>CM076579.1:180726046-181200451 GCA_034641835.2 Pinus albicaulis
CTTGATGTTCATACACCTTCTCCTATCCTTAATGTACCTTATTAAACACTTCCCATCACTGAGATCCCCCAAATTCCTCAATTTTTCACAAACCCTAGTTTCTTGCTACAACTTGGCAATTTTCTAGGCTAGGCCTGTGTTTCGCCCTTTTGGACCCCTTCCCCTCGCTAAATCTCTGAAATTCCACTTTCCCCTGCTTCCTAACATCCCTCCCTATTTCCCAAAATTTTCTCAAGAATTTAGAAGCCCCTTATCCCCTTCATTTCGCTTCATTTCGACAAATCCCTTGTTCCACACATCGGGATAGGTTTCACTCAAATGATGTTTCTGAGAAATAAAAGATGAATTTGGGAAAAATGAGAGAGTTTTTTGTCTAAAACATGCCAAATAAGAAAAACCTCCTTCAATTTTTACACAGGTGTCATGGTTTTATAGAAATATCAAAAATATCGTTGCCTCAGGAGAATTGATGCACCTCTGACGCGACCTTGGGAAAATCAAGATTTCTCCTAGCTTGGTTGGCCAAATGACTTGGTTGATGAGTCAAATGATAACTATACACAAATAAATTTCAAATGAGCTATCATGAGCTCAATTTGGAGTTGACGAGGACCTTCAAAATTTGTCTACAACAGCACTCTGCCTTGAGGCAGCCTCATTCTGCTCATTTTGACCAGTCTTGGGAGATTTGATTTTTTACAGGGTAAATGAACTCCAAATTGAAACATTCCACTTGATTTGGATAGTAGACATCCAGGGCTTTCCAAAGAGCTATCATGAGCTTAATTCGGACTTCGGGAAGTGCCCCAAAAACAGGCTCAAAGTGGCGCGGCGCATAGAGTTTTTGAGCGCGGCACATAGAGGATTTTTGCCCAAATTTGACTTTCCAGCTTAGAAATTCGGCGAGTTTTGACTAGTTTCACCTCTTGATGTAATTATTGATCTATCTTGATGTAATTTGGTAAACATGATGTAATTTTGGCACTTATTTACTTGTTCTAGAGGATTCATTCACTAAAAAGTGAAAATTAAATGAATGAATCGGTTTCCTTCCTTTTAGAGGTAAGTTGTTTAGCTGCCTAGATTTCAGTTCCATGTTTAGAATTGGTTGAAACAACTCCTAGAAGGATGAGCTCGACCCCTAGAGGCATCGGATGAGGTTAGGATGGTCTATATTATGTATTTTCTGAGTCATTTTCAAAGGTTGGACTGGTTGGACTCTTGGGAATAGTTTGGCACCTCATTGTACATCCATTTTCAGTTTTTGGCAAAGGAAAGACCAGAGTTTTTGCAGCACCTATTGGGACCCTTGTGGTTTCTGAGTTTTGATGATGTTCTTCTCATGTTATTGTAAGTTTCATTAATGTTATATGTATGCCATTTCCCTTCTCTTTGCTTCCGAATTAAACAAATGAGTAATTGAGGTAGAATTTATTGATTTGCTGGTGCTCTGCCTTAGACTTTTGTTTAGTTTTATATGTTTTTCGTCAGTTTGAAGAGGATCCTTGCACTCTCTTGCCCTCTTCAGCTCCTCAACAGTATTTTCAATCCATTCATTTGATCTCAGACATCAAAGCCGCTGCCTACCTTGCCCCAACTTGAACTCTGCAAGAATTTGGCCTCATCCCCAAGCCCAAAATTGTCTTTCCCCTTTTTCCAACAAAACCCCAAAAAATAAAAATCAAACCCTCCTATTTGTATATCTAGCCTAAGATCAGTTATTGTTTTAGTCATCTCAAGCCCCATTGAAACACTTTTCGCTGAGATTGACCCGGAGAGAGCCCTCTCCTGTCCTCGTAGGGCTAGCTACGAGGATGAGCGTGGTTTGGTGTTGTCCTCTTTCTGCCTTATTTTAGCCTAAGGTAGATTTAGGCTCTAACATAGTGGCGACCATACTGGGGAAGAAAATGGTTTGCTTGTTGGTGTTATTTGTTTCATAAGCTACAGACGGAGCCTGAAGTTATGCCAGGTAGCCTTCGAAACGCTCTTGTTGTGCATCAACGAAGTAGATAAACGCTGCTTCAGTCAATCTCCAGTCTAGCTGCTGAACGTGACACTTGACTTGTGAATTTCCCCAGTACACGTATCAAGTTCAGATCTGATGGTTGATGGTGGACAACGATCAGACATGAGAAGGCTGAAATCATTCACCTGGTGACTCCAACTCAATGTAGAGACTCCACTGGAGGACTAACTCTTTCTCTGAGAAAATGGAAGGATCTTACACAAAGTTCAGGTATCTAAAGTGGAATGGTATTCAGGATCTAGTCTGCTTTCTTGTAAATTACTTCTTCGCTATTCTTGAAGCTATCCTGAAAGTTTTTCAGAATTTGTTGTATGATAAAGGTGATTAGAATCTTCACTTGACTTATTCAAAAAGTGTAAATACTGAGTTTCCCTTTGATCCTGGACTCCTTACTTTTCCCACATCTTATGATGACTCTCTTCTGAGTGATGAGCCTAAAGAGAACAAAATTGATCCCGTAGCTCTCGTATATACTCCCACACCTTTTATAGTCCCAGATCAGTATAAACCTCTTGTTCTACCTTCTCTTCTCCATGCTTTCCCTGTGATTATTACCTTTACTTGCCGAGATTTGATGGTGAATGTAACAATGTCAACGTTGAGAAACATGTGCAGAATGTTGAGACTTTTCTAGATCTTTTTGAAGTTGATGATGAGGATGTTAGTATTAGGCTTTTTGCTCTTTCTTTGCAAGGCAAAGTGAAGAGTTGGTTCAAAGCCCTGCCTGATGCGAGCATCTTAGATTTCCAGCAGTTCGTCAAAGTTTTCCTCGACAGGTGGGTGATCAGACAGAACCTTTTCTTGATTATAGAAGAATATAACCAGTTGAAAAGACTGCCAGGGGAGACAGTACAACAGTTTTCTGCCAGATTTAACCAAGTATATATTTTCAATGCCAGCTGATATAAGACCTTCTCCTAGATCTGCTCTCTTGCACTACCCGGGTGCCTTTGATCCGGAAATGGAGTTTCAGCTGAGAGAAAGGAATATTGCAACACTTCATGAGATGCAGAACAGTGCAGTAAATGTAGAGGCTCATTTGTTGATCCGAAGGGCAAGGTTGAAGGAAGAAGAGATGAAAAACATGGATCCGGAGAAATTGACATCTCTAGAGGTAAAGCTTGACATATTGGTAAGTGCAGTGGAAGAGATGATGCAAAAGATCACCACAAGGAATGAGTATAATGTTCAAGCCCATGGCTCGTTGATTGAAGAAGAACAAGTGGTTGATCCAAAACATTTTGTTTCTTATCCCAGTTGTTATAGTGATTGTTTTATAGATCATTTCGGAGAAGAGAGAGCTGTTGATATGACATGTATGCTTGATGATGTGTTGTATACTAATGATTTGCCTCAGTTCGATCAGTATGATGATGATTATGTTCTCCAAACAGAAGCTAGCCTTGCAGACAAATCAATAACTAGTTTGTGGAAGGAGGAAGAAGTTCACTTTCAGCAGCTTGTGTACAATGATCAACCAATACATATCAGCGATGACAATGATGAGGAAAGTGCAACAAATTTTGAAGTAAGTGAAGGATCTTTGCCTTTTTGTTTTGATTCGTTTTAGTTCATCAGAGACAACTTCCATGCAATCAAAAATCAACTGTCGACAAGTCTTGATTTGGATCATCTTGAGGGCAATGAAAACCTTGTTCAAGACTTCCCATACTCAGATTTGCAGCCCCCGAAAGCCATTGATTGTGAAGTTGCACATGAAGACATGGGAGCTGGCACATATGATCAAATGATACAAGATGACTCCGTACCATTTTGTTTTGAATCATTTCAGTTTTTGAAGGGTAGATTGCATAGTAAATCTTTAAATGAGCAGCTTGTAGCATCAGATTTGTAGCCACCAAATAAAATTGAAGGTTAGATTACAGATGAAGTCATGGAAGCCGAAATACATGATTTAATGATGTAAGAGGATTCTGTACCCTTTTGTTTCGAAGCATTTCAGTTTATAAAGCAGAATCTTCATAATGTCTCTAAAGAAAAAGATGAACAGTCAGTAGGATGTCATACAGTTTCAATGGATACATCACAGCAGTCTTCTCAAGTTTTTGATGATCCTATTGCTCGTGTGTTGGATGATATTTGCTCTAAAATTTCTTCTCCATTGGCTAACCATGTGCCCGAAAAGAATGTTGATAATAATCTTATTCAAAAGTCGACTTCATTGTCTTGTTTAACAGATTTTTCATCACAAAGCTCATTTCAAGGTTTGCAGTCATATGAGGAGATTGATGAAGGAGATTTTTGTTCTGTTTGGAATCAGCAACAGAGTTTGGGTGTACATGAATTTCAGGATCCTTTTGACAGCTTGTTGCAGTCACCAAAGAAAGACAGCATAGACATGAGGAAAATCCTAATGTCTAGCTATGGAGATTACCTGGAAGAGAGCAGTAATGTGTTAATGGAAATCAATAGCTATTCTTATGAAGATCCTTTTGCAGTATTCTTACAGTCATCCAGTGAATTCATGCTTTGCAAGTTTATCAGTAGTCAACTTGATTCCAAGTTTCCATGGGAGTTGCCTTTCGATTCTTCCCTTTTCGTATGCATCATAAAGCATTTGGGAAGAAATCCAATAGTAGCCAAGATGCTGACATGGTTGCATTGGCTGTTCCATTTCACTTGATCAGGTGGTGAAAAGAACAATTAGAGTAGGATTGATGAATAAGCTCAATTATGAGCACCTTTCCAGTTTGTTAGTTATGTTTCAGTCATGTTTGGTTTATTATGGTTTTCAGTTTATTCTTGAGTCTGATTCAGTCTGCGTAATGTCAGTTTTCGTGTTTTGACTCCATTGCCCAATGGATGAAGGCACTGTCTGCTTTCCAAAGATCTGCCGTTCTTGGCACCTCCAAGGAGCTACCATCCCCATTGGAGCCAATGTTAGTGTCAGTCTTTGCAACCTTCCTCCAGTGATAAAAAATGCTCTTACCAAGTTATTTTAAGGTGTCAAGGTCAAATTTTGTCATTTCAGTGAGTTTTCAAGCAAAATTTGGTCACTAGGTATTAAGTCTAGGGTTTACTTTTACTCCTCTCAAAATTGTCCAAATGTCGGTCCATGTCACCATTCAGCTAATTGTACCATCATTCATAGGGTTTTCATCATCATGTCCAGTTCCACTGGGTCATTTTACACCTTGTTCATGCTTCAGTTGTGCCTAGGTAAGGTCCATTTCCCTCTCCTAGGGTTTTGGAGGTAGTTTCTCTTGGATGGTCAAATCATTAGCAAAACTTGTATCCTGATGTTCATACACCTTCTCCTATCCTTAATGTACCTTATTAAACACTTCCCATCACTGAGATCCCCCAAATTCCTCATTTTTGCACAAACCCTAGTTTCTTGCTACAACTTGGCAATTTTCTAGGCTAGGCCTGTGTTTCGCCCTTTTGGACCCCTTCCCCTCACTAAATCTCTGAAATTCCACTTTCCCCTGCTTCCTAACATCCCTCCCTACTTCCAAAAATTTTCTCAAGAATTTAGAAGCCCCTTATCCCCTTCATTTTGCTTCATTTCGACAAATCCCTTGTTCCACACATCGGGATAGGTTTCACTCAAATGATGTTTCTGAGTAATAAAATATGAATTTGGGAAAAATGAGAGAGTTTTTTGTCTAAAAAATGCCAAAGAAGAAAAATCTCCTTCACTTTTTACACAGGTGTCATGGTTTTAGAGAATTTCAAAAATACCATTGCCTCAGGACAATTGATGCACCTCTGACGCGACCTTGGGAAAATCAAGATTTCTCCTAGCTTGGTTGGCCAAATGACTTGCTTGATGAGTCAAATGATAACTAAACACAAAGATATTTCCAATGATCTATCATGATCTCAATTTGGAGTTGAGGAAGACCTTCAAAAGTTGTCTGCAACAGCACTCTGCCTTGAGGCAGCCTCATTTTGCTCATTTTGACCAATCTTGGGAGATTTGATTTTTGACAGGGTAAATGAACTCCAAATTGAAAAATTCCACTTGGGTTCGATAGAAGACATCTAGGGCTTTCCAACGAGCTATCATGAGCTCAATTAGGACTTCTGGAAGTGCCCAAAAAACAAGCTCAAAGTGGCACGGCGCATAGAGTTTTTGAGCGCGGCGCATAGAGGATTTTCGCCCAAATTTGACTTTCCAGCTCAGAAATTCGGCCAGTTTTGACTAGTTTCACCTCTTGATGTAATTATTTATCTATCTTGATGTAATTTGGTAACCATGATGTAATTTTGGCACTTATTTACTTGTTCTAGAGGATTCATTCACTAAAAAGTGAAAATTAAATGAATGAATCAGTTTCCTTCCTTTTAGAGGTAAGTTGTTTAGCTGCCTAGATTTCAGTTCCATGTTTAGAATTGGTTGAAACAGCTCCTAGAAGGATGATCTCAACCCCTAGAGGCATGGGATGAGGTTAGGATGGTCTATATTATGTATTTTCTGAGTCATTTTCAAAGGTTGGACTGGTTGGACTCTTGGGAATAGTTTGGCATCTCATTGTACATCCATTTTCAGTTTTTGGCAAAGGAAAGACCAGAGTTTTTGCAGAACATGTTGGGATCCTTGTGGTTTCTGTGTTTTGATGATGTTCTTCTCATGTTATTGTAAGTTTCATTAATGTTATATGTATGCCATTTCCCTTCTCTTTGCTTCTGAATTAAACAAATGAGTAATTGAGGTAGAATTCATTGATTTGATGGTGCTCTGCCTTAGAATTTTGTTTAGTTTTATATGTTTTTCGTCACTTTGAAGAGGAATCTTGCACTCTCTTGCCCTCTTCAGCTCCTCAACAGTCTTTTCAATCCATTCATTTGATCTCAGACATCAAAGCCGCTGCCTACCTTGCCCCAACTTGAACTCTGCAAGAATTTGGCCTCATCCCCAAGCCCAAAATTGTCTTTCCCCTTTTTCCAACAAAACCCCAAAAAATCAAAATCAAACCCTCCTATTTGTATATCTAGCCTAAGATCAGTTGTTGTTTTAGTCATCTCAAGTCCCATTGAAACACTTTTCGCTGAGATTGACTCGGAGAGAGCCCTCTCCTGTCCTCGTAGGGCTAGCTACGAGGTTGAGCGTGGTTTGGTGTTGTCCTCTTTCTGCCTTATTTCAGCCTAAGGTAGATTTAGGCTCTAACAGATCCCAACACCGGTTTAGGTGAGATCACAGTTTGTAGAGGGTGGAGGTGGTTTAACCTATGGATTCCCTTGGTTGTCTTTGGATTTGTTTTTCCCATGAGATCCCAAATTCATGCTTGGAATATGGAACGAGGGTGATTGGATGAAAGAAAGAATTGGTTCATCCAATCTATAGTCGGGTGGAAGGTGGAAGTCTCAAACCTAGTCGGTTTTGCCTATGTTTAATAAAAGCTAAATTTCTCTTGCTTTGATGAGAAAATGTACTTCTTATTATGTGGATTTAATGGTTGTTCTCTTATTGTTATTTATCTGGTTATATGCTAGTTATAAGAATGGTTTTATCACATATCTTAGTCATGCCTCTTTTCATGTTTTTACTTGTAATTGAATGAATCGTGAATGCAAGACCTAATTGGTGCCATGAAATCTAATGTGAGAAGGCAATGACCCTTCTTGTTAAACCCCAAATAAGTTTTTTTGTCCCCGATGTTCAAACTTTCATTCATGACCTATAGGTTGTATATTCACCAAGTGTTTAATGCAATGTCAGTCCCATTTGGGGATGGTCGGGTCAAGTCTTGCTTTATAAACATTGTTTCTATGTCATTTATCAACTTTGGAAGTTTCATTGAGTTTTGGGCAGAGGCCCAAGTCCTGGCCCTGAAAAAGTAGCACAAAATTTGGATTCGTTGGCATAGAATTGAGAATAAAATTCCATAGTCACATGGAGGCAGGCTTATGTGTGACTACAGACCCATATTCAAATGGATGCCTTGGAAATGGAGCGAATAGGGCTCTATCTCAGGTAAAAAGTGAGTTGTCTTAGGGGCTGGACACCTAGAGGGGTTGTGTTACTCCTTGAGGTCCCGTGGCACCTGAGGGAAGTCAATAAAGTCTTAATTTTCCGACTCCATTTCCTTAAGGTCACCTAGGAGGTTGATTCTTATCATAGTGACCCTTAACTCATGTTTAACCTAGGAAAGTCGATGAAATTGGGTAAATGTGGGAGGAGGCGTTACATATGTTGAGGATGCAGAAATCTTCAAGAATTAAAGAAATTTTGAGGTATAAAATGGGTCTCCTAAGAAAAATGTACAACCAAAATAAAATTTATGAGAACCAATAAGATTCAAGATGATGATGTCAACCATGGGGGATGATTCACCATTTTTGGGGTAAAAAAATAAAAATAGTAAAAATTAATAAAATAATAAAACTAATTTTTTCAACTTATCTCCCCAAGGTTTTACTCAAATTCCTAGTGGGAGTACTCATTGGATGCAAAATTAATTCCTCATCTAAGGAGTACCCATATTACATACTTTCGATGGACCCTGCTACAAGAAAAATGAGAAATACATGCAAAAGCATGATTGCAATCAATTTTTTCATGTCTTTCTCATTTTTCATGTAGCAGAGTCCATTGAAAGTATGCAACATGGGTACTGCTTGGATGAGGAATCAAATTGTGCATCCAATGAGTGTTCCCACTTGAACTTTGAGTAAACCTACAGGGAGATAAGTTGAAAATATGAGTTGAAAAAGTAGTTTTTTTTTTTTTTCCCTCTAAAATTTGATGATGTAATGTAATCTTATTTTATTATTTCCACTATTATTTTATAATTTCCTTAGGAGGCCTATTTTAGACCTCAAAATTACCCTAATGAGGTATCTAGTCTTGCAATAGTTTGAGGATGTATTTTCCGCAAAGATTTCAGAGTTTCCTCCTCATAGAGAAGTGGACTTTTTTATTGAGTTGGTGCCATGAGTAGCACCAACATCAAAGGCAACTTACATGATGAGCATAACATAGTTAGTAGATTTGAAGTTGTAGTTGAAGGAAATTCTTGATAAGAGATACATTAGGCCAAGTGTATCGCCTTGGGGTGCACCGATATTGTTCGCGAAGAATAAGGATTATACTCTCAGGTTGTGCATTGGCTACATGCAATTTAACATGGTGGCGATCAATAACAAGTACCCATTATCAAGGATTGAGGACTTGTTTGATCAATTGAAGGAAGAAGTAGTGTTCTCAAATATTGAATTGAGATCAGGATACCATCAGGTACACATCAAAGAAGAGGACATCTACAAGACTTATTTTAGGACCAAGTATGGGCATTATGATTTTGTTGTAGTTCCATTACATCCCTATTTGGAAAAGTTTGTTATTGTATTCATTGATGACATTATGATATATTCTAATAATGAGGAAGAGCATGTTGAGCATTTAGCAGCAGTGTTGAGATTGGTAATAAAGCATCAATTGTATGCCAAGCTTAGCAAGTAGATCTAGAAAAGATAAAAGCCATCATGGAATGGGGAACTCATAAGAATGTGGATGAAGTCAAATCATTTATGGGATTAGAAGGTTACTGGGGGAGGTTCACTCGGAACTTCTCATGCATTGCATATCCTATTACATCGTTGCTGAGAAAAGGTAAATTTTTTGAATGGATGGAGGAATGTGCAACTACTTTTGAACAGTTGAAGCAGTTGTTGACAAATGTTCGAGCATTAAAGATTGCAGATTTAGACAGATAAAGAGTTCATAGTGTGTACAAATGATTGAAATATAGGACTTGGTGGAATCCTTATGCAGGAGGGACAGGTGGTGTGTTATGAGTCTAGGAAACTGAATGAGCACGATCATAACTATGTGACTCATGATATTGATTTGGCAGCTATTATTCATGCCTTAAATATGTGGAGGCATTATCTTCTTGGAAGGAGTTTTGTATTGATGAGCGATCACAGTGGGTTGAGATATCTGTTTGACTAACTGAATTTGAATGCAAGGCAAGCTAGATGGTTGGATACCATTAGTGATTTTGACTTCAAGATTAGATACATTAAGGGAAAGGAGAACAAGGTTGCAGATGCTCTCAACAGGAAAGTACAGTTGAACCATGTTGCAACAGTGAACTCATATGGGACAAATTTATAGGATCAAATCTTGCAGGCAGGACAACAGGTACATGGAGCTTATGCACAGGTTGCAACATGGTACAGGTGATCAAGATGTGGACTATTGTCTCATTGCAGATGGCTTGGTGAGATTTAGGGACATGATATATGTGCTATATGACAGTGAGTTCAAGAAGATTATCTTGAGGGAGTTTCATGTTAAACCATATTCAGGTCATCCAAGATATCATAAGACATTGACAATAGTGAAGTAGATTTTCTATTGGTTGAATCTGGAGAAGGAAGAGGTAGAGTTTTTGGCTAGGTGTTTGGACTTTCAATAGGTGAATGCAGAGTGTAAGCATCTAGGTGGGTTACTTCATCGTATTCCAATTCCAGAGTGGAAATGGGAGGTCATTTGCATGGAATTCATGTGACAAGTCTTCCAAGGACATCGAGGCAATATGATTCTATCATGGTTGTGGTAGACAGGTTGAGAAAGGTAGCTCACTTAATTCCAGTAAAGACTATTTGTTCAGCTAGTGAGGTAGCACAAGATTTCATCAAGGAGATCATGATATTGCATGGTTCTCAGAAGAAGGTTGAGTCATACAAAGATGCCAAGTTCACTTCCAAGTTTTGGAAGGAGATGTTTACGGGTTTGGGGACAAAGTTGGCCTTTATCACAGCATATCATCCATAGATAGATGGACAGAAAGAGGGGGTCAACAAGATCCTGGAGGATATTTTGAGGATGTATGTCATGCATTCGCAAGAGGAGATGGGAGGAGTACCTTCCATTGGTCGAGTTTTCTTACAACAATGGCTATCAGGAGTCACTAAGGATAAGTCCATTTTAGGCACTCTATGGGAGGATTTGTAACACTCCCATATACTGGAGTGATCCAATGAACATAGTACTTATTGGACTGAACATGTTGGAAGACATGGAATAGGAAATGTAGGTTATAAAGAAGAATCTAAAGGCAACATAGGATAGGCAGAAGAGTTATGCAGGCTAGCATAGGGCATTTAAGGTGTTTTAAGTTGGAGAGCATGTGTACTTGTGCATCAAGCCCAAGAAGAGCTCCTTGAGGGTTGGATCATGTTCCAAGTTGGCACCATGGTATTGCGAGACTTTTGAGATCCTTGAGAGGATTAGACTAGTGGCCTACATACTTGTATTGCCTTTAACAATGAAAGTACATGATGTTTTCCATGTTTCATTGCTTAATAGATATGTAGAGGAAGTTGATCATGTTATTGATTGGTCTGCATTGCAGGTGGAACGAGAAGGAGAATTCCAACTAAAAACTTAGTGCATATTGCAGCGAAAACAACTCATGCTCTAGAACCGAGCAATCGAGTAGGATAAAGTGCAGTGGAAGCACTTTGGGGCCCATTAAGCTACATGGGAGATGGCTGATCAAATGTGGTCTATGTATCCTTACTATTTACCAATGGAGGCAAATGAGTTTTAGTATTTGTACATATTTATGTATGGTTGATATTGTAAATACCACAATGAGTTGTGTTATAAAGCTTCAATAAGCAAGAAAAATATCCAATCTGATTGTTGGGAAAAATATCCTATTGGGCATCACTTGATGTGTTATGGCTAAGCATGTGAGGAGGAAATTGAAGGAAAATTAAGGAAAAATGAAGAAATTAGAGGCATCAATAATAAAAATACCTCAAAGCATCAGTGGGTAGCCTTTTTTCAGTTCAATTTTGGAATTGGTTTTATAGAGAAGAAGGAAATGAAGCAAGCAAAGGAAGGATAAGGAAAGAAAAGGGAAGCAAGGAAAATTTGGATCAATTAGCTTCAATAGGAATACTTGCAGGTAACAAGTTGCATGTGTGATTTATTAGCTAGTTTTGATATGCGTGGTATGTGCATGTTGGTATTTGGTTCTTTTGTTGTCATTGGCATGGATTTTTTCGGGTTTTGACAATGATTTTAACCTTTCCAATTTTGGATTTCCATGGTGTGATGGGATTCATTATCGGTTGAAATTTTAATTTCCAAAAGGTTTTGGATCTAGGTGAAATGGTCTTAGGAAAATCCCAGGGGTTGGGGGTGGAGATGGTTTTCTTCGGGAAGTCCTCAACAGGTGGGTGGAGACAGAAAAATTCCTCAAGGGATGGTGAAGGAATTCTGAGGCATTCAAGCTCGGTTTGGTTTTATGATCTCGACACCGGTTTAGGTGAGATCATGGTATGGTGAGGGTGGAGGTGGTTTAACCTATGGATTCCCTTGGTTATTTATGGATTGGTTTATCCCATGATATCCCACATTCATGCTTGGAATATGGCATGGGGGTGATTTTTTGAAAGAAAGATTTGTTTCAACCCAATCTATGATTGGGTGGTACGTGGAAGTCCCATACCTGGTTGGCTTTTGCATGTGTTTAATAAGAGCTAAGTTTCTCTTGCTCTTTATGAGTAAATGTACTTTCTATTGTGTCACTTTAATTGTTGTTCTCTCATTGTTATTTATCTGGTTATATGTTGGTTATAAGCATGGTTTTATGAAAGATCTTAGTCACGACTCTCTTCATGTTTTACTTGTAAATGAATGAATAATGAATACATGACCTAATTGGTGTTATGATAAACTATTGTGAGAAGGCATTGATCCTTCATGTTAAACCTCAGATAAGTTTTCAGATCCTTATGTTCAATTTTTCATTCATGACCTATAGGTTGCATGTTTACCAAGTGTTTAATGGAATGTCAATCCTGGTTGGGCGAGGTCAAGTCAAGTCCTAGTTCAAGTTTGGGTTCATAGCTTTGTTTCTAAGTCATTCATCGTTTCTGGAAGTTCACCGAGTTCTAGGCATAGGCTTGATTCCTAGCCCTAAAAAAGTGGCTCAAAATTTGGGGTCTCTAGCATAGAACTGACTGAAAAAGTCCATTGTCACTAGAAGGAAGGACTATGGGAGTGACTAGAGGGCTATAGTCACTTGCATTCCTTGGCAAGGGAGTAGTTTAGGCTCTAGTTTAGTGAAAATGAAATTTATATCAGTGGTTGGACACCTAGAGGGATTGGGTTGCTCCTGGAGGTCCTATGATACCTGAAGGAAGTTAGTAAGGTCTTAAGTTGTTGAATCTATTTCCTTAAGGTCATATAGGAAATTGAGTCTTATCATAGTGACCCTCTATACATGTTTACCCTAGGCAAGCCGGTGAAAGTGAGTAAATGTGGGATGAGGTACGTTATAGGAGGGACACTACTTGGGAAACTTGGATTTAAGTAGTATTTCCATAACCATTCCATACTTAACATATTTCATCATTACCTTGATGTCACATCCATCCTTCAGAGTAATTGTTGCTAGTTCATATGACTAGTTATCAACACTAGGGAGCCAACTTGGAAGGACAATTTTAGTGGATCACAAATATAAAGTAAATAATAGATTATTGGAAAACATATTACAAATGTTTGGGTCAAAACCCACTAAATATTATAGATTAGTGTTTCATTGATGGAATCACCATCACATAACATATCCAATTGCTCAACAAAACCTTCATGGGATAACCTTGATAGTGATTCACCACAAACCCAAACTTGAGGAGAATGATTTGACTCCCCAAAGAAATGAGCGGATGAGGTTTCTAGATCAAGGGAGATGTAATTTGATCCATAACTCCCACAAAATGCAACCCAAGTTCCTTGGTTTTTATTGCAATAACCTATACAACTGTACTCTTGATATCCCTAACAACTTCAAAGCTCCAAATAATCTTCTACCACAACACTCCTATGCCAAATTTACCCTCCCAACCCTGGGAGCCCAAAGGTTTTGTTCATCATTAGTAATCACGCATGAATATTCAAACATCCTTACCCCCTATGTGGGATTTGTAATCACAATTTTAGTTAATAATTTTTAAAGCGCTAACAGTTTCAGTGTTAGCGCTGATTCGTAATAAACACGATTAAAACGCTAACAGATAGAATATCAGCATTATTGTAAGTTTTGAAAAATAAAAATTGCGTTGACATTTAGAGTAGCAAGGAATTTGTAAAAAATGTTAGCTAAAACTCTAATCAACTAGAGGATCAGAGCAAGAGGGGAAAAATCATTTTTTTTGTCTTATGTACAAATAATGTGTTGATGGAGCACACGTCAGCAGATGAGAAATAATTTATCAAGTGAGCACTGATGAGTCAAATGGTGATGTGACGTGATGTGTTGATGGGTTCCACCATCGAGAGGTAATATTCGGTTAAAGGGTCATGATTGCATGTTAAATATTTTTTGAAATTATCTATTAGATTCATTATATGTTGTATCGGTTACCACGCCCGGAAATAATTTTCTTCATATGGTAAGACCTGTAAAACACACAATTGAATTGTTGTTTTTTTACGCCAAAAGAGGACATGTTGTTAAGTTTGATCAGAAACCCAAAATCAACTCACAATCCCACTTTTGGTACTATTGTTTGGCAGTGAGAACTATGGTAAGAAGCGGAAAATTACATGGAGGCAATCCTAAAGCACCCGATTTGCTCGAAGTTTATCCTAAGATTCGACAACATTTTTAGGAAACAAGTTAGAAACAATTTCTCTCTCGTTGTGCAGGATATCATGATGGAGTTTCTAGTTTTGTTGCAGGGCGATTCGATGGTCAATAGGTTAGTGCTAGGGGAATCTCATTTCCTATCACTATGGAGTTAATTTCTGAAGTCATGGGCCTACTTATAGATGGATAATGAGCCTTCAAGAATCATGTTTTGGTTGGAAATGATGTGCCATATTTGGTGTTCAGGGGTCCTGGTTGAAGGACGAGTGGCATTGCCTTCTACAGATTACCCAATCTTATTTCACATGTGAAGGACACTACAATCGGGTGAACCTCTACCATTTCCGGTTCCTAGCTCACATAACGTGTCAGTTAAGGATAAAAGTCCCTGTTTTTTGTTAGAGAGTCTGAAGCATGTGTCTGTTATGGTTAGGGAAAGACCAAATGCATCTACTAATATATAATAAAGGTTTGATTAAGTTTTTAATTGAAAGCCATTTGAGAAAGGCTGGGAGGACTTGGGAACATTTCCTGTTTTGGGGAGGGTTTGAAACTCAAACTGTAAAACCAAAAAGGGGTAGAAAGAAAGTAAAGCAACCCCAAAAATTAGAACAAGGTACCTCATCTGTGCAAACAAGGATCCAAAAAATAGAAGAACCAGTTCCTCCCTTGGTTCCCAAATTACATAAGGTTTATACTAGAAGGAGTGATAGGCTGAGAAAAATAGAGGATGCCCCTTCTCCCACTATACCCCTACGTGTAGAAGTCAACAAACAAACGAAGAAGGGTAAGGGAAAAAATTTTTGAGCCCAAAACAGAGCAAACACTAGTTGACAAAGGACCCGCCTTAGAATTAATGTTTAAAGGTGGAAAGAGGCCATGCATAAGACCATGGAATCAGTTAAGATTGAACATAAAAATGAAACAAAACCCTAAGTTGGAAAATTAATTCATTGATGTAGAAAAAACCCCTCATAAGGATTTAATTATAAAGACGAAAGAGTCTAGAAGCACAAAGAAACCCAAGAAATACAAAGGTTCAAGAAAAGGGGTTGCTATAGAGGCCCAAAAAACTAAAAAAACAAGAAAAACTAATGTGGATATTCTAATGGAGGCATCTAGCACACACAAATATATATTTACACAAGCTCAGTTTTGATTACCAACTCTTTAGATGGATTTTGACTGAAGGTCGACAATTAGCATGTTAGTGATTTTGTAAGGTCAAATTTCGATGAGCACTGATAGTTTCAGTGTTAGCGATTTGCAATGTGAAAATTTCGATAAGCACTAATAGTTTTAGTGTCAGCGCAATTTTGTATTGATTTTTATAAACACACTAAAAATGAGCCCATCAGAGATCCTGTCACTTATTCGGTCTTAAAAGAGTATCAATGGATTATCAGCACTTGCAGATTAGGAAACCCCGAAAGGAGGAGTAACATTAAAAAAAGATGTTATTTTAGCATGGGGATGAGGAACAAATTCCAGAAAGTCACGCTAAATATCAGTAAATGATTTTGACCATGATTTTTGGCTAGTATTTTAGCAAACATTTATAGCTTAGATTCAAATATCTTTGAGTTTATGTAGCATATTCATGTATTCGATATACAGTCTTTTATATTTAGAAATTTGTAATTAAGTATGAACGAGAAACTTGCTTTAGTTTATAATTTTCTTATAAAGATAGGGGTTGCATAGTGAAGAAGGGTTGGAATCTTTTGAAAGAAAGCCACTTTTATGTATTGTGCGTGTATGTAATAAGCTAATAGACAACAGTCTATGTGAGAAATTTTGCATAAATTCATGTGTTTGAAATTCCCTATTTTTTTTTTAAGTTTCATATTTTCTTCAATATTTGAATACTAGGTTCTTGAATTGGAACTAATATCTCTCTGTTGAAAATTATTTTATTCATATATCTATTACTTGTTTTTCACCTAAAATATTACACTAATTACTTTTCTATTCTTTGATTTCCCAAACTTGTCAAAGGAGTTGTTACTATCTTTCTTTTGCTGATATTTGCTCACTAAACCTGTGGTTTATATAAAACTGATTGGGTCAAACTCCATTCCCAATGCTAAAATTTTCCTAGAGTCCAACCAACCTCATTTTTCATCAATTAATCTGGCCAAAAATATATTACAGACCTTCTACCACTGTGACCTTGGGTAGTTGAGTTTAGGGAGAGACCCCTCTCCAAGTTGAAGGGCCAACTCTTAACCTCAAAGTGGTTTGAGGTTACCTTAGATTTTTTCCCCACAACCAGGGTTTCCTCTAAGTGATAAAATTTTGGCACCATTATTGGGGAACGAAAGATATATTCTCGCCGAAGGAATTGATTGCTTAAATTCAGATTTCTGAGAGAAAATAGGGATCTGAAACATTAGTTTGGTTGCAAAAAATTTCTTTGGTGAATCCACTTTAAAAATTAAGGTAATCCTATTGGTGAATTTTTGGATCATAAGCAGGTTTACACACAGAGGAACCCCAATCCAAATCCACCACAGAATTTGTTAAGTCCATAAAGGTTGTTCAGAAGAAGAAGAAAATCTTCAGAAAAATTAGGTACGGTTCATTTAAAGAGGTCGTATTCGTTACTTAAAAAGGTTGAATATGTTGATGATATACATTTCAATATCCAATTTAAACAAACTCTATTTAGATCTAAGTCTGAAAGCAATCTTTCAGATACCGTGCTTGATGATACCAGATTTAAAACTTTTATTTCTAGTTTTATTAGTCAAGAATTAGATTTGTTTCTACAAGATCAAGAAATTTGGTTTCAATTCCAAAATTTGGAAAGGATAGTCCATGAAATTCAAACAGTTGCATCCAACAACTTCATTCTCTGCTTCAATTGACCCCCTGTTTTATGTGGGGTTTCATACTCCTATCTCATTAGCTTTCACCACAACAAATTCACTCTTCTTGTCATCTACATTCCATATCCCTTGTGTTAGTTAATCCTCATCTCACATTACTATGGCTGCTAGATATTCCCCTCTCAATCTCCAAGATCTGCTACATGATCTTCCTCTGAAATACAAAAAATGATTACTTCATTTTGATAGTACATGACCCCTCACAACCTAGCAACATGTAGATAAGTTTAATGATTTCATTTATCTAGAGGAGGTAGACCATGAGAATGTTAAGCTTAGATTTTTTTCACAAAATATTTCAGGGGAGGTTAAGAGATGGTTCAGAGCTTTACCAACAGCAAGCATCACTAATTTTCAATAGTCTAAACAGCTCTTCCTTACTAGGTAGGAGGTGAAGAAAAATTCTCTACAATTATTAGCCGAATATGAGAATATGAAAAGAAACCTAAGGGAGACTATTTAAGAATTCACAACAAGGTTCAATAGGGTTTACAATTTTATCCCTTCTGAGATTAAACTTCCCATGGCTTAGCCTTCCTGCTCTATCTCAATGGTTTTGATGTTGAACTAGATTATAAACTAGGAGAGAGGAATCATGTTATCCTGGAGGCGATGCAGAACAATGCTATAGGAGTAGAAGCATATCTGTTGGCTAAGAAACCAAATATGAATACTAAAAGAAGAGTAGTACTTAAAGAGGAACCATATTCTTCATCATATGTTAAATTTGATGTAATTTTAAAGACAATGGAGAAACTGGTCGATAATTAGCTCCTCCCATAAATTAACCTCAACCTCAGGTGAAAAATCTGAATTTCAAAAGACCTCAAGGCCCTCAAAACCATCAAACAAAACAAAAAGGTCTTGAAGATCAGCAGGTTGTTAGGCCTCATTTCCCAGAAAGTTTTGTGCATGAAGATTCATGTTGAAGAAACATACAAGCAAATAAATTATTTTCATGATAATGAAACAAAAGTATTTACAACCAGGGAATAGCATGATAATTGTGACGAGTCTTCATGAGTGAAAGACAGTCTTCAAATGTGTGATTTAGAAGTTTACCAGTAGGGTTATAATAATGCAATGGCAGATTTTCAAAAGCAATATAACCTAAGAGGCCAAACAATCCTAGTTAGAGCTCCATCGCAAAAAAAAAAAAGTAGCAGGAGAACAACAAGATGAACCAAGAAATGGGATACTTAAAAGACCAGAGGAGCCTAAAAAGGACGTTCCAAAAAGGGCAGAGGAAGCCAAGAAAGATGAAAAAGAGGTGGAGAAAACATAGATGTCCTTCAATTTGGAGAGTGAAAATTTTAAATTGAAAATTCCTATCCCTTTTTTTGAACTATTGAAAAATGAAGAGTATAGGAAACAAATTTTTTCAATGGTTAAAAGTTTGGAAAATGATCAGATAAATATCAATTCACAAGATTCTCTCAATTTGGATGATGATGCTCTTAAGTTTGTTTTTGGTCCCTATGTAACTAGTGTGAAAGATGATGTCCCTCCTTTTTATGTTAGTCTAAATGTTCATGATATGATCCTTCATAATGCCATGCTCCATTCAGGAGAATCACACAATTTGATGCCCAAATCAGTATGGAAAACCTGGGACTTGAGATTACTAGACCTTATAAAGAATTATTTTCATTTTATTCAAGAAAAGCCAAATGTTTTGATTAATAAAGGAACTAGTTGTCACCTTGTCACAATACCTGCAAAAAGTGTGATGATGGACATAGTCGTGGAAGATATTCCACCAATATTTTTTATGTTATTGTCTAGGTCATGGGAAACAAAGTTAGGAGGAACACTACAAATGGATATGACTTATACATTCATTCCATGATTTGGACAACCAAAGAGGTTATACAGAGAATTACAAATGGCCTATATGGTCAACAACCAAATTCAGTTGGATAACCATCATGTCTATGCAGTGGATACAAATATTGGATCTCAGATTTTCTTTAATGACTGTTGTGATGATGTAGGAATACCATAACATATTGAGGGCAGTTTTCAAAAAGAAGAAGTACATGTAGTTCCAAATGAAGGTATCTAGAATTTACATTTTAATGGTTCTACTTGTATGGAAGGTTTCAAAGCGAGAATTTGGACCATTCCATCATACCTCACTAGTCAGCTACATTCTTTCAAGTTATATTTTGACTACACTAATAATATTGTAGAATATGAAGCTTTGATCACTGCGCTAAATTTGTTAAGAAAACATAAAGCAAAGAGAGTTCAGGTTTTTGGAGATTCAGAATTGGTCGCGAATCTGGTCAAAGGCATACATCAGACTAAACATCCAAGGGTGAGGGCTTACGACAATGAGGTATGGGACTTGTTTGCTAATTTCTTTTCAGAGCATGAAATTTCTCTTGTTCCTAGAGGAGAAAATTTAATAGCATATTATTATTTTTTTTAAACTGAAACAGGTATGGATTTTATTAGTAGAGAACTCTGAATGGCCGCAGCCTTACATATTTCAGTGTAATTCTTTTACATTTTCTGTTTCCAGCAATTATCTATTTTCATGGTATACAGATTATTTCTGGATCTCTTCCATTTGTGCTGAGGTCTCCTTGGGCCAAGAGGCAACCTTTGTTGGCATAGAAGTCTGCTTCTTTGTTTGATTCTCTGAGAATGTGATAGCATTTGAAGGAAGTGAAGTCTTGGAGTAGGTATCTCAACCTTTTCAAATTCTTATTTAAACCAGCTTCATTGAATTGGCCTTTCGTATGTAATATTTTGATCAGGATTTATGAGTCTCTGAATGCTTGCAGCTCCCGATGTCCTCTTTCTTTGGATATTTGTCATACTTTTATCAAGCTCAGGATTTCTGCTTGATTTTTAGTTCACTGTCCTAGTCCCTAACTGAAGGTTTCTTTGATGCTTCCATTAGAAGAATATATGAGTCCTCCAACTCCTGTTGTCCTGAGGTTGCCTTTAGAGGGATCGTCAAAAAAAGTTGTTGTTATTCCTTGCTTCCTACACCAATTCTGAAAAACTTCATCCTTTTCTCTTAGCCTCCACTCAGGATTTCCGAGGGGTTTTTCTGTGCTGTGTATTCGTTGGGTGAATGCTTGGGTGCCAAGCCAATTCTTTTCCTCTTGCTACACCGAATTTTCCTCTTTGATTTTCTGAGAATTAAAAATTTCTAGAAGGAGTCCTTCTGCTTTTGCTGCTACCATGTTGGGGGTCCAAGTTATATTGTTAAATATTTGCTCATTTCTAGCTAGCCATAGCTTCCAACATACAAGCTTGGGGAGAGTGATCCAGATTCTGGCCCATGAAGAGTTTAGGGAGACCGACGGATAGCGCTCTTTCCATGAGAGGAATAAGTCCACAACTAAAGTTTTAGAGGGGATTGTAGCCTTTAATCCTTGAATAATGTGAGTCCAAATTCTGTTTGCATATGGACATTCAACAAATAAATGATCCATGGTTTCCATGGCTTCTTTACAAAGTGTGCACCTATGTAGATCTGCAATGTTTCTTTTCATAAGGTTTTCACTAGTCAGGATATTTCTATGCATTAGTGTCCAAAAGAAGAAGTTTACCTTGGGCATCGCCATTGGATCCCATACCTCTTTCCAAAACTTTGTTGGATGAATTCGATCTCTGTGTGTTTGCATCAATTCATAGCCTTTCACTGAGGTGTATGCTCCTGTAGGTCCCCATCCCCATTTATCCTTTTCTGTTTTATGCACCGGGGCAGCCTCACGAAGTTCCTGTTTGTGCATTTCTGTTTGTTGCATTAGGTGAGCTGGTATATCTCTGAAATCCTAGTCAATCCAGAACCCAGACTCGTTCCACTTTGAGATATCGTAGAGCATCTTGTCCCCGTTGTTTTCTAAAAACGCGCATATGTCATGCAGGTTGTCTTGTGTGGTTAATTGCGAGTGGCCCATCATACTATCAGTCAACAACTTGACGCGTTTCCAATTCCCTGGGATACGATATAAATTCTGGGTGAAAAAACGCTGCCCTTTAATACATAACTGCCATAACAACGAGCTCTTTTTGCTGTTTGTGATCTGAAAGTTTCTTAGATTTGCATTTGGTAAGTATTTATGCCTCAAAGCTGTGTTGACGAGATAATTGCGGTTGCTATGGAGTTTCCAGAGTATTTTGCATCCCAGAGATACGTTGGCAAAGTCCGGATCTCGTATTTGAAGGCCTCCTTCCTTCAAGGTTGGCTTTGCTATCTCCCATTTCACCAAATGAAATTTGCTTTAGTTTCCTTTACCTCCTTTCCATAGAAAATCCCTCATGATTTTATTAATCTGTCCTGAGATTGACTTGGGTGCCATCAGGTATGATGCTTGATAAATTGGCAAAGATGACAGAACTGATTTTATAAGGGTTAATTTTCCTCCATGAGTTAGTCATTGACCTCACCATGCAGCGATTTTGCCTCTGATTTTTGTAATTACTCCCTCCCACAGATTGGCTCTGTTTGTGCCCAGTGTTAGTGGCTATCCAAGATAGTTGATTTTTTCCCATTTTGCGTATCCATTAAACCCCAAGTTGCTTGCTATGTTTTGAGTTTCTTCCTCCTCTGTATTCCAGCTATATACTGCACTTTTCCTTTCACTGATTAGAGCTCCAGATACTTTGCAATATGCTTGAAGAGTATTTTTATATGCAGAGCCTATTATGGTTGAAGCTCCTCCCAACATGAGGGAGTCATCCGCAAACAATGCATGGTTTATTGCTTTAAGGTCCTTTGTTATTTTTAAACCTGGGGTTGTTCCTGTTATCATATCAAGCTCCAGCTTTCTTCTCAACGTATCCGCCATTAAGATGTAGAGGAATGGAGAAAGGGGACATCCTTGTATCATCCTCCTTGTGGCTTGAAAGAAATCAGTTGGCCTCCCATTTACCAAAGGCGCTATCCAAGGACTACTGATGCATGCTTGGATCATATTTACAAACTCTTGATCAAATCCAAAGGAGATTAGAACTTGATATAGATAGGACAACTTGACTCTATTGAAGGCATTAGCCATGTATAACTTGATCAGCATACCTTTCTCATTTCTAAGATTGCTGGAATGCATGGCTTCCTGGACTTGGATTACATTGTCCAAGATGTGTCTCCCATTGACGAAGCCCCCTTGCGAATCTGATATGAGTTTGCTTAGCAGTGGCTTTATTCTGTTTGCAAGAAGTTCTGCAATAATTTTATATGAGGCATTGCACAAAGAGATTGGTATGAACCTGTCAAAGGAGGAGGGGTTTGTCTCTTTCGGGATTAAAGTGAGGAATGTTAAGTTGGTGTTGCCCCCCATTTTTGCTTTCTTCAAGAATCCTTTTATCATTCTAATTAGATCCGTTTTAATTATATCCCAGCATATCCTGTAGAAGTGTATGGTGAACCCATCTGGCCCAGGGGCTTTGTTTGGGTTCATGGACCAAATTATATTGCTGATTTCTTCTTCATTTGTTTGCTTCAATAATGATGTATTGTCCTCTTTGGTGACCAATGCTGGAATGTTCTTTAGGAATTCTTTTTTATCTTCTTCACAATCCTCTTTCTTTTTGCTGTAAAGATGATGGAAATGTAATACTGCAGCAGATTTTATCTGTTATATTCCTTTGCAGAGCTTCCCATTAGAGGAAGTGATCTCTGAGATGTGATTCCTGGAGAGTCTAGCTCTACATTGTTGATGAAAATATGATGTGTTTCTATCTCCAGCTTCTAGCCAGAGACTCCGGGACTTTAGTCTCCAATACTCTTCTTCATTTCTGAAGGAAAGGAATGTTTTGCATTGGGCTACTTGCTCCTTTTCTAGTTTTGTTTTGTTTATATCAATTGTGTCCATTTCACTTTGCAGAATTTCCAAGTGTTGCAATGCCTCGATTCTTTGGTCTTTGGGTGTGGTTTTTGGGAGTTTAATCCATTCCTTGAGTGCCTTTTTTGTTATTTTTAATTTTTGTTCTCATATATAATTGGGAGAGCCATTGACTGAGGTTTTCCATGCCGTTTGGACCGTCTCTACAAAGCCGCTTTTTCCATTCCACGGTGGGCTGAATCTGAATGGGATTGGCCCCAAATTCTCTTCCTCCTCTAGCATTAGCCGGATGGGCTTATGATTCGAGGTGAGCTTTGGAAGGATGGCTGATGAGATAAGCCTCCTTTCCATCAACATTGTGCTTTGGACCAAGAAATTGTCGAGTCTGGCGGATATATGGTCTTCCCCTGTCTTGTTGTTTGTCCAGGTATAGAGCCCTTTTCTTGGTTTAAAGTCCAATAGATCCCATTGTTGTATCATGTCTTCTACTACATGGATAATCTGATCCTTGCTGTTCCTACCCCCTCTCTTTTCTTTTTCATTCATTACTAGATTTAGATCTCTAGCTATGATTATATTGTTTGGAGAATTCAGTTGCAAAAACTCATTTAATGTTTTCCAACAATCTTTCTTTTCAGAATACAGTACCGGTACATATAAATTGAATATTGCAATAGTTAACTTACTTGATATATGCTTCATCTCTGTGAAACACCAGTGTTGTGTGTTGTGTGAATTGATGAGCCTGAAGTGATCTTCCTTCCACAAGGTTGCTATTCCACCTGAGGAGCCTCTTGCTCTTATTGCTTTTCCTGTGTTCTTCTACCATTTCGTTTTGCTGGTCTGTAGAAGGGCTTCCCCTTCAATTTTTTCCTCTTGGAGCATTAGGATGTATGCAGGTTCCACTTTCATAAGATCTTTGACCGCTTCTATTTTCATTGGGTTCCCGAGCCCTCTGTAATTCCAAAAGACGATTCTCATTACTTACTGTTCGGGGTGGTTGGGCCTCCTCCTTTTGGCAACCTTGTCCTTGTGTTTCTGCCAATTGACATTTCTATAGTGGGTTGACTTCCTTGAGTTTTTTGTATTTCCGCTTCTTCCTCCCTCACTTCTCTATGAGACTTTCTTCCTTCTCTTTTGGCAGGCCTTTCTATGATCTCGTCCTCTGAGGAGCTTGGTGATTCATGCACTTTCTTTCTTGCTACGTTGGCATACGAGGGAGAGGGAGCTACTTCAGGGGTTCCCACTCTTTGCCCTTGTTCCTCTACTCCTTTCCTGTTAGGGTAGGGTCTTGAATGTTCGTTGATGTTCCTGTTTGCTTCCGGAGCTTCTATGGCCTTGCTGGAATTTGCATTTTGATCTCCTGATTTCGATGTGGGGTTGGTGGTCCCATCTTTTTGTTCTTACCACGTTGGGTCGGGGTTATTTTCTTTTGGTATTCCTTTAGTTTTGGGTTTTGCTGTCCCTGCTTTCTGCACAGTGGTCCATTGTTCTGCTTTCGCGTTCTCGCTCTCCTCTCCTTCCTTTTTTTTGCAGTGTCTTGTGAAGTGGCCGTAGCCGTGACAGTGCCAGAATTTGAAGGGTAGTTGCTCATAATCTAGCTCTTGGATGTGTGTCAATTCAGCTGCTGTAAGTTTGATTGCCTCTAGTAACCCTTCCTCTAGATCAACCTCTACACAGATCCATGCATGGGAGTATTGATCTTTTTGAACAGCTTGATCGATGTACCTTCCAAGCGAGTTGTCGATAGCCTGCAAAGATTTTTGATTCCGGAAATGTAATGGGAGATGAGGTAGACAGACCCAAACTGGAACAATAGATGACACGTCCTAGGTTGAATCGAAGTAAGGGGTCCATTTGTTCAGGTATAAACCCTGAGGCCCCATGAAGTAAGGACCGTTTCTGAAAATGAGATTTTTGTCCTCCGGGCTTTCAAACAGGAACACATAGAATCCTTTTCCAACAAAATGGCTCTTAATTCCTTCAGATACGAGTGGCGCCCAATTTCTCTGCACCCATGCTTCAACGGATTTGGGAGAGGGCCAGAGCCTGGTAAATTGTTCGATGAGCCCTCTATCTGATAGATTGAATATCGATCTGCAAGTTTCTGCTATTGGCAATTCCACAATTGGGATGCAGTCCAGCTTTTTAAAGAACTTCTATTGTGCCTCGGACATTGGTCTCTTGTGAGATCCAACGATGAGCTTCTTGAATGCAATCAGCTCGAGCGGGGGAGGGGCAGGTTCGGCACCCCCACCGACCTCCATTGAAGCTGAACCCTATGAGAGATTTGTTACATGGGCTCATGCAGTGAATCGAACTCGCGCCTCATTCTTATGGGGCCGCATTAGAAACCATCATCCTAGTGAGGACCAATTGCTTAATAGCATATTATTTAGCCATTGTTGTTAGCGCCTTAAATATTCCCATTTAACCAGACGAAAAATATGAAATTAATGTAAGACACAAACCTTCTATTCCTGATAATACGAAACATTGGAAAGTCTTTGAGGATGATCAACAAATCAACAGATTTTTGGAGAGGAAATATGAGTTTATCAATACTCTAATTGACAGAGATGATGAGGAAGTAGCAATGGAAAATCTTGAAACAACAATTTTCTTAAATGCCATAGTTGGGTAGTGTTGAGAATTTGGAGGGCTAGTGATTAATTCAAATTCTCTTATTGTGATAGTTACTTGTGAAATTATTTCTTAACTCTGTTAGTCTTTCACCAAGTCAATTACCAAAATACAAGAGACACATAATTAGGCTCGTCGAGCTAGGGCAAAACCTCTCCATCTTGGAGAGGAAAACCCGAAAGGAATTCTTCTTATAGATCTTCAAATGACAAGTACCATTACAAAGACTCAAACCCTTGACCTATGAAAGCCTCCAGGACCTTATCACTACTTCAAGACTTCATTTAGCATTGATCCTTCTTTTCTTCATCAATCTGTACAAATGATATCATCTCTCCAATGAATATCGTGTATATGGATGACATTACATTGCTAGTTTATGAGTCACTGTACTACTGCAAATTTGCATCATCATCACACCTCCCATATTTTTAGATCAACCATAGCACCGAGTTAATGTGCTACTTATATCTGAGGTAAATCCACATCTTAATACTGTGATAAACCCTGATCACGACATCAAAAAATCTGCATTGTTGACTCTTGAATTCCGCACTATTGACTTCCTAAAATCCGCATCTTTTTACTCCTGAAATCCGCATTCTAAACATCCTGAAATCCGCATAGTTTCCTTCCTAAAATTTGCATCTCCTTGTCCTCTGAAATCCGCAATCCTTTCATAGAACTGTCCACAAATCCTTCATAATTATCAACATTTGTAACCTTGACTCCAACCTTAGAATTCCACACCTAATTCTCTCCTTAACTCGCACTTTGACCTTCTCAGAAATCCACATTTTCTATAGGAGTATCCGCATTCAATTTTAGACTAATCCACAATTGTTTCTATAGGACAGTCCACACTTTTTCCGTAGAAGAAACCATAGAGAGATCCACAATTTTTCTGTACCTTTACGCGCAACATAGGTGGGTATAAATAGTTTTTTCCCCTGTATATAAGCTAACCTGACTTGTGAACCGATGTGACTATTTGGGAGCCGGCATGACTGTTATGAGGCCGACTTCTCAATGCATGTAGTGCCAAATTTATTACATCTTTTCCAGCGTTTGAAGGAGAGCTATCTTGAGGGCTGTTAGAGCCTTTCTTTTACAAGGTTCATGACAAGATCTTGGAGCTTTTAATGATGACAATGCTCTTCATATACATGACTCTAGTTAAATTTATAAACAGAATAAAAACCCTAAATAGATATCAAGAATAAGTCTATTAACCTATAATAAAATTCTTGCTCATGAAACCCATGAAGCAAGTACAACAAATACATTTTATTATCTTTGTCTTCTTCTTTTCATAATTACATAGTCAATATGAAGACCGATCCTAGTTACACTTTTCAACACTCCCTATTAACTGGGGAGGTATTCATACAGGTACATGGTCACTTTCAAATTAAAGAATCTCATAAGAAGAATTGGATTGGTAATCGCATTTGTATAGCATCATATCAACCAGCATTGTCCTAGTGCAAGGGCTTGACTAACAACCCCATCTCTAAACGAGACAATGGGCTACAATTCTAGCGAGACACATGACTTATAAACACCATAGTCATTGTCTCTCCAAGGTACATACTCCACCCAGGTGTTCCCATAGTATGACCTTCTTGGACTATTCTTCTCTTGAGTAGCCAACCCTCAAATAATATAGGTCCTCGAATACTCTTATCTTGAATGCCCTATCTCATTCTTAAAGAGTATTGAATGCCAAATGATTACCCACTCTTCCATTATATCTTCCAGATGAAGACCAAAATGATGTGTCTATCCATTCTCTCCACATGGCCTTCACTAAGACTTACAACTGTTAGTCCTGGTCTAGTGCATGACACATGTATTAAAGAATCACATACGTAACTCCCTCTCAACTCAGGAAGGACATACTTCAAGTTTGTTCCAAGTAAGAAACTTAGAACTAGGCTCCTTCTCAATGAGGGTCCTACAGCAACAATGGTGAGACACCTAACTGCTCATGAAGAATTCCTCCCCTCTATGTAATGGATTTTGATATTAAGGATCTTAAACTTTTGGATCCATAGGGCATAGATCATTCATCAGTTTCAGTCACGAGTCATGTCCACTATCAGAAAGTGATTCATCAGTCTTTCTCATATAGTCCACCAGTATGCCATGCTACTTTCCTTTGAATCATCTGCAAGGATCATACATCCTTTTTCATGATTAGCATCCCTGCACAAATTAATCTGGATAAACATACACATTGAAATTTTAAACAAAAGTCACCTCAGTGATGATCTTTCACCATGACATCTTCCTGTAGGCATTGACATCCTTTATTTAGATTGACACATCTCCTAATGATATGTTTTTTCAAGGGTCTTCTTCTTTACCAGATTTCTGTCAGAGTCTACATATCCTCCCAGGATATCTCCTAGTCACGTCTTCTTGGCTTTCGGATGATAATTTCCTCTTTACATGGTTGTATTTCATGATCTCTTCCTTTATGCACATTCTTCATTCCCAGGAAATTACAATTTTTCCAGTTCCTTGTTCATATACAACCACCTCATATTCCATGAGGATATATTATGTTGATTTCATCCTTCGGTGCACAAAGAGATCCTCCTTCATAGATCATACTTCTAAATTTAAAAGTATATTACCTGCAACCATATGACATGACTTCATAGCATCCAATGTTAACACACACACACACACACGCATATATATCTCTGTGTGTGTGTGTTAACATTGGATGTTGTGAAATATCTCATACCTTTTTCTTTTAAGTCATCATGTAGCAAACTTCATTCCCTTGGACTACTCCATCAATGTGTCATCAAATCCCAGAATTATGTTTCCATGATGACCCTTGATCTTGATGACTACCTTCCATTAGTAATGTTATCAAAGAGGTTTTTCCTGGAGCTGTTTCACCAAGAGCTCCTACCATGCTTTTATAATGATGCTATAATATACATTAATTCCTATCATACTATTTTACAACCAACAAAAATCACTTAAAGGAGAAGATGATCTCAATCATAGTGGAGATCCCTTGCTTCTTCTTTCTTCGATTTCTTTGCACCAGGTTCTTCTCTTATATCTGAGATACAGGCTTCTTCCTTTTTCCTCTTGTAATTCTAAATTTCAGCCAATCTTGTTGATAATGCCCAAGATCATTACATCCAAAGCATCGTTCTTTGTCCACATTTATTTTCCTATTATGAGGACCAAATTTACCGAATCTTCCTTTCTTCCTGGACATGGCAACAAAGGATTGATTCTCTGCAGTTGATCCTGCTTTCAATCTTGATTCTTCTATCTTACGTAGAATTTGGAATGGCATGGCTTCTTCTCTTCCATCTATGCTTGAAGCGAAACCTCTCCATTCTTTTAGTAAAGAATTTTGTACCATAGTGAGTATTTCTCTATCAGACATTACTTATCCCAACTTCAGTTGTTGATCTCCTGTTGCGAAAATCTCCATCAGATATGGAATTATTCCTTCCTTCGACATTCTAAATTTGTATTGTTTTTGTCTCAGGGATATTATTTCCTTTGTAGAACCTTTCTAGAATAGTTCCACCAATTTATCATATATTTATTTTGAGGATTATAGCTTTGACACATAGGGAATAAGAGAGTCTTCTATGGATTCTATAATAATCCTTCAGACTCTTATGTCTCCCTTCATGTATTTGATATATGCTAGAATGTCTTCTTTTGGAGGTTGAATTGTAGATACTTCTATGAAGCCCATAAATTCATTTTCAATTAGCTTCAGATCTGTCCTTTTCTTCCATGCATTAAAGTTTCATAACCCAACCCATTTGTTGCTTTCTATACAATAAGTCATTTTGACAGATTTAGATAAAGTCATAGATACATACTTGAGTGAGTGACTTTCTCCTTCAATAGCTTCATTGATAATGACGAAGAGGTTAGGAACTTCTTATAAGATATAAATATTCAATCTAGGTGATCTTGGATCCTTGATGGTAAAGGATGTCTTCAAAAGATGATGTCCTCTTCTAACAATGTCTTGAATGTAAAACTTTGATGGAAAATATTATTTTCTTGAAAGGTTGATCCTTTGATTGAGATGAAGATCTTTCTCGAGAATAGCTTGAGAGTCTTCCCTACAAACTGATTTGAATTTTCACCCAAACTTTGATTTTTGCTTCCTAGAGTGTCTCTTTGTCAAGTAGCCCTTGAGTTTAGCACCTGAGTTTTAATTCCATGTTGAGAATTTGTAGGGCTAGTGATAAATTCAAATTCTCTTACTATGATAGTTACTTGTGAACTTATTTCTTAACTTAGTTAGTATTTCATCAAGTCAATTACCAAAATACAAGAGACACATAATTAGTCTCCTCGAGCCAGGGCAAAACCTCTCCCTATTGGAGAGGAAAAACTGAAAGGAATTCTTCTTATATATCTTCAAATGACAAGTACCATGACCAAGACTCAAACCCTTGACCTATTAAAGCCTCCAAGACCTTGTCACTTGTTTAGGACTCCGTTAAACATTGATCCTTATTTTCTTCATCAATCTGTACAACTGGTATCATCTCTCTAACGAATATCATGTATATGGATGACATTACATTGCAGGTTTCTGAGTCATTGTACTACTGCAAACTTGCATCATCCTGGCACTCAAAATCTTTGTATATCAGCCATAGCATCGAGTTAATGTGCTACTTATATTTGAGGTAAATTCACATCTTAATAATTTGATAAACCCTGATCACAACTTGAGAAAATATGCAATGTTGACTCTTGAATTCCGCACTATTGACTTCCTAAAATCCGTATCTCTTTACTCCTGAAATCCACATTCTAGACTTCCTGTAATCCACATAGTTTCCTTCCTGAAATCCGCATCTCCTTGTCCTTTGAAATCCACACTCCTTTCACAGAACTGTCCACAAATCCTTCACAAAGATCATCATTTGTAACCTTGACTCCAACCTCAGAAGTCGACATAGAATTATCTCCTTAACTGGCACTTTGACCTTCTCTGAAATCCACATTTTCTATAGGAGTATTCGCATTCAATTTCATACCCATCCGAAATTGTTTCTACAGGATAGTCTGCACTTTTTCCATAGAAGAAACAACAGAGAGATCCACAAATTTTCTGTAGTTTTCTACGCAACATAGGTGGGTTTAAATAGTTTTTTTCCCTTGTATATAAGCCGACCTGACTTGTGAATCGATGTGACTATTTTGGAGCCGACATGACTGTTATGAGGCCAACTTCTCACTGCATGTAGTGTCAACTTTATTACATCTTTTCCAGCGTTTGAAGGAGAGCTATCTTGAGGGTTGTTAGAGCCTTTCTTTTACAAGGTTCATCACAAGATCTTGGATCTTTTAATGACGACAATGCTCTTCATATACATGACCCTATTATATATTTATAAACAGAAGACAAACCCTAAATAGACATCAAGAAGAAGTCTATTAACCTATAATAAAATTCTTGCTCATGAAATCCATGAAGCAAGTACAACAAATAGATTTTATTATCTTTATCTTCTTCTTTTCATAATTACATAGTCAATATGAAGACTGATCCTAGTTACACTTTTCAACATGTAGGATATCATACAACTAAAGGACAATATAATTTCTAGAGGCTTATTCAGAAAAACTTTTGAGTCAAATGATGTAGCTGTCAACCCCAAAATTTTACCAAGTGATGGATAAATGGAGGACTATAATTTAGGGATAGAAGATAATCCTAAAGTAGTTAAGATCTCTAATTATTTGAAAGCAAAACAAAAACAACAATATGTTGAGTTGTTGAAAGAATTTTTAGATGTGTTCGCTTGGAGGTATGAGGATATGAAGGTTTATGATAAGAGTGCTATTTAGAACACCATCTCGCTTAAAGAGAATGAAAATCACTTCAATTAGAAATTGAGAAGAATCAATCCTAAGTTGCTGGCATTAATTGAAAAGGAGGTCAAAAGGTTGTTTGTTGCTAAAATCATTATTCCTTTGAGATTTTTGAAATGGATAGCGAATCTGGTCCCAGTAAGGAAAAAGGCTGGAAGAGTTAGACTCTCTGTAGATTTCAGGAAACTAAATTTTTTTTCTTTGAAGGATAACTATCCTTTACCCAATATGGAACACATTTTGCAGAAAGTATTTAGGTCTAAAAGAATTTCTATAATTGATGGATTCTTCAGACATAACCAGATATTGGATAATCCGAAATATCAAGATAAAATTGCTTTTACTACATCATGGGGTATGTTCATGTACTCAAAGATGCCCTTTGGGCTCATGAATGTCGAGGCCACTTTCCAGAGAGAAATGGACATAACATTTTCTGATGAGCGGCACACAATTGTTGTAATATATTTAGACTATATTACAATTTTTTCTAAGTCTAAAATGATCATCTAAAACATGTGAGGACAATTTTTACGGAGTGCATAAAGTTTGGTGTTTCATTGAATCCAAAGAAATTCATTTTGCTATGAAGGAAGGAAAGTTACTAGAAAATATACTATCAAAAGAAGGTATTTAAATTGATCCTAACAGAGTGACAACTATACAAAAAATTGAGCAGCCAAGGAGCAAGAAAGAGGTTCGGTCCTTCCTGGGCAAGGTAAAAATTTTACGCATATTCATTCCTAATTTTGTCAAGATTCTGAAAATTATTACCACTATGTTGAGGAAAGGTAATGAAATTAAATGGATTGATCATGCTAAAGAAAATTTTAATGACATTAAAAGAGCTCTAGGTCAACCTCCTCTACTCACTAGTCCTGATTTTTCTAAATAATTTGTAAATCTCTTTTTTGCCTTCGAACATACGATTTCAGGTTTTTTGCTTCAGAAAAATGTAGAAGGTCATGAACAACCTAATTCTTTCTTCAACAAAGCATTGAGGGACGCTGAGTTGAAATTTGATATCATGGATAAACAAGCCTATGCATTGGTAAAATCACTCAAGGATTTCATATATTTTTTACTTCATTCTCATATAATTGCTTATGTACCGAATGTTGTGGTAAAAAGTATTTTAAATTAGCTTGACAACGATGGTATGAGGGGAAAATGGATTTCCAAAATGTTGGAATTTAACCTAGAAATCAAACCCACTAAGATAATCAAAGGACAAGGGTTGGAAAGATTGATGACTGAGGCAAATCTTGGAACTCTTGGGATTAATATAACTATGGAATTATCAGACATAAAAAATGATGAATCATTCGTAGCAGTGGATGATAGTTTTACAAATTTCTTCACGGTATGGTGATATTGTTTATATATTGCAAAATCTGCAAGCTCCAGTGGGAAAACATAACGCTCAGGCTAAATTCCTGAAACTTAAATATGTTAAATATTGTATCCTAGATGGTTATTTGTTATGGAATTTTCCATAAGGTATTTTACTGAATTTTTTACTTGAAGATGAAGCCAGGCAGATGATGAAAGAATTCCACCAGGGAGTATGTGGCGGTCAATGTTACTGGAAAGCCACTGTTGACAAAATCTTGAGAGAAAGGTTTTATTGGCATACAGTATTTGTTGATGTTCGTAAGGAAGTTGCACCATGTCATAAATTTCAACTATTTGAAGGAAACGATAAGTTGATGTCCTTACCCTTAATCCTATTTCTGTAGAAGCACCATTTCAGCAATGGGGCCTTGAATTTATAGGCGATATTTATCTAGCATCATCAACACAACATAAGTGGATCTTGAGAGGAACATAATACTTCACTAAATGGATTGAGGATCTACCAACCAAGCAAGAAATTGATATTGTGGTCATACAGTTTTTAGAAAATATTGTTTCCAGATTTTGTAGTCCAAAAATAATCATAACTAACAATGCTTTGTTGAAAATGCAACAAGATGATGGAGCTTAGTGAAATGAAGTCGCCTTCACTAAGTGGGCCCGCAGGCTATTTTTGGCGCAAAGTCTATTTTTAGACATATGGAGCATGGTCTAGGAGTTGCAAGATGCTATTCTTGGATGATTGGTCGAGTTGGTAAAAATAGATGGACCTCTATTTTTAGACATTGGGCGGTTTCTATTTTTAGACTGTCGAGCTAAAAATAGAACAGTCAAATATTATTTGCTCTTAATAATATTTGGACTAAAAACATTATCTTATCCTCTTGGTGCACTTCAGTTTGAGCTACGGATGTGGCCCATGCAGCTGAAAAAGGAATTACGCTATTCCTAGGGGTTTGGTAGAGCTAATGCATGGTTGACTTCAGTTAGACTCATGTGGCAGAGTTTTGGTGGAGTTGATTTAGGAGTTGTGTTCGGTTTAACGTAGTTGAACTAGTTGTGTTTAGTTTAACTGGCTAACACACTAGAGATGAGTGGTGTGGATTAAATATTATTTAATTCACTAATTATTAACTCATTATTCAACTAGAGAACACATCAGTTAACACCAGTGCATGGACAATTCAGTGAAGACCAGTGGAAGAGATAGGTGAAAGAACCGGTTTGCTATTAGTTGTGACATTAGTTGTGCATGAGATTTGCACAAGCATTGGAGGAGATTGCCCATGAGGATTGCGCAGATCAAGCCAAGGAGATTCAAACTTGGATCTCTCATTACACCAACTTGGATTGCGCAGTAGAGGTAGGCAAATAGTGGAGGAGTTTTGAACCTGTGACTTGTTCAAAACTGAGCTAGTTTGTGTGTAACTTTTGGAGATAGTACTGAGTACTTGTGAGGAGTATTGTGCTATGTATTGTTACATGTTCTCTTCCATCATAATATACAAAATAACTAGGGGTTTTCAGCTATAAGCTTTCCCCATACATACTGCATTATATGTGTGATGATTTGATGTTCTTATGATCGCATACCGCTTGTTTTATTTCCGCATGTGTGATGATTAATAGTAGAAGAGGTTATGTGTTGTACATGAATTCGAATTAGTGTATGACCAGGATAATCTCGGTGGATAAATCTTTATTATTCAACAAATTTATACATGCTTAGTGTTTCAAATCTAAAAGAATGATTAAATTTTATGATGAATGTCATATAATTCGTAGTCACTCTACAACTATTACCCACAAGGTAATGGATTGGCTATCAAACAAGATTCTAGTTAGAATCATTAAAAATTTGTTGGAGGATAATAAAAAATCTTGACATACAAAGCTCAAATTTGCTTTGTGGGCTAATAGAATCAGTACAAAGAGATCGATTGGTACCACTCCTTTCTAGATAATCTATAGTGTAGATGCAACTTTCCCAGTTTGCCTTGGGATATTAATTATGAAGTACTTGCATGAATTAGGAGAGGAACCAAATCATTTTCAAAGAAGAATCAATCATCTCATAGAAGTGCAAGAAAACAGAGAAAAGGTATATGAACAGTCTCAAACTTTCCAAGAAAATATCAAGAAGGTATCTAACAAAATAACTAAGGAAGATGATTTCAAAATCCAAGACAAATTTTTAATATGGGATCCACATGTTGAAGATAAAGGTAAACAAGTGAAGTTCTACCATATTTGGAAGGGTCCATATCAAATTGCAACTTTTTGTGGCAATAATATATTTATTCTGCAAGATTTAAAAGGAGAGTTGCTGCATGGAGGTCCAGTAAAGGGGCAGTTTAAGAAGCATTACATTTCTTGAGAGACAAAATTTCAATTTCCATTGTATATATCTATGCTATTTGAAAATTTGGATATGTGGATAAACATTTTGAAGGACTTGAAGCTCGAGGAGAAGGCCTTAAGGTTCTGATAAATGTATCAAATAATAAAATTGCTTTACTTTATTTATTTTATTTTTCAGTTCTAAAAAGAGTTTGTAAAGAATAAACTTCAGAAATTGATTTTCTTATTCAATAGAGTCAGCCAAAGTGTTTCTTTAAGAAAAAATCATTGTAATAAATAGGCTTCTCGTTTATGGGGTTATTGTTGCCATCTATGATCGACAACATCCCCGTGGAGCCATCTGTTATCAAAATTTTAGTTAATAATTTTTAAATCACTAACAGTTTTAGTGTCAACGCCAATTTGTGATAAACAGTGTTAAAACACTGACATATAGAATATCAATGTTATTGTAATTTATGAAAATAAAAATTGCGTTGAAATTTAGAGTAGCAGTGCATTTTGTAAAAAAGGTTAATTAAAACTCTAATCAACTGGAGGATCAACGCAAAAGGGAAAAATCATATTTTTTTTTCTTATGTCCAAATAATGTGATGATGGGTCACATGTCAGCAGAAGAGCAATCATTTATCAACCGAGTGCTGATGAGTCAGATGGTGATGTGACATTATGCGTTTCTAGGTTCCGCCACTGAGAGGTAATATTCGGTTCAAGGGTCATGATTACACGTTAATGATTTTTTGAAATTATCTATCAAAATCGTTATATGTTGTATCGGTTGCCACGTTCGAAAATAATTTTCTCCATATGGTAAGACACGTAAAATACATAATTGAACTGTTGGATTTTTACGCCAAAATAGGACAGGTTGTTAAGATTTCCTGAAAGCCCAGATCGAATCGCAATCCTGCTTCTAGTGCTATTGTTTGATGGTGAGAACTATGGGAAGAAGAAAAAAATTACTCAAAGCCAAGCCTAAAGCACCAGATTTGCTCGAAGTTTATCCAGAGATTCGACAACATTTTTAGGAAGCATGTTACGAACAATTTTTCTCTTGTTGTGTAGGCTATCACGATGGAGTTTCCAAAGCTTTTGTGGAGGGATTTAATGGTCAACATGTTAGTATTAGGGGAATCTCATTTCCTATCATTGAGGAGTTAATTGCTGAAGTCAGGGGCCTACCAACAGATGGAGAAATAGCCTTCAAGAGTCCTGTTTTGGCTGCAATTGAAGTGTCATTTTTCCTAAAGGATGAGTTTAGGGAGATGAGCTAGAATTCAAGGTTCAAAGGTCTTAGTTTAAGGATGAATGGCATTTTCTTCTACATATTACCCAATTTTATTTCACAAGTGAAGAACACTACAATCAAGTGAACTTATACCATTTCTGGTTTCTAGCTCACATTGCAGGTCAATTAAGGATAAACACTCCCTTTTTTTTTCTGAATAGTCCAAAGCATATGTTTTCTAATGTTAGGGAAAGAAAAATTCAGCTACCCATTTCATATATCATAAAGGTATGATTAAACTAATAATTGAAATCCATTTGAGAAAGGCTAGTAGGACTTGGGAACATTGTCTTGTTTTGGGGAGTGTTTGAAACTCAAATTGTAAAACCAAAAAGGGGAAGAAATAAAGGGACCAAAAAGAAAATCAAGCAACCCCAAAATTTAGAATGGCATACCTAATCTGTGCAAGTAGCCAACAAAAAAAAGAACTAGTTCCTCCGTTGGTTCCAAAATTTCCTAAGGTTTATACCAGAAGGAGTGATAGATTGAGAAAAACATAGGATGCCCCTTCTCCCATTGTACCTCTACTTGCAAAAGTCAACAAACAAATAGAGAAGGGCAAGGGAAACATGGTGGAGTCCAAAACAGAGCATATACCATTTGATAAAGATCCCACCTTAGCAGAAATGTTTAAAGGTGGAAAGAGGCCATGCATAAGACCATGGAACAAGTTTAGGTTGAACATAAAACTGACATAAAACCCTGAGTTGGAAAAAGAAGTCATCGATGTAGAAAAAACCTCTTAGAAAGATTTAATTATAAAAAGGGAAGAGTCTACAAGCACAAAGAAACCCAATAAAACCAAAGGCTCAAGGAAAGGGGTTGCTACAAAGGCCTAGAAAACTAAAAAACCAAGAAAAACTGATGTGGATATTCTACTGGAGGCAGCTAGCACACTCAGCTAGCTACTTACACAAGCTTAGTTTTGATTACCAACTCTTCTGATAGAATTTGTACTGAAGGTTGATAACTAGCATGTTAGTGATTTTGCGACATCAAAGATCAATGAGCATTGATAGTTTCAATGTTAATGATTTGCACTGTGAAAATTTTGACAAGCCCTGATAGTTTCAGTGTCAGTGCAATTTGTATTGATTTTTATAAACGCGATGACAACCAATTGATGAGAGATCCTAACACCTATCTGGCCTTGAAAGAGTATCAATGGAATATTAGAGTTGGTGGATCATGAAACCATAAAAAGAAGAAAAACATAACATGGATTCCATTTTTAGCATGGGGATGAGGCACGAATTCCAAAAAGTCAGGCAGAATATTAGTCAACGATTTTGGCCACTATTTTTCGGCCAATATTTTAGGAAATAATTATATCTTAGTTTCATATATCTCTTAGTTTATGTAGCATATTCATGTATTTGATATACACTATTTTATATTTAGCAATTTGTAATAAAGTATGAACGAGAAACTTGCTTTAGTTTGTATTTTTCTTATAAAGACAGGGACTCTATAATGAAGAAGGGTTGGAATCCTTTGAAAGAAAGCCTCTTTTATGTATTGTGGGTATATGTAATCAACTGATATACAATATTCTATGTGAGCAGTTTTGCATAAATTCATGTGTTTGCAATTCCCTGTATGTTTTCTAAGTTTCATATGTTCTTTAATATTTGAATACTAGGTTGTTGAATAGGAACTCTCTGTACTCCAAATTCTTTTATTCAGATATTTATTACTTGTTTTTCACATAAAAGATTACACGAATTACTTTATTATTCTCTGATTTCGCAAAATTGTCAAAGGAGTTGTTACTATCTTTCTTTTGCTGATATTTTCTCACTGAAGTTGTGGTTTATATAAAATGGATTAGGTCAGACTCCATGTTCAATTGTGAAAATTCCCTACAATCCAACCAACCTTAGTTTTTCTCAATGAATCTGGCCATATAACATATTACAGACCTTCTACCACTGTGACCTTGGGTAGTTGAGTTTAGGGAGAGATCCCTCTCCATATTGAAGGTCCAACTCTCAACCTCAAAGTGGTTTGAGGTTACCATGGAGTTTTTCCCCAAAATGAGGGTTTTCTCTAAGTGATAACACGATCATCCAAGTAAACAACCAAATTTGTATCATAAGGATCATCAATTAGGGATTATATCATCCACCTCGCTTATGTAGATATATAGATACAAATTAAACATTATTAAATGTTAAATATATAACACTAGATCTAACTTATTTATAGCTTAACAATGATTTTAGACCCATAAATTATTTACCTAATTAAATCTGAAAATTGTTGGAAAATAAATGCACTAGTATTTTAACCTTCATAAATTAATTTTGTACCAGAAATAAAACGAGGAAAAACAATCACATTATTGCAAAATAAAACTTCCTAAAACAATCTTCATTCACTTTGAATTACTTTGGAAAATTAAGGCCTAGACCCATAGAGAATACACAGAAAAATTACAACTACTAAAACCTGCAAATGTGCCCCTCTAGAAAATAGGATTGAAGGAATTCAACCCTCCTAAAGCTTTTGGCCTTGGAAAATTATCCTCCTCTACTAAAAAAACACAACCACTCTTTCTCCCTTTGTACAAACCCTACACACTATAGAAAAATCGACCCCTAGATAATTCATTACTCCTCCAAAATAATGCCTCCTCTTTAGTAATTTGGCATCTCTCTCATAGACTTGGCCTCCATGAAATTTGCTCCCAAAATTGCATTGTTGCAATCCTTTTCCATTCTCTTTAGTCCTAGAGTCTCACTCCTTGAGAAAATCTCTCTATTAACAATAAAACTATAAATGTGTCTCCATCCTCTCTTATGGGTTCTCTTTATAACTTCTCCATAGGCCAAATCCATAATCTCGAAAGTGATTAAGGGATAGGATTAAATCCTAGCTTTCTTTGATTAATGATGGAGATTATATCTAAGTCACTTAAACAAATAATCATTTATCCTTAGAATAACATTATCACAAAGTCAAAATTAAATAAATAATTAATCAATGTACTTTTTCCTTAGCTAAAACTTAGGAAGGGGATCATATTGGTTTCTCCTCTCGAACAACCACCTAAAGAGGACTTCGTCTCTTGCATGTAAGATAGTAGCCTATACAGAATGTAGAAATTTGTTGTGTTGACCCACCTGAGTTTCAATTTTAAGTATTCTTCATCAAGTTTGATGTCCAACCCACATTTTTTTCCCCACAGAAAATCAAGGTAGGTCCACTTGAAGGACCGCACCTTCCCAACCAAACTAATTCGATCCCAACCCTGAGGGCATCGAGGAGAATTAAACCCATGACCTCCCAATGGCAAGGGGCTTTAGAATAGAGACCTTGACCAATTGAGCTAACCCTCAAGGTTGTCCACATTTAATATGTTGTTTTAAAAAACATGTATATTTTTACAAATTGAAACACATTGCTAGGTCCCTATAATATTAGTATATCCCCTTATTGTGTAATATTCCAAATAGAAATTTTACAGCAATATAAAGAAAATGAAATAAATCAAACACCTAAATTTCACTCTAGCAACACAAATATAAAGAATATGTCGGAAACACCCAATTTTATTAATAATATATGGCTAGAGTACAAAATGAGATGGAAGTGGTGCACCTGGGCTTGAAAAAGGCAAGCTACATGCCTCAAGTGATCAAATGTAGAATGGCACAGCTATTGCTACGTTGCTCCTCTGAAATATTGCGCAATAACCCAGTTTTTGCAATTACTGGCTGAGTTCGGAATGAAATTTTCCCACCAAATAATGCTTAGAAATTTATAGGAATTTGGGAAGGTGATCCTTGCCCAAAACCCAGGAAAACCAAGAAAGCTCTACTCTAAATTCCAAACTCCAAAATTTGACCTTACTATGCTTGGCCCTCCTCTAATTTCGAATTTTACTCCTGTGGATGCTACAAAAGATTTCTGCACTCCAAAACTTTGGAAAACTTCCAGCAATACTCCTCCGAACAATCCTCCAACTCCTCTACTCAAAATACCCCAATGACTACCCACACCAATTGCTGCCCACAAGATGACTATGCAGTCACTAAGTGAGTGATGCACTTTCTAAAGAGGTGATATAAGGGACAACATATCTCTGATATGCAAGGACTGATGCTACTCCAAAATTTCAGCAATCCACCACTAACTCCTCCTATAGCGGCTCCGAAAGATTTCTCTCAACACTTAGCACCAACACAACAACTACCTCTCTCGACTGTGCAGTCACAACTTCAACTGTGTCCCCAACTACTCCATGAAAGCATGGAGACTGTGGCTACCTTAATGAATTACAAAAATCTTAAGAATACCCTCCTTGAGTGGCACTCGAAGTCCACCAGAGAAGGGGTGAGCTTCTCTCCTTGGGAAGCTCCTGCACTGAAAAACATAGTGTTTGGATCCACTAAACAACTAAGGAAATTCGAAAATATGAATATGCAAATGATGCCTAAGCCTTCCTCAACCCTTCCTTTTATAACTATTCACCATGCAAAATTTTTGGCCCACTCCATGCATTTCGATTTACCCAAGGGAAATCAATTTATTTCTTCTCCAATAAGCTATCTTGCATGTCCCAACTTCCACTTAAACTTTAATTTATTATTATTTCCTATATTAGTCGTAAAAGCGTACTTTATTTTATTTAATTCAAAATGGACAAAAATGTATTTTCCAAACATTAGGAAAATTTAGGAAGGAACATTATAGTCCTCCCCTCCTAGATGTTGCTTGACCCCAAACAACTGCAAAACTGGAGGCTGTAAGTTTTGTTCATTCTCCCATGTAGCATCTTCCTTCGACAAATCCTTCCACTTGACCAAATACTCTTGGACCACCTTGTTTCTCAAGTTCCTCTCCTAGGTATCTAATATCAACTTTAGAGTCAAAACCAAATGCCCTTCGTCATCTAAGGGAGGAAAATATACCGCTGCCACTACCTGCTGCCCCAGTGCCTTCTTGAGGCATGAGATGTGAAAGACATTGTGAATCCGGTTCTCAGAAGGCAACTCTAGCTCATATTCCACCTCACCAACACGCCTCACCACCGAGTAAGGTCCATAAAATTAAGGCCTCAACTTTTCTGCACCCTTTTGCTTGAGTGTAGATTTCCTATACGGGCTGTAAGCGCAAATAGACCATGTCCCCAATCTCAAATTGTATCTCCACCATGTTCTTAACAACATATATCTTTGGTTGATTCTTAGTTACATGCAGATTGTTCTTGAGAGATCAGAGAATCTCTTGGCTCTCCTGAACCCAATCCTTGGCCCCAGGGGCCCTGCTGTCTCCAAAAATCATGTCAGAAAAAGTAAGTGCATGATAACCATAAAGAGCTCGAAAAGGGGACATATCGATACACATGTAGTACGTTGTGTCGTAGCAGAACTCCCCCAGATGCAACCACTTGACCCACACTCTCTACTGCCTCGTCACATAATTGCATAGGTACCCTTCCAGGCATTTGTTCACAATCTCTGTCTATCCATTAGTCTGGGGATGATAGCTGGTACTCGAAGTGGACTCATTTCCCACCAAGCGGAACAACTCCTACCAAAAGCTCCCATGAATCGACTGTCCCTGTCACTGACAATGGACTTGGGAATACCATGCAATCTAAACACCTCTCAAAAGAATAACTCAACCACCTAGAAGGTTGAAGATATGGAATAGATAGCAAGGAAATGGGCAAACTTGGTCACTCTGCCGACTACCGCATAGATACAGTCTCTTCCCTGAGCTACTAGTAAGCCTGTAATGAAATCCATAGATACACTCTCCCACTTCCTTTTCGAAATGGGAAGTTGTTGTAACAACCCAGCTGGATGTGAGAGCTACACCTTGTTCCTCTAACACTCTACAGACTCTCTCACATGTCTCAAAACATCTCCTTTGAGACCCCTCCAAGAGAATCTCTCCCTGACTGCGCGACAGGTCTTCAGGAAACTAGGGTGTCCTGCTAATGGAGAATCATGTGTTGCCTGCATGATCCTCTCTCTCAACTCAGAATATGGAACCAAATAGATCATATCCTTGTAATAGATCACATCATCCATCACTTGGAACTGGTCATCACTGTATGCACCATCCAAAATCTCACAAGCCTGCCTGTATTTGGAATACTCAACCAATAGCTGAGCCTTCCAATCCTGCGTGACATCCATCAATGACAAGGTTGATGGTCTGCATGAGAGGGCATCAACTACCACATTATGTTTTCCCTTCACATAATCAATGTTGAAGTCATAATCTTGAAGCTTACTCACCCATTTTTTATGTCGATCCTCTAGTGGCAGTTGCTCAAGGAAAAAACGAAGGCTATTGTGATCCGTCTTTACCTTGAACTGACTGCCCACTAGATACAGTCGAAAATTTTCCAATGCATGCATCACTGCCAACATCTCCTTATCATACACTGAATACAACCTCTCATGAGGCAGCAATTTCCTACTCTTAAATGCAATCGGATGGCCTCCCTGCATAAGAAATACTCCAACACCTTCATCTAAAGCATCACACTCCAACACAAAGGGTCGTGTAAAATCCGGCAAGGCCAGAACTAGACAACTACTCATGACCCTCTTGAGCCTCTCAAAGGTATCCTCTGTCAACTACATCCACTCAAAAGCGCCTCTCTTTTTCAGATCTATAAGAGGTGTTGCCAACTATGAAAATCCCCTCACAAACCTCCTGTAATAGGTGCAAATTTCCAAGAAGCCCCTCAGCTCCGTCACATTCCTAGGTGTTGGCCAATCCAAATTTCCTGAATCTTCTCTTGATGCACCTTCACCCCATATTCTCCTATCATTCCAAGGTACAACATCCATGCTATCCCAAATTCACATTTGGACATCTTCACATACAACTGATGCTCCTCAAGTATGTGTAGTACTTCCTCCAAGTGTTGGAGGTGTTCCTTCCATGTCCGACCGTAAATGAGTATGTCATCAAAGAACACCAAAACAAAACGCCTTAGCTTCCCATGGAACACATGGTTCATACAAGATTGAAAAGTAGCAGGAGCATTGGTTAGCCCAAAGGGCATCACCAAGAACTCAAAATGTCCATAATGACAGCGAAAAGCAGTCTTGGGAATGTCCTTCTCCCTCATACGGATCTGGTGGTACCCTGAGCACAAATCTATCTCAGAGAAGTACTTGGCTCCTCTAAGTTCATCCATCAACTCATTTATGCGAGGTATGGGATATTGGTTCTTCAAAGCCTTCTTATTCAATGCCTAGTAATATATGAACATGTGAAACGTCCCATATTTCTTCTTCACTAGCACTACCGAAGACGCAAAGGGACTAAAGCTAGGCCGAATATGTCCCAATCTCAGCAACTCCTGAATGGCCCTCTTTATCTCATACTTATAGGCCTTGGGGTACCTATAAGGAGTGTTGATGACTATATTCACACCCTCCTCTAACTCAATGGTGTGCTCGAATCCCCTATCTGGCGGTCTCCCTGGTGGAACATCTCCAAAAACCTCTTGATGCCGCTCGAGTAGAGCCAATATGTATGGATGCGTAGCCTTAGCTCGTGACCCGGTCATAGAGATATGTAGCTCCACTACTAACTCTATATCCCCATGCCATAGATCGACCTCCATCCAGTGAGTTGAAATTGTTCGAGGTGGATAAGAGTGTGCCCCCCTCAACAACACTAGCCTCCCTTCAGGTCCCTTGAACTCCATCTCCAACTACTGCCAATTAGTAGTGACTTTCCCCAGTGCATACAACCACTGAAATCCCAACACCACATTAGTGTCTGGAATATCAACAACAAATAAATTATCTGTGAGACAATAGTTCCCCATTTGCTAAGTCAATTTTGGAACATATCTAGTGCACTGCATTGTTCGGGTCCCTAGTATCAAGACCAAGAATCCCTTAAATGTAGTTGTATGTATGCCTCTATGCTACACCATATGTGCATCAAGAAAATTGTGGGTAGCCCCACTATCAATCAAAACTAACACACACTGCCCCTGGATGGTCTCCCTAACTCAAAGTTTCAGGTACTTCAACACACCACGAAGTGAAGCAAGTACTCCTCCAGCTGGAGCAAATGGTCTTCCTCCCTATGGGGGTGGTGGTGGCCCTCTTGATCCTGATGAACCTCCCTCATCGCTCTGCTCCTCTACTATCTCAAGCTCCTCCTTTTTTGGCTCACTATCTAAGAACACCTCAATGAAATGGGCCTTACCCTTGGTGCACTTGTGCCCCGCCCAAGGCTCCTAACATGTGAAGCATAATCTCCTCCTCTTGATATCCCTTCGTGTCTCATCATCCAAATGACCAGGCCCTCCATCTTTCTATGATGGTCTCACATCTCTATTTCCTTGTTGGACTGTGGGTCTTGAGGGAACAAAGGCCCTATTCTTTGGCACTCCGTCAATCATATCTCTAGCTCGAGAGATGGAATCCTATAATGATGTGGCCTTATATGCCCTCATCCATCCACACAGTGGCTCCGCAAGTCCTTCTACAAACAACATGATCAAACAACTCTCTGAAATATCTGTCACCATCACGACTAGTCTCTAGAACTCAGCAATGTAGGCCTCTACGCTACCTATCTGCCTCAAGTGGGCCAACTCTCTGAAGTGTAGCTCAGGATCCTTCCTCTCAAATCTCTCCAACAACCTGCAGGTGAACTCCTGGTATGAAGTTATATGAATATTCCCAAGTGTGATCAATCCATGGTACCACTATTCCTGGGCATCTCCCTCCAGGTGAAGAGTGGAAAAGTGTATGGAATCTTCTTCCTTCATGGGGTTCAAATTAAAATATGTATCGAGCTTCTATATCCATGTTCGTGCTGAACTCTTTGCACTCCCATCAAAATTTGGAAGTGTGACCTTCCTCGCCAACCTTTGCACCTCAGAGCTGGATGATCCTCCTCTCGAATAAGGACCAACCCTACAATACATCTTACCTTTAGGTGAATAAATTCATTAAAGGACATTACCCGTCAGATTCGAGCATCCAACCCCTCATACTCATCAATTCCTGAGGCCATTGAATGTACTAAATCATCAACTGGATTTAGCTCCCTCTCAGGCTCTGTCTTCTCTATGAAATTGACGTTAAGGGCATACTAGTCTGCCCACATTGTGGGGTGTGTGGAAGTTGAAATGTATGACTACCACCTGCTCTGGAACCCCCATCACCATGAGGTTCTGCTGCTCCAAAAAATCCCCCAACTTCTCTACTCAAAATATCCCGGCAACTACCACACCAATTTTTGCCCACAAGATGATTACGCAATCACTAAGTGAGTGACGCAATTTCTCAAGAGGTGATACAAGGGACAACATATCTCTGATCTGCAAAGACTGAGGCTGCTCCAAAACTTCAACAATCCACCACTAAATCCTCCTGTAGTGGCTCCAAAAGATTTATTTTACCACTCAGCACCAACACAACAACTACCTCTCTCCACTGCGCAGTCATGACTTCAATTGTGTCCCCAGCTGCTCTAGGAAAGTGCGGAGACTAGGGCTACCTCAATGAATCACAAAAATATGAACAATACCCTCCTTGAGTAGCACTCGAAGTCCATTGGAGAATGGGTAAGCTTCTCTCCTTGGGAATCTCCTACGCTGAACAACACAATGTTTGGCTCAGTTAAACAACTAAGGTAATTCGAAAATCTGAATATGTAAATGATGCCTGAGCCTTCCTCAACCCTTCCTATTATAACCTTTCACGATTAAAAGTTGTGGGCCCACTCCATGCATTTTGATTTACCCAAGGGAAATCGATTTACCTTTCTTCTGCAATCAGCTATATCGTGGGTCCCAAATTCCACTTAAACTTTACTTTATTCTTATTTCCTATATTAGCCGCAAAAAGGTACTTTGTTTTATTTAATGCAAAATGGACAAAAAAGTATTTTCCGAACATTATGAAAAGTTAGGAAGGAACATTACATATTGTTATTGTTAGTGTAGCCCCATTATTATTATTGTTGTGCCCATGTATTCCTCATATTATTATTATTGTGCCCCATAGAAGCCCACTATTATTTTTGTTGTGCCCTTACATTTTTATTGTTATGTTGGCTAGGATTATATTGTGAACCCTTGGACTCTTATATATATAAAGGAGGTTTTGTCATTTGTATCATCCAAGAATTGTTCATTCATGTAATTTCAATGAGGTTTCCCCCTCGAAGAGGCTGATTTCTAAGTCGTTGATCTATCTTTTCTTCTATTTGGTGAGCTGGTTTCATAAAATTTGGTATCAGAGCTTTGGATTCTAGGGTTTCGCTGCTGCAAACATGTCATCTTCGAATTTTCACTATAATGTTTTTTATACGACGCTTCAGAAGCTAAAAATTTTACCACATGGATTCAAAATATTGATGAAGTTCGTATAAAAATTTCAGACCTTGGTTCACAATATTTTTGGAGATATGATATGTGGAAGTTAGAGTTTTTGCATGCTCTATAATTTCATCTTAAACAGGTGACCGAGGGAAAACCATCATAAATTTCGTTTTAGGCATTAGATTGGAATTCTGTAAGAAGCAATCAAAAGTACATGGACTGTAGTTTCTTTTATATCAATTTTAGAGCGGAAGGTCGAAACCATGACACGTGGCATGTTGTACAAGTTCGCTCTACTAAACAAGCCCATAATTAAGTCATTGTGGGAGATCAGGCATAAATTTTCCTTGAAGAATCCAAATTAGGTATGACCTATGCAATTAGAAATAAGACTCAAAGAACTACTAAGGGACCGAATTTTAAATCTTGAAGATCCGAAATCATAGAGATAAATCATGTTCAATATCTACCTCCTAAAAAACAAGAAAAAGGTGTGTATTTGTTTTTTAAAATCGCATCACTTTTGTTTGAAAAATTAGTTTGAAGTGATTCCAAGGGAATATTAAAGCATAGATATAAGTATTGGATTTTAAAATGTCTCCCAAAAATAATTCCATACCCATTAAATCCTTAGAAAAATCTACTATGACACATGAAGAGGGAGAAGTGCAACATGATATATCAAAATTACGGGACCAAGTGCAACAAATTTTGCTCTCACAAAGAGGAACCAAAGAAGAACTAAAAGGTGACATGGATGGTTGAAAAGGCTACATGAATGGTTTAAAAGATGACATGTATGGTTTAAAAGGAAATATGGAATATTTGAAGAAAGACATGGAAGGTTTGAAAAATTTGCTACAAGAAAAGCTTCCTAATGGCGAAAAGGTAGTAGAGGAAACTCATGATGAGAAAAAAATAAATGCTAATCATGATTTCATAAAATATAATGTTGGATTGAAGACCCGCCATATTCCAAATATCAATATGAGGAATTTTGATGGCAAGGATCCCGCAACATGGATACTACAGATGGAGCAATATTTAGATCTCCATAATGTGCAAAACACACAAAAGGTACATATTGCAACTTTATATTTAGAACCCTGTACATTTGTATGGTATCAATGGCTTTGATCTCGTAAAAAAATTGTCACTTGGTCATTTTTTATGGAGGAAACGATAGCACATTATGAGGATACAAAGATCAACACCTTCTTTAGGCAATTGATAAATCTCAAACAAAATGATTCAATGGTGGAGCACATTGAGGACTTCCAAAAATTGAATATAAGGGCAACTGATATTCCAAAGGAACACATAATTGATGTTTTCATAGGGACTTTAAAGGATAACGTACAAGATGAGGTTCACCTTTGGGAACCTGATTCATTGGAGAAGGCATTCAGGTTGGCAAGAAAAAATGAAAGCAAAATTATGGCGACAAGGAAGCCTACCACTCACAACTACAAATATGGAAGTGTTGCTACGCCCAGACTTCCACAACCTACAAGGTTGACACCACAACAATTGGAAGAAAAAATAGCAAAAGGGCTTTGCTATAGTTGTGATATAAAATACACTAAAGGTCATACGTGTGCTAAGAAGAAATTATTTTACATAGATTGTGAAGAGGAGGAAGAAAAGGAACAAGAAACTTTAAAAGAAGAGGATATACACCAAGAACCAACCCTAGAGGAAGAATAAATGAATATGACCATATTCTGTAATGCATTGGAAGGAATTACCACTCCTCAAACTCTCTAGATAGAAGGACATATCAAGAAGAAAAATGTAATAGTGTTGATTGATTCAAGTAGTACCCATAATTTTACTCGTTGTAAGGTAGCCAAAAAATTGAATTTCTTCCTATACTCAGCACGAGAGTGTCAAGTGATGGTTGCAAATGGAGGAAATATAAATTGTTATGGAAAGTGATGTAATATCAATCTAACCTTGGGGGAATATGTATTGAATAGTTCAATGATCTCCATCCCAATGGGTGGTGTTGATGTTGTACTAGGAGTACAATGATTACAATCTTTGGGGACAGTAGCTTTTAATTTTCAAGAAATTTTCTTGAATTTTTTTTTTTGTTGGAAGGAAATGAAGTTGAATTATGGGGGATCACAGGGAAGCCAATAAATATAATAATCTCTAATGCCATGAAAAATCTTCTGAAGAAATAAAAACGAGGCATAATTGCATAATTGTGCTAACTACAGGTTTAAACATCAAAATGACCTATTTCTCTAGATCTCCAAAAAGTCTTGGACAATCGTTCCAAGGTATTTGAGACTCCCACCTATTTGAGATCATGATCATGCTATTCATTTGATTCCAGGAAGTGATCCTCCAAACATCAGGCCTTACAGATATCCTTATGCTCAAAAGAGTGAGATTGAACGTATGGTTGCAAAAACGCTAGAGGTTGGTATGATTCAACCTAGTTAAAGTTATTTCTCGGCTCTAGTAGTATTGGTGCACAGGAAGAGATGGATCATGGCGTATGTGTTCAGATTATAGAGAGCTCAACAAGCTCACTATTAAATATAAATTTCCCATCCCCGTCATTGGTGAATTATTGGATGAATTACATGGATAAATTTACTTCACCAAGCTGGATCTTCGTTCTGGATATCATCAAATTCGAATGAAGACTAAAGACATTCCAAAAACAACATTCAGAACTCATGAGGATCATTAGGAATTTTTATTCATGCCTTTTGGCCTTACTAATGCACCTTCTACATTTCAAGGTTTGATAAATTCCATTTTCAAACCCACCCTTAGAAAATTTGTGCTAGTATTTTTTGATGATATACTAATCTACAACAAGTCTTGGAAGGATCATGTTCAACATGTTGACATGGTTCTCAAACTATTGGAGGAGAAACAATTATATGCAAAAACCTCCAAATGTTTCTTTGGAGAATAGGAGGTGGAATATTTGGGTCATATTGTATCTCATGAGGGTGTTAAGGTAGACCCTAGCAAAATTAAATTCACTAAGGAATGGAAAATCCCTACAACCATAAAGTATCTTCGAGGATTTCTAGGGTTAACATGGAATTATCGCAAGTTTATTAAGAATTATGGGAGAATATTGACACATTTAACATCATTACTGAAGAAAGATACATTTTCTTGGACTCCGGAAGCAACTAAGGCCTTTGAACATCATAAAGAGGAAATGTGCCAATCACCGGTCTTAGCTACACTACACTTCACAAAAATATTTATTTTGGAATGTGATGTCTCATGAAATGGAATTGGTGTGGTTTTAATGCAACAAGGAAGACCCATTTCTTTTGAAAGTCGTCCAATCAAAGGAAAGTATTTACTAAAACCTATTTATGAGAAGGAAATGTTGGAAATACTACATGCACTAAAGTAATGGAGACCTTACCTAATGGGAAGACACTTCGAGGTAAAAAAAATCATGATAGTGTTATATACTTTTTGGAACAAATATTATCTTTAGAAGAGCAGCAAAAATGGGTCATTAAGATGTTGGGTTATGAATTTGAAATCATCTACAAAAAAGGGAAGCAAAATGTTGTTGCATATGCACTCTCAAGAAAGGATGAGGATGTGGAAGCATTGCTTTGTGTCAATTCTATTATCCAACCGGAGTGGATAGCTGAATAAAGGGATGAATGGAAGAATGGTGAAGAGGCGTTGAAACTCATTCAAAAGTTGTAGCAAGATCCCAATACATTTGAAACATTTAGCTAGAAAAATTATTCATTATGTACAAAGATCGCTTATATATTTGTAAGAATTTTCAACTCAAACAAAAGATTCTTTTGGAATTGCACACCTCTCCCTCAGGAGGGTACTCAGGATTTTTAAAAACTTACCAAAGGGTCAAGAAGGAACTTTTTTTAATTGGCCTTAAATCTGATATTCAAAATTTTTTGGCAGAACGTTTGGTTTGCCAACCAAATAAAGTTGAGACAATTAAGACCCTGGGTTTGTTACAACCTTTATCCATTCCAAGTCAATGTTGGGAGGAGGTTTCAGTGGATTTTATCACAGGTTTACCCAAGTCTGAAGGAAATATTGTCATCATGGTGGTAGTTGATATACTTACTAAGTATGCACACTTTTGTGCATTATCTCATCCATTTAAAGCCAATATAGTTGCTACTGCATTTATGGAAACAATTAAAAACCTACATGGAAACCCAAATATTATTGTAAGCAACAATGATCCCATTTTTACAGGAAATTTTTGGACATAATTATTTTATTGTTTGGGTACTCAATTAGCTCATAGCTCATCATATCATCCTCAATGTGATGGGAAAACTGAGATAGTGAAAAAATGTTTGGAAGGATATCTTCGCTGCTTTGTATCTGATAAACAGACACAATGGGTCAAGTGGATACCTCTGGCTGAATGGTGGTATAACACTTCCTTCCATACCGCAACAAAAATTACCCCATTTATGGCATTTTATGGATATCATACACCCTCCATCACATCATCTTTAAAGAGAAATTATAAGTTTCAAGCAGTGTAAGATCACATCGAGCATCAACAACAAGTTCTCCAACCCTTAAAGGATAACCTCACCTTGGTGCAGAATCGAATGAAACAATAAGCAAATCAACATCGCAGGGAAAGAAGTTTTGATGTAGGCGACTGGGTATTTTTACGACTACAACCATACAAACAAATGTCCCTATAGTAAGCTAAGAAGGATAATAAATTATCACCAAAGTATTTTGGTACTTACAAAGTGTTGCAAAAGATTGGTACTATGGCATACAACTTGGAGCTTCCTGCATCTTCCCGAGTGCACCTAGTTTTCCATGTTTCATGCTTAAAGAAGGTTATATGTGACAAGCTTCCAGTTCAAACATTGTTTCCAAAACTTGAAGAAGAAGGAAAAATCATATTGGAACTTGAATCAATCACGGAAACAAGAACTCGACAGCTATGAAATCGATCAATTTCATCAAGTGGAAGAACTTACCCGTTGAAGATTCCACTTGGGAGGATGAATTTTTTATACAGAAGCATCCAGAACTACTCAAGCGTTGAGGACGACATTTTTTTGAAGGAGAGGGGCATGCTAGGTCCCTATAATACTAGTGTATCCCCTTATTATTATTGTTAGTGTAGCCCCCTTATTGTTATTGATGTGCCCATGTTGTCCCCGTATTGTTATTATTGTGCCCCATAGAAGCCCACTTTTTTTTATTGTTGTTCTCTTACATTGTTATTGTTATGTCAGCTCGGATTATATTGTGACCCGTTGGATTCCTATATATAGAAAGGAGGTTTTTTCATTTTTATCATCCAAGAATTGTTCATTATGTAACGTAAAGGAGGTTTCCCCCTAGAAGAGGTTGATTACTAAGTCGTTGATCTATATTTTCTTCCATCTTGTGAGATGGTTTCATAACACACATAGAATCTACTTCTACTTTTCCACTTTTGTTGAGATAAAGCACAAGCATGTACACAAAATTTTGACACAATGGTTTTTGGTCAAATGACCCTCGAAAAACCCATAAGGGAAAACCAATGAGAAGGAGGAGGAATTTTTATTTCTTATGATTATTTATTACAATATTCAAATTAACAATAAATGCAACTTATCTCCCTTGTAAATCATGCCCAAATTTATTAGAAATTTGTGTTGTGTGACACTCGAAAGTTGTGCCTTGTACACTTGAAAATTATTCCCACCTATTATGTGGCCTGCACATTAAATGCATTGTACCAACCCTTGAAATTTGTGTTGCCTATTGTGCAATAAATGATGAACAACTCCTCAAAATTCGTGATGTACCTTGCCTCGATTTTAATGATAACTCCTTGGGATTCGTGCCCTTCCTTAGCTATTATACAAACTACTCTATTTCTCCTTAGTTGTAGAAATTTCTCCCTTTCTCTTCAACTCGGATCCTCTTGTGCTCTCTCCTTTTCTTGTAATCTCTTGAAGAATGAATTGGTGTCTCTTCCCCTTCCTTGACATTTTTCCTTCTCACAAGGAAATCTTAAGATCCAATGCCTTTGATTTAATCTTATCCATTGAGACCAAAAATGGAGATATAATCTCTTATTGACCCACTTAAGTCACTTAGACTTTAATACACATAAATCCACTTTATCCCCTCATCACATTTTTTATTAATTAGACAAAAAATTCACTTTATAACTTTAATGATCATAAATTCATTTTAACTTTATTTCTTCTAAAGCTAATTCAATAGGTCACGTTGGACTCTTTTTCCTAGGCAAGACACCATGCCTTAGGAAACACTTGTCCTTGGTACACTTTTTATAACACTCACTCTTACCGAGGAAAGTGTTTCTCACCCCTCCCATCTTGTCTCTGAAGTAAACATGCTTGCCCCTTGGCAAGGACTTTGTGAGGATGTCAACGACCTACTCATCAGTAGATATATACTCAAGTTGCACTACTACTCGTTAAACATAGTCATGAAAGTGATATTGGATCTCTATGTGTTTTTAACTTTTATGAAAAAACCGATTCTCCGTGAGTTTGATGAAACTCTTGTTATTGTAGTAAATCATACTAGACCTCAACTACTAACCAATTAATCCCACCAACAACTTGAAAAACCAAATGGCTTCACAACTTCCCTAACTAGATGTCATATACTCTTCCTTAGCAGAACTCGGTGCTACTAAATTTTGCTTCCAACTTAACCATGACGCAATTGTTGAACCCAAAATGAGGCAACATCTAAAAGTACTCTTACGATCACTAGCACACCCAGCCCCATTAGAGTCTATGTAGCTAGTCAATCTGAATCCATTTACCTGAAAATAATCCAAACCATATTGCATTGTCCCCTCTAGATATAGAAGCACAAGTTTTGAAACTACCCAATGCACTCTCCTAGGATTCACCATAAATTGACTAAGAGAGTTGACTACAAAACATATGGTTACCATAGTGTTGACCAAATATATTAATGAACCAATCGACTTATGATAAATCATGGGATCATCTAACTCAGGCTCATATGTGTGAATCTTTTTATATTTGGTAATCATAGGCATGAACATGGGCCTATAGTCCTCCATATGAAATATCATCAAAATGTTTGTTGCATAGTTTCCATGCCCAAAAAACATATGACCCTCCTCTTGCCATGTATCTAACCGCAAGAAATAGTGCATAAGTCCATTTTCTATCATCTCAAACTTTGAATCAAGGTCACACTTGTAGTACTCTATGTCTCTCTACTCATGTAATACGTTAATCATCCACATACGGTACAATAATGAGAGGATCCTCACCAATCATAATGTAGTAGAGGTTTGGATTTTCATCACTCTTGTTGGAACCCATTTGTTGCAAGTAAGTGTCTATCCGAGAGTACCAAGCTCTTAGAGCTTTCTTTAGGCCATATAATTCCTTCTTCAACCTGAATACATGGGACTCCCTCCCATGCGCCTCGAATCCCTATGGCAGCTCAATGTAAACCTGCTCCTAGATTATCCCATTCAGAAATGAAGTCATGGAATCCATTTGGTGGATCCTCTCTCTTGCAATGGAAATCACTGATCCAATAGAAGTATATCGAGAAACAAGAGAAAAGGTCTCCTCATAATCAATTCCCTATACCCGTGAGAACCCTCAAGCCACAAACTGAGCTTTGTACTTCTTAATTTTACCATATGTAACATACTTAATCTTGTAGATCCACCTAGAAAATACCATTGACTTCCCCTCAAGACCTGGTAAAATATCCCAAACATCATTCCTCAATATGGAAGCATACTCTTCCACCATGGAATCCCTCTTGACCCGCTAACCTACTACCTCCTCATAGCTAGAAGGATTAGTCTGAGTAATGTTGTTCACCATAGCGAAATAGCTACACAATCTCTCTGGTGCTCTGCTCTCCCTGTCACTCCTCTTGGGAGGTCCCACTAACTCATGTGCTTCCATCTTGAAGCCATCTTGGCTTCCTCTTCCCAAAAGTGGCCTCCTCTATTGGTGTGGGTATCTCCCCCTCTAAACATTATCACCTTGAATAAGATGCACTTGTGGTAGACGGTGGACTTTTACTCTATGAACCCATACTCTGTGACCCAATCACTTATGTATTTCTCACTCCTGAAACCTTTGATCCTCTCAATCCCTGTGGTCTTGAGCCCTTTGGTCCACTACTTCGTGGTGAATTCCCCTGCTGTGGAGTCTCTTTCTCTACCTGATCCAAGTCTTGTGACCTCCTTAAGGCTCTATCCTCCTCAAATATCACATCCTACCTCACCACTTTTCTATTATCATTAGTTCTTTGGAAAATTTTGATTAAGGTTTCCTGCATCTCAAAGGTAAAAGTCTTCCCCAAAACATGAGGAATAAGGTGGCCTTTAATATCATCTAGAAGGAGCCTCTTGGCCTTATCATTCCTCTTGTTAAAATCAACCATCATTATTGGATCATTGAAAGAAACTATTGCATTATCAACAATATCCCACGGTTCAAACTCCTGAATGACCAACACAAACCTCTTTTGCTATGGGATAAAGTTTTCATCCCCACTCAGCCTGTCCTCCACCCTCAAACCTGTTTCCATTGGCCTACTTCCCAACACAACGTTTCAAATCTGAATAAAGGTAAACACTACTACCTCTCAACACTTATGTTTGTGTACATTGTTGCTTTTGCTTGATGTTTTGTTCATTGTCTTAGCACTTTACTCTACTTAGCTCTGATACCATGTAGAAATTTAGTATGTAGATCTATCTCGATTTCAAGTTAAGTGATTCTTCATCAAGTTTAATGCCTAACCCACACTTCTATTTTTTTTTCATAAACATGAATATTTTCACAAATTACAATACATCGAATCTACTTCTACTCGTTCACTTTTGTTGAGATAAAACACAAGCTTGTACACAATTTGACGCAGTGGTTTTTGGTCAACTGACCCTTAAAAAATCCCCTAGGGGAAAACTAGTGAGAGAGAGGAGGAATTTTTGTTTCTTATGCTAATTCATTACAACAGTAAAATCAACAATAAATGCAACTTATCTCCCTTGGAAATTGTGCCTAGATTTCCTATAAATTTGTACTGCCTCAGCTCCTCAATTTAAGTGTTTATGCTGCCTTGGAAATTATGCCCAACCTGCTCAGAAATTCTTATTGTACGACCCTCAAATTTTTTGTTGTATGGCCCTCGGAATTTGTACCATATCCACCTTTGAAAATTGTGCCACTTGTTGTACATCATGTGCTTTAGATGCATTATGCCCGCCCTGGAAATTCATGTTGTTCATTGTGCAATAACTTCTTAATAGATCCTAAAAATTCATGATGTACCTTGCCTCAATTTTCATTCCATATCCTTGGGATTCATGCCCTCCCTTAGTTGTTGTATGAACTGCTCTATTTCTCCTTAGCTGTACGAACTACTCGCTTTCTCTTTAACGCAACTCCTCTTGTGCTCTCTTCTTTTCTCCAAAACTCATTAAGAATGGATTAGTGTCTCTTCCTCTTCCTCGACCTTTTATCTTCTCATAAGGAAACCCTAAAATCTAATGGTTGAGATTTGAATTTATCCATTAAGATAAATGGTGGAGATATAATCTCCCATTGACCCACTTAAGTCTTACACTTCAATACTCATAAAGTCACTTTATCCCCTCATCACCATTTTCATTGATTACACCAAAAAGTCACTTTGTGACTTTAATGTTGTTATGTAACCAGCTCACAAAGCAAAACAAAACATAGATCAACGACTTAAAATTTATCCTCTTCAAAGGGGAAACCTCCTTTACATTACATAAATGAATAATTCTTGGATGATACAAATGGCAAGACCTCCTTGGTATATATAGGATTCTAAGGGGCCAAAATATAATCTGAGCTCACATAACAATTATTACAATAGTGAGATTCTAAGGGGCCAAAATATAATCTGAGCTCACATAACAATTATTACAATAGTGAGATTCTATGGGGCACAACAATAACAACATGGGGGCTACATGGGCACAACAATAACAATAAGGGGGCTACACTAGTATTATATGGACCTAACATGCCCCTCTCCTTGAAAAAAGTGTTGTCCTCAACATTTGAGTAGTTTTGGATGCGTCCGGAACACTCTCGAGAAAGGATGAGAATGTGGAAGCATTGTTGTGATAGAAAATGTTATGCAACGAGCTCACAAAACAAAAGTAAAAATACATCAAGATCTTAAAAAATATCCTCTTCGAGGGGTAAACCTCCTTTACATTACATAAATCAAAAATTCTTGGATGATACAAATGACAAGACCTCCTTGGTATATATAGGAGTCTAAGGGGTCACAATATAATCAGAGCATACATAACAATAATAACAGTAGTGGAATTCTATGGGGCACAAAAATAACAATATGGGGGCTACATGGGCACAACAATAACAATAAGGGGGATACACTAGTATTATAGGGACCTAACAAATACTCATAAAGTAATTTTAACTTTATTTCTCATAAAGTTAAGTCAAGGGGTCATGTTGGATACTTTTTCTTGGGAAAGACACGATGCCTTTGGAAACACTTGTCCTTGGTACACTTTTTATTAAATTGAAGACCTTCCTAAGCTATAAAATTAAACCTTACTCCTATAAAGGAAAGGATTCTCCACCAACCCTGGCTTTTCCCTCTATAATGCAAACGTCCCTTTCACTAGGGGCTTGGTGAGAATATATGCCACCTATTCCCCTATGGAAATGTATTGCAATCCCATAGCACCTCTCTGAACCTTGTCTCTTATGAAGTGGTATTCAATCTCTATGTGCTTGAACCTATCATGAAACATTAAAATATTTGAAAGATTAATCTAGATTTGATTATCATGGTGAATCATTGTAGGAACCATATCAAGAACAAACAACCCTGAGAGCATCTTGTGAAACCATATGGCCTCACAACTCACCATATTCACTAACATGTACTCAGCCTCTACTGAGCTCAGTTCCAGTAAGTGTTGCTTATTTATAAAAAATGATATCCTTGATTAACCCCAAGCTAAAACAACATCCATATGATATGAATATGGGAAAACTTGTTAATGTTATGCAAGCTCCCTTATCAGTATTAAAAATGTTTTTAAGGATCGTCTCATTTAACCATTTGTGAAGGGGTTAAAGTTTCAAGTCTCATGTGTTTTTTATGATCAAATTATGAGTTAATTAAAAATCAAAAACTCATGTACAAAAATGTAAATGCATAAATATAACTCACAACAATCACATTACACAATGGATGACGATGGAGTTCATCCCTCCTAGGCTACATCTCCATGGACCTGCTTTAACTAGCTAGGCCCTCTTGGGATTATGAGTAAAAAGTATTATTACAAGCACAATTATTGATCCAATTGATTTTATGACTAGTCCATTGGCTTCAGAACACTCAAATACCCCAAAAATGACTATTAAATCTTTGAATTTGGTTACCATATCCTATAGGCTTGACCTCCAATCTCGATGGCCATGGGCTTGTTTAATCTCCAAAGTGACAAAGGAACCTTCATATGTGCCCAAACGCCTCTATAAACTATGCCACTATGTTCATAGCATCAAATACATCAAAAATTGACTATTCACTCACTGAAAATGGAATTCAGCAACTTTGGGCATGGCATTCCCTCTTGGTGGCCCTAGGCTTCAAAAATATTCCACGTGCCAAAACACCTGTAGATGAGCTCCATTGCCTCTAAAAGTTGTTCCAATGGATTCAGAGCATGCCAATATGCTAAGAATGACTATCCTTGAACAAAACTTGGTCGAAAATTGACAAAAATAGGCCTCATTAAAGTTTCCCCTAATTTCTCATCCAAATCTGGAAAACTGGACTTAACTCCAACAAGTTTGGTGGAATCTCCAAAACTAGTAACTCTGCCAAATCCGCCGCTAGTTAGGAGGATGATTAATTAAGGGTAATCCCTGAATAAAAGGGATAAGTGCACTTAAATTCTACTTATTGGAAGTGCTGGAGTGTGGTTGTATGGTTTGGGTCACATGGAGGAGGCGTTGGCACCTCCTGCTCCTCTGTTGGGAACAGAACTACACTTTAGTTGGAAAATCCATGCACTTGATTTTAAATTTGATTGCGTGGTCTGTTGGTAAATGTATGGAGTGTAGAGAGGGAGTTCTCAAGTTCAAAGTCGACCTCGACACCTCACACAACTATTTTACACCATTGAACAATACATATTATGCTCCAACCTTAATACATGTTGCTTCCATCATAGCCAATGCTCCAAACACGTTGGTTTATTGAAATATAATGCCATACCATAAACTTCAACTTTGGCTTATGAACTATTTTAATATGGTATGATTAATATGTGGATTTTTAAATTAATTAAAGTTTGGATTATATATATATATATATATATATATATATATATATATATATATATATATATATATATCTCAACCTTAATTAAAAATAAAATAATTTCCAACATATCATAAAAATCATGAACCCACATTCAATATTGAAGGACATTGGACGATTTTTACCTTCACATACCAAACTGGTGAATTTAATAGTGACACTTGTCATAGTCGCATTGGAAAAAACTGAAGAAGATTCTCTGCATGTTGATTGGACTGCCCTACCATCAACTGTACCTGTTCTGCAATATTTAAAAAAAATTGTCTGTTTTCAACGACGATCAACAGACCATAACTCTTTCATCCGAACTCGGTTTTCAAAAAAACAAGTTGCGTTAGATATATTGTGATGGGCTGATCAATTTGAATATAGTTTGGTTCAATTCTGAGCACTTTCATTTTTGAGCTAATTTTTGTCCCTTATCCAGATTCTGATCACCATATGTACTCATCCTATCTACTGCATTTCTACCCTAATCTGAATCTATATAGCCCTCCAATTGCACTTTGCCAATGTACCACAGAGAAACCTCAACACATGCCTCCCTACCACCTATTAAACCCTCCTTAGCTCCATTGCAAAATAACTGAGTGTATTCACTGTAAAGCATATATCCAATCTAGTATTAACTAGATACATCAATGACCGAATCAACTCCCTGTACAATGTGGATCCACCAACTCACTCTTAGAAGCATTAATATTTCTCAAGTTGGTAATCATAAGTGTAGCCATCATCCTACAATCCTCCATCTTGAATCTCTTCAAGATCTCAACCATATACTTGCCTTGCCCTAGAAGAATCTCTCATGGGTGTTGGCACACCTCCATCCCAAAATGTAGTGCATTAGTCCAATATCCTTCATTTCAAACTCCTAAGCAAGATCCTCCTTACACATCCCTATGAGCCTCTATGATCCTGTCATAAAGAGACCATCAACATACATTGCCAAGATAAACAACTCACCATCAAAAAGTACATAGTAAAAATTGGATTTTGCCTCACTCTTATAGAAGCCCAATCCAAGTAGGTACCCATCAATCCTATAGTACCATGCATGATGTGCTTGCTTAAGTTTGTGTAAGGCCTTATTCAATCTGAATACATAGGACTCAATCCCATGCATCTCAAATCCCTTAGTTTTCTCAATATACACTTGCTCCTAAATTACCCCATTTAAGGAGGTAATCTTTGTAGAAATTAGTATACACTAAGCATGCATAGATCCAGATTCCCCTGATCTCACAATATTTAACTTCTTGCAAAATACATAATCATTCCACTATTAATATTTTGCGGAAAATTAATTGCAAACACATGTGAAGCATAAATAAAAATAATGGCACATAACACAGTTGTTTAACGGGAAAGCTTGAAGCTGAAAACCCCAACTATCATATATTATGTATCATGGAGATCATGTAACAATCTCATACAAATCTTAGTACATCAAGCTCTCAATACAATCAATCGTCACACACTAACATAGAAGAAATCTGCAAATCCATGCACCGATCTCTGCCCTCCTGCTAGCTTGCCTCCATTGCACAATCCTTGCTGAAGAATAGCTCTGAATGAATTCGAATTACCCTTGCCTTGACTGCGCAATCCTCATTGGAAACTCCAATGTGTGTTTAATGCAATCAATGCATCACTATAGTCACAACATATAGTCCATCTTGACCTTTCACCTATCTCTCCACTGGGTCTCCACTGGAACTGACATGCACTGCAGTTAACTGCTTTATTGTTCAGTTGATTAATGAGTTATTATTTGTGAATTAATTAACTAATTAATTCACTCCACTGTCACTAGTGTATCATTCAGTTAGACTAGATACAACTAGCTCAACTGAGTCTAACTCACTTTAACTGAGTTAAACTAAATACAACTCCATGAACTACTCTTCCAACTCTGTCATAACTTTGCCACTTCAGTTCTAACTGAGTCCTCCATGAATGAACCACCAGTAAACCCTAATAATTGTGTAATTCCTTCAGCCCACTAATTTTCCAAATCTTTGCACCGAAACTAAGTGCTCCAAGAGAATACGTTGTTGTTTGTTGTCGGATTATTATTAAGAGCTAATAATAATTGACACTTCTATTTTTAGATTGATGATCTATAAATAGAATTCGCCCAATATTCTAAAAATAGAATTTCATCTATTTTTCCAACTTGATCAACCATCCACAAATAGCATCCTACAACTTCTGAAATATGATCACCATGTCTAAAAATAGACATAGTCTAAAAATAGACTTGTGCCAAAAATAACCTGAGCCCACTTAGTGAAGGCGACTCTTTTCACTAAGCTCATCATCTGTTGAATCTCAACACTCCCTCTCAACAAGATAGGGATTATCCTTCACCCCGATCCCGCCTCTATGGTATTCGAATTTGCTCCTGGTGAGTGCCTTCATCAGAATATTTGCATCCTGATCTTCCGTAGGAATGTACTGAAGCAACATGATCTTCCGATGCACACAATCTCTGATATGATGATATTGGATATCAATATGTTTAGATCTATCATGAAACATAGGATTAACCGAGAGTTTAATGCAACTCTGATTATCACAATATATCATTGTAGGATCTAAATGTGAACCGAACAAACCAACTAGGATCTTCCTCATCCAGATAGCCTCTCATGCAGCTTGACTTGCTGCCATGTATTATGCTTCCACTAAACTAAGTACTACATATCTTTTTTTCCTACTGTACAAAGAAAATGGTGTAGATCCAATACTGAAAACCCCTCCTGATGTGCTCTTTCTGTCTATTGGGCTGCCTACCCAATCTGCATCCATGAAGCCATGCAACTTCACCTCATCCGTCTATTTGTACCATAAACCATACTTAGGTGTGCCCCTGAGATACCTCAGGACATGCTTGCCTACCTTCCAAAAGAGCTTGGTAGGCTTAACCATCGCTTGCGAAATCTGGTTCACCGCATAGCATACGTCTGATCTTGTATTAACTAAATACATGAGCGAACCCACCAACTGTCGATAAACAGTGGCATCCACTACCTCTGCCGATGTAGCATCCTCTTTCCTCGAATTTCCTGGAAGAGGAGTGTCGATAGGCTTGCATCCTTGCATGTGAAACTTCTCCAGTATCTCCCGGGCATACTTGCCTTGAGACACAAACAGTTCACCTTCCCGCTACCATATTTCCAATCCAAGGAAATAATGAAAGAGGCCCAAATACTTCATCTCAAACTCCTTTGCAAGACCTGCCTTTCATGAGTGTATCAACTGCTCATCACCCGTTAGTATTAAATCATCAACATAAAGAACAATGATTAAAAGCTTACACTCCACCACAATTTGGTATAGGTTTTCATCCGCCTCACTCTTAGTGAAGCCAAGTCCAGTGAAATAGTTGTCGATCCGTGTGTACCAAGCATGAGGTGCTTGTTTCAGCCCATACAACACTATTTTTAGCCTGCACACATGTGACTTGCTGCTGAAGATCTCAAATCCTTTAGGATGCTCAATGTACACCTCTTCCTCAATGATCCCATTAAGGAACGTAGTCTTCACATCCATCTGATGAATGTGCCAACCCATCTGCGCTGAGAGAGCAAGGATGGTCCTTATGGAAGAATATCATGCGACAAGTGCAAAGGTTTCTTCATAGTCAATCCACTCGATCTATGGGAAGCAACAAATCTTGCCTTATACCGATGCTCCCATCATCAGCTTGCTTTACCTTGAAGATCCATATTGATCCTACAACTGATTTTCCCACTAGCCTTGGAACAATCTCCCAACCACTGTTTCTGACAATGGAGTCATACTCCTCCACCATGGCATCTACCCATGTGGGCTCACACGCACAACATGGCAAAATGTCATGGCTATGTCACGTCACACTTGTCACTGGAAAGCGCGCTCTCATCACATTTCGGGTATTTGTCTTTCAATGTTTATGAGTAACGGACTCTCTACATTACTGTGCCGCATCAAGCTTGATCTTAAGCTTCTTTGACTACACTTTATGCCTTGTCAGATGTTTGGTTCTGCATGAGTGGACTCCTCCACTCCATGAATATCCTTCTGTGGCTGATCCACATCTAGAGGCTCATCTTTGGGAACAAGAAGTTCCTCCTCTGCATGCAAGTGTAGCTCCCTCTCAAGCGACAACTTCATGGCTTTCACCTCATTGAATTTTATATCCCGTCGCACCATAGTCATCCGACTGTCTAGAAAATATGCATGATAATTATGGGGTGTTTATGTGTACCCCACAAATATCCCAACTTCTGCAGTCGGCTCTAGCTTCTTCCTGGCGTCCTTTGTCACATGAATGTAAATAGATGAGCCAAAAATCTTCAAACGAGAAATATCAAGCTTCTTACCAGTAAAAGCTTCTTCAGGTGTACTCATGCCAAGTACTCTATGAAGACAACGGTATTGCACATAAACCGTAGTGTTGCATGCTTCCACCCACAAGTGCATTGGTAGGCCCTGGTCACGTAGCATCGATCGTGCAACACCTATGATCGTTCTGTTCTTCCTCTTCGCGACCCCATTCTATTGTGGGTTATGAGGCACTATGATTTCTCTTTGAATTCCTTCTTTGCTACAAAAGTCTTTGAATTCGCCCGAGATGTATTCACCACCATTATCGCTCCGTAGAGATTTCACTTGTTTCCTCGAATCCTTCTCCACCAATGATTTGAACTCACCGAACTTTGAGAACGTTTCACTCTTCTTCTTCAGGAAGAAGATCCAGCATCTACGAGAATATTCATCAACAAAAATAACATAATACTTGTGTTTTGATATTGAAGCAATCGAGAAAGGTCCACACACGTTTGTGTGAATTCTCTCCAGGATCACCGAAGCACGGTTCTCCTTCTCATGAAAGGTGGTCTTCAACAACTTACCCATAATACATCCCTTGCACTGATCTGACTATGCAAGAGTACCCTTGGGAAGTCCAGTAGAAATCTGCTACAAAATCTTCAAAGTGCCATGGTGAATATGGCCCAATCTCCTGTGCCATAATTCGCCCTCATCCCGGCTCACCACTTCTTCTTCTTTGCCCACCATTGCAGCGCAGCCATCTACCTCCAAATTTTAGAGATTCTTAATTTGAACCCCTATCTTCTTGGTTTGACCCATTGTCTTATGTCGAAGGAATTCTTTTCCCTCACTGAAAACAACATCATAACCTTTGTCTTCCAACATTGGCACCGAGACCAAGTTCTTCTTCAGACCTGGAAGATGCATAACATCCTTCAACAAGAATGGATTACCAGAGTCCCTCTCAAAGGTAATGGTCCCAATGTTAGTTGCACTGTATTGACCATCGTCACCCATCTTTATATGCATCTGGAGGTCCTTCTCCTCCAAGTCACTAAACAACTCCTTGTCTCTCGTCATATGGGAAGACACACCACTATCAAGATACCACACCGATCCCATATAGCTTGAAACCAAGCATGCAATCAAGGAGAAATCAAGTTCAAATTGTGAGGCTAAGGCCTCTCCAGCTGCAGCTCCAGCAGCCTTCTTGTTCTTCTTCTTCTGTGGGCAGTTACTGGCGAAATGCCCATGTTCGTGACAGTGAAAACACTTCACCTTGGACAAATCCTGCTTCTTGCCTTTAGCTTCGGATTTTGAAGGAAATTTCTTCCCCTTCCCTTTCCTTGCTTTGGTAGCCAAAGTACAATTCTCTTCATCTTCATTCTTCGATGAAGAGCCATCCCTGGTACCCCGCCTTATCTCCTCCTGCACAAGATTCGACCAAAGTCTCTCCCATCCCGACAGTTTCTCTCGTCCATTGACAGAGTCTTCGTAGCTATGCCAACTCTTTGGAAGCCCAAGGAGAGCCAAGCTCACCAAGTATTCATCATCAACAACAATCCCCACACTTCCCAGTTCATCCCTACAGTGGACAAACTTCGTGAGATATTTTGGAATACTGTCGCCCTTCTCCATTTTTATTTTTATGAGCTTGTCTTTAAGCGCCAACTTCCTCTGGTCGCTTCTGCTTTGGAAAAAATCTGTCAAAGCCTTCCACATTAAGAATGGAGTGGCTTTCCCGTGAAGTCTAGACACATTATGGTTCTTCACACCTTCCAACATAATTCTTCTTGTCTTTGCTATCTTATTTTGCCATGCGTCAAGTAATGCAGCATTGCTAGATCTCGACTTAGGAACATCGCTATCGATGAACTCCTTCAAACCATTATCCTCCAGCACCGCCTCCATCCTATCCTTCCAGGCTATGTAATTTGAGCTCCATCAAGGGCATACTCCAATCACAACCCATTGAAAGACATTTCAATGTATACTCAACTTTTGAACCAAGAATTTTCTGTAGCAAATTCAAATTGTCCACCAGCACAAACTCGGCAATTCTTCATAATTGCAATATTCAAGAATTAACACTACTTTGATACCATGTAGAAATTAGTATACACTAAGCATGCATACATCCAGATTCCCTTGATCTCACAATATTTAACTTCTTGAAAAATACATAATCATTCCACTGTTAATCTTTTGCGGAAAATTAATTGAAAACACATGTGAAGCATAAATAAAAACAATCGCACATAACACAGTTGTTTAACGAGAAATCCTGAAGCTTAAAACCCCAACTATCATATATTATGTATCATGGATATCATGTAATAATCTCATACAAATCTTAGTACATCAATCTCTCCGTACAATCAATCGACACACACTAACATAGAAGAAATCTGCAAATCCATGCACCGATCTCTGCCCTCCTGCTAGCTTGCCTCCACCGCGCAATCCCTGCTGAAGAATAGCTCTAAATGAATTCGAATTACCCTTGCCTTGACTGCGCAATCCTCATTGGAAACTCCAATGTGTGTTTGATGCAATCAATGCATCACTATAGTCACAACAGATAGTCCATCTTGCCCTTTCACCTATATCTCCACTAGGTCTCCACCAGAACTGACATGCATTGTAGTTAATTGTTGTATTGTTCAGTTGATTAATGAGTTATTATTTTTGAATTAATTAACTAATTAATTCACTCCACTCTCACTAGTGTATCATTCAGTTAGACTAGATACAACTAGCTCAACTGAGTCTAACTCACTTTAACTGAGTTAAACTAAATACAACTCCATGAACTACTCTTCCAACTCTGTCATAACTTTGCCACTTTAGTTCTAACTGAATCCTCCATGCATGAACCACCAGTAAACCCTAGGAATTGCATAATTCATTCAGCCCACTGATTTTCCAAATCTGTGCACTGAAACTAAGTGCTGCAAGAGAATAACTTGTTGTTTATTATCATATTATTATTAAGAGCTAATAATAATCAACACTTCTATTTTTAGATTGATGATCTATAAATATACTTCACCCAATATTCTAAAAATATAATTTCATATATTTTTCCAACTTGATCAACCATCCACAAATGGCATCCAGCAACTTCTGAAATATGATCACCATGTCTAAAAATAGGTATAGTCTAAAAATAGACTTGCGCCAAAAATAGCCTACGGGTCCACTTAGTGAAGGTGACTCTTTTCACTAAGCTCATCATCTTGTTGAATCTCAACAATCTTCACATGTGTTTTATGAATCCTCCACCCCATCTCTAAGGCAATAGATATAACTACCATGATATATGCATATCTGGTGATGGATGAAAATGTCTCCTTGTAATCCACTCCCTCATTCTTGGAGAACCCTCTTGCCACGAACCTCGCTTTGTTGTTATCCATACTTCCATCTGTTGAATGCTTGGTCATGTAGATCCATTAAGAAGTGACCAATGACTTCCCATCAGACCTTGGTACCATCTCCCACGTATCATTTCTCATGATGGAACTATCCTCCACTATGGCGTCCCTCCAAACTTGCTGGTCCACTGCCTCCTCGAAGGTAGAAGTCTTGGATTCACTAATGCTGCTAATCAAGGCCATATAGCTATAAAATATGGTCAGTGGTCTACTCTCCCTGAAGGTCCTACTAGGATCCTCCACATTCTCCTTTACATCTCTTAAGGTCTTTTCGGCCCATATTAGCCTCATCTTGATAGAGTTAGAAAAAACATATCGCTTCTCTTCTTGATTAGAAGGTTGTGATCCTGTTATTGGTATTTTTGGTCCTTGCTCAAGCTTTGAAGCCTCTTACTCCTAATACTTTGCGAATATTGGACATGTCTCATGTGACCTCCTAAAGGTCCCACCTTCTAAAATCTTACATTTTCTCTAACCACTGTCTTCCTCTGCCTCAAAATGTGAACCAAGTAGGCCTTTGAGATCTTAGAGTTTCCAACAAAAATCCTTCTCATATGAGGGCTTTAGCTTAGTGCTCTTCTAAAATGCAATATGGACATACACTGGGCTACCAAAGATGTGAAGACAGATCACCTATGGTCTAACTACTATAAATTCCTCCTTCAATGTCTTGTCTTCCACTTCCCTACAAGGACTCTTGTTTTGTAGGTGCATTGTTGTGTTACAAGCCTATACCCACAAGAACATAGGCAATCCATAATCATGGATCATTACCTTTCTTTCTCCCATGGTAATATTCTTCCTCTATGCCACTCCATTTCGTTGTGTATTTAAGGGAACTATCAATTCTTTCTTGATTCCTACTCCCTTGCAGAAACCCTTGAACTCATTGGAGGTATAATCCCCCCCACTGACTAATCTCAATACTTTGATCTTCTTCCCATTATAATTATCCATAAGAGATTTAAACTCTTGAAACTGACCAAATACCTTATCCTCGGCCTTCAAGAAGTAAATCCATGTCCCCTTAGAATAGTCATCTATGAGGGTTAGAAAATAACTAAACTCAGAGATAGACTCCATTCACATAGGAACACAAATATAAAAATGCATGAAATCCAACACTCCCTTTGAGCTAGTGTCACTCCCTTTGCTCCACACTGAACTTTAGAAAACTAGTAACCATCTCTCTTAACAATGGTAGATCTTTGTAGTGTATATACCCCATTTACTTCTGCGAAATCTCAATCTAGTTATCATTTTCATGTACAAGGGACTTCACCAATGTTATCCTCCCAAAAAATACAAGTTTTTCTCTCTATTGCCTATCACCTGCCTCATGCAAATATTAGCTCCTTTTAGCCTAACAAATACCTCACCTCTAGTGAAACATACCTCAATTCCTTTATTCTCCATAACCAAAATAGAGAGCAAGTTCTTCTCCAACCCAAGTACATATAATACTTCCTTCACTTCCCCAAGACCCCCAGAGTCCAGACGGAACTGTACGCTACCAATACCATCCACTGCATACCTAGCATTATCACCAAGCTCTACATGAAGATCACAATGCTACTTGGCCATACTGGTGAGGAGGTATCATCACACGACATGAAGTTTTTTTTATCAATGTTAATTCGAGTTAGAGATGGAAGGTTTATGCTAATTTTAGAAGTGCACTAAATTTGACAGAGGGACCCACAAGTGAAGCTAGGTTGGAGTTTAATTTTTCTTAATTTTGACTTAGGAAAATTATAATTTTCATAGAGTCCAAAATATAACTGATCTCATTCGTCCATTGAGTTTTAATCTAAGTTGCTCATGGAACATGGAAGGCCAAGTTGACTTTATAAGGAGAGAAAGGACACAAAATTATCACACGATTATGCATTAGAGACTTATGTGTTCAACTTAGCAGAGAAGGGTTTCTAGATTAGCATGCTAGGGCAGAAAGAGAGGTTGAATAGGCTAAACAAATTCTTCAATCAACATATTTAATTTCCAGGGCCTTCTTAGCCTTTCACAGGAGGGTCGAGTTAGGTTGTAATATGCATATAGGAGGGTAAAGTTAGCTTGTAACAACTACGTAGAACATGAGGGCCATGTTGGCATATTACAACTATGCAAGAAAGGAGACCGAGTTAGATAAGAGTACACAAATCAATGTGTTGAGGGAAAATGAATTAAAGGGAAAATACTCTCTCTCATTTGTAATAATTATTTGAGATCTTTGTTGAACATATTAATTAAAACACACAAGTTGGAAGGTTTTCTCGAGTTGCGGTTTCTTAGGTAATTTCTGGTGTATTATTTATTATGTGCTTGTGTCTTTTTGAATTTATTTTCCATTGCCATCTTTTTTTAGAATACTCAACATATTTAGTAAAAGTGTTTGGAGTTCAGTATTCAGTTTCTTCATTTCATATAAAATTAACAATTGGTTATTAGAAATATAACATGATATCAAAGTGGGTATCTGAATGAAGACCAGAAAGAGTGTTATTTTCTTTGGGAGAAAGTGAAATACATAGGAAAGGGGATGCAACTCACTTCAATGTTATGCAAGGGTTTCTGGTTACATGACCTAGTGATATTCTATGTTAGGGTTTTCTCCTAGCAGGCTCTGCGCAAGGATTTCTAAGCATTTTGAACAAGAAAGATGCCATATTTAGGTTTGATATTTGAGGATATCCTTGATGGGGCCTCAAATTTCTATTCTTGGAAGGAGAGTATTGGTATAGTATTAGAGTATTAGGGAGTTTATGGAGATTCCACCAACTACACCAATAAATCCTCAACAACTGGAGCAACATAACAAGAACACAAAATCCAGAAGAATAATTCTTTAAGGAGTCAAGGATCGCATCATACCTCACCTTTCTAGGAATAAGACAAATCAGACAATATGGACAACTATATTAGGGTTGTACCAGGATACGAATGAGGCCAAGAAGCTAATACTTAGAGATAAACTAAAAAATATCAAGATGACTAAGTCTGAGTCTGTGATTTCTTACCTCACCAGATTCACCCAAGTGAAGGGGAAAGTCAATAAATGTTGGGGAGATAGTATTAGATAGAGACCTTACCAGTTTCATGATGTTAGGTTTTCCCATGTCATGGGAAAAATTCACTTATGCATTAAGTGGCAGAGAAAATATTCCATATTCAGAGTGGCTATGGAGTGATTGTGTGCAAGATGAGATCCAAAAGCAAACTAAATATGGGTCTCATGTGAAGACTGAGGAAGAGGAAAACATTTCCCTAGCTAACAAAGATGGCAAGGCCAAGGGAAAGAAAAATTCAGGATGGGTCGAGTCCAATTTAGGAGGTAAGAAGAATAAAGATATCAACAAAGTGAAGTTATTCTCATGTCATTAGTTTGGGAACTATTCCACTAAGTGTCCAAATAGTAAGAAGGGATCCAAGAAGGATCACATGATAACATCAACAAAGGTGGAGGAGTTCACTTCCTAGTTTGAGAAGGAGTTTTTGCTCATATTTTTCATGGAAATATCAATATCCAACAATGTGTGGTATATTGACATGGAGTGACTTGTCATATGACCGAGAACAAGGGATATTTCACTTAGTTGTAAGATAAGGATATTCAATTTCATATAGAAATAAGAGATGATGACAGGTACCTAGAACATGGTTTGGGTATTGTCATGCTTGAGAGGGAGTCGGGGAATCTTGTCTACCTTATAGATTCCATCTATGTCTCAGGGTTGAAGAAAAACCTTGTTTCGGTGTGGACCTTGGAAAACAAATTTTATGAGGTCATCTTTGGCAAAGGAGAGGCTTTACTCAAGTCCTTAAATTGTGAAGCAACGAAGCAGATTGGGGTGAGGATGAAGCAAGGGTGAATAACCTCTATAGTACAGTTTAAGACAACTATGACCTTGAGCAAAAAAGAGATCAATGCACATAGGTGTGAGCTTGGAGAGCTTTGGCATCGACACAAGGGTCACTTACACCATGGAGCGTCAAAGATTTTGATGGAGATTGCTACAAGGTTGCCATAATACAGTGTATATCAACATGACATATGTCAGGGTTTCACACTTGGAAAGTATGCCAAGATATCCTTTTCCAATAGAGACAACAATGCCAAGATCATCTTGGAGTTGGTACATTTAGATGTATGCGGACCATTTTCCTCCCCTTCTCTCATGGGATACTGATATTATGTCACCTTCATTGATGACCACTCGATAAATACTCATATATTATTCATAAAGAAGAAATATTAGGTCTTCTTCAAGTTCATGGATTTAAAATCCATGGTGGAGAACCAAACTGATAGGAGGATTAAGGCATTGAGGTCAGACAATGGTGGGGAGTAAATCTCTAATGCCTTCAGAGACTTGTGTGCCAAGGAGGGAATCAAGAGATATCTTGTCACACCTTATAATTGGAGTGGTTGAGCATAATAATTGAAGCATGGCTGGAGCGACCAAGGCTATTTTTCATGATCGAGGACTACATATGTTCCTTTGGGCTAAAGCATGAAACACTACAGTCTTTTTGTAAACAAGAGTCCACACATGGTGCTAGGTAGAGTCACACAAGAGGAGGTTTTCATAAGAAAGAAGCCTGACATGTCTCACTTCCATATCTTTGATAATCTTGATTACTAGCATGTGTCTTTAGATATCCAGAAGAAGCTGCAGCCTACAACAAAGAAGGGAATTTTTGCTGGTTATAGTGAGACACTTAAGGCATATAGGGTGTACTTCCCAGCACTTGGGAAGACAATGATCTGGCATGATGTGAAGTTAGAGAAGTATAAGGTTCATCAGGAAGTCCTTATAGCAGGAGAAAGGTGCAACACAAGAGGAAGAGTAGCAAGCTAGCAAGCAAGAGGCTCAACCAACTCTTTAGACTTCATCATATCTAGTTGTTGGGTTGGCCAAGTAACACACAGTTTAGGAGAAAGTGTAGGGACAGGAGGATAGAGTAGAGCTAGAGTTTCCCACTCAACCAGTGACTCCTAGTGCAAGGAGAGGATGAGCCAATTGGGTAGATTGGTTGATTAGGGAGGCTCAAGAGAGAGTTGGGTCCCTAAGCTCCACATTTAGATAGAGTAAACAACCATAGAGATATACATGGTACATGACGCTTGTGACTGAGGTGACAAAATCAAGGCCTTATTTTTATAAGGAGGAAACTTCTCAGCTGGTATGGTGAGATTCCATGGTGGAATAGTACTCCTCTATCATGTAGAATGACATTTAGAATATTGTGCCAAGACCAGTTGGAAAATCAATGGTTGGTTCACGATGGGTGTACAAGTTTAAGCAAGTAGTTGAAGTGAATGTGGACAAGTGTAAGCCTAGATTTGTGGCCAAATGGTTCTCTCAGGTCGAAGGGATAGACAAGGACGAGATGTTAACACCAGTGGCATGGTATCATCCATTAATACTATTTTGGCGATCACAACATAGATGGGATGGAAGATACATCAAATGGACGTGAAGACCGCCTTCCTTAACATAGTTGTTGAGGAAGATATATATGTTGAGAAACTCAAGGGATTTGAGACATTTAACAGAGACACACATGTGTGCAGGTTGAAGAGAACTCTTTATGGGCTCAAGCAAGCACTGAGGGCATGGTATGACCGGATAGACAACTACCTTCTCGGATTGGGATTTATCAAGAGTGTAGTTGACCCTAACCTGTACTAGATTTTGGTTGAGGGCCAGCCTCTCATTCTTGTGTTATATGTTGACAATTTGATATTGACAAGAGATGAGGAGCTCATTTAATACTGCAAGAGATATCTTGCATAGGAGTTTAAGATGAAGTATATAGGGATTATGCATTATTTTATTGGGATGGAAGTATGGCAGGGTGATGGAGAGATATTCTTGGGACAAGTTAAGTACACATAGGAGATTCTAAAGAGGTTCCAAATGTAGTACTATAGGACCATGACCATGCCTCTAGTCATAAACTAGAGGAAGGTGGACATTACCATAGGTGAGTGAGTAGATGATATTCTCTATAGGTAGCTCATAGGGAAATTGATGTATTTGGTGAGTGCAAAACCAAACATTTGCTTCACAATTAAACATTTGAGCCAACTTGTAGTTGAGTCGACCAAAGTGCAATCGGTTGTTATATAGGCAGGTTGATGGAGTGAATATTCAGGTATTCATAGATGAAGATTGGGTAGGGGGTTTAGTAAACAGGAAGATCACTTTAAGTTGTGCTTTTAGAGTTAGATCAATGATTGTTTCCTAATTCAGTAGGAAGTAGAGATCAGTGGCACCGAGCTAAGATGAGGTCGAGTATATGGTTTCCATCTTGGAAGATTATGAGGCTATTTGGTTGAGGAAGTTTCTTCTCAGGTTGTGTAATCTGAGGTTGGATCCTACAGTCGTAAATTGTGATAATCATGGTTGCATCAAGCTCTATGAAATAATAGTGTTTCATGATCGCTCCAAGCACATCGAGATCGAGTATTGTTAGAAATATTATATGCTTAGTCATGAGTGTGTTTTAAATATTTTATTTTTAGGATAAAAATAATAAATTTAAAAAAAAATTAGAACGGTGTCGGAAGTTACGGTAGTGTTTGTTTTAACCCTGTCAGATAGTTTGTTTTAACTCTGTTTTATGTATGTTTTTCCTTTACCCGACGATGCTACCGGAAGTTACGGTAACCTCCCCCATTTTAAAAATAATAAAAAAGTGCATCAACTTTTTAGTTAGCCATGTGTTCCCCATATCAACTAAGGTTTAAATATTTTTAATCATGAGCCATGTCACATGATAAGAAAGGTTATACGTTTGAATGATGTTGAGTTAGTTGTGGTCATACATGGAAGAGCTAGGTGTTGATGTGTAGTCATAAAAACCAACCGTTGTTTGTCCTGTCTGTTAGCCTAGGTCATTGTGTCCACATGTCAAGGTGTGTATTTAGTAGTAGAATTAATCATGGGTCTACAATTTAATGTGATGACTGTTTGGTTAATCATGCATGAGCGCTACCAGAATTTTAGGCATGGCATAAATATGCGATGGAGGTGACTGCCAACTCCAACACAGTTCATCTCAACCATATGTTGCAGAGAATCTGAAACAAAGATGACAAAAAAAAGATATCATGAGGTGTGGTATACGGTTTTCAATATTTCGCATTATGAAAATATCATGTACATGGAAAAGTGAACCAACATATCACTTAAAATTATAGAAAGAAAAGGAAAGAGATCAGTTTTTAATTTCGACTATTGGTGAATAATAAATTACAGTGAGAAAATTGAAGAGGATACTGAGTTTTCAAACAATTTATTTTGAGGATTCAACAACACCTATTAAGTAAGTTTTTATAATCTTTACACCTATATGATCTAGCAGAAAACCTTCATTATTGCTCAGATGACTAAAAGAGGAGGAAAACTTAAGCATATTGAACCTCAAGGGCATGATTTAATAGATGCCAAATCGAATGTGAGGAGTTTTTTTTGTACAGGCTTGGTGGTACCCAATTTTATCAAGGTTAGGAAGCTCTTATCTAGGAGTAGACAAAGAATTTTCCCTCTCATTCGGTGGACAAGAAGCAAATGTTTATGGCCTCAAACTGCAGGTATCAACAAAATCCATTGTTGAAGCTTTCCACCCCCCACAGGAAGGAGAGAAATGGTTCAAAAACCAAGTTATTCATGGATGAGACCTGAACAGCTTTGTCAAGGATGAATACAGAGACCCTAAATGGGCTAAAGGTATTCCTAGTATTTATCTCAAGGATGAATGGGATGAAACTATCAAGCTCATTAACATCTATCTTACTTATGAGAGGAGGTATGCTATTGTATTTCTATATAACATGAGGTTTTCGTTTCACCTTGCACGTATGAATACTCTCAATCTACCTTTCTTCCTGCTGAAAAGCTTGACTAATATGTCAGCTAGAATACAAACTCATGCAGCAGCTTCAGATTATAACATCCACCATCAAGCTCTTATCAAGGGGTTGATTATTGAAGAACTCAAAAGAAGAAACCAGACTTGGGAGAATTTCCCATTTTATAGGGTAGGCCAACCTGCATCTACACAAAACATTCCTGCTCAACAACCTCCAGCCTCACAATTACATTCTCAACCTGTTTAGCAGAAGGGAAAAATTCAGAAACCGACTACTTCATTAGTTGGTAAAAGGATTAAAAGAAAGAAAAGAAGGTGAATATTTACAATAAGGCTAAGGACAAAAAGGAAAGGAAAAGACTCCCCCAAAAAAAGTTGAAGAGAAGTTGGAAAAAGGAGAAGGTTCATCTATTAGCAAGCCCAAATCAATGAATATTGTTCCTCTTGTTTCTGCTTTCCCCAAGATATATTCTAGAGCATAGAGGGGAAAGACTACAGTTGTAAAAAAATCAAAAGAACAAGTGCTGCTGGAAGTTTTGGTAGCAAACATGCAGCCTAAGGATTAGAAGGATTATCAGCCCACCAAATCAAATGAGGAGCTCCTGAAGGATGCAAGATATGATATTAGCAGCAACAAAAGAAAAAAGGATGCAAGACAAGTTGTTGGCAGTAGGAAAAGACATACAAGAGCCAACAACAAATTCAAGCTAAGATCTAAAGCCCTACATAACCCAAGGTTGATGACAAAATCCATAAATGTGGAGAGGCAATCTGAAGGGTTACACACTGTAACTCCTTCATTTGAAAAATCTAGTGGGTTCAAGAGGAAAGAAAACGGTTAAGCTCCTTCAGACTAGAAAACATGAATCTCTAGGAGAAGAAAAATCCAAAAGAGCTCAGAAGAGAAAAAAGTCATTGTAAAAGAGACAACCACCAGAACTGTAAGGTCACAATCAGCAATTAATAGTAAAACAGATTTATACAAGCTTGCAGAAGTTGCAGCTCATATGGAAGAGAGGTAAAATGATGTCGCAACGAAAAATCATTTTGCCTATTAGTTATATTTTGGAACAACTCAATTTTTAGAATGTTTTAATCTGCACAGAATTTTCCAAATGTCTTCCTGTGCATTTTTGAAACAGAAACAGAGCGCTATCAGAAGTTCCAGTAGCATTATAGTTTTTTGCGCAGTTACATATTTTTAACGGAAGTTTTGGTAGCATCTATTTTTAATGATTTTTGACAATTGTCAACAGAATTTTCGAGCTAGTCCAAGGATGATAAGGAATCCCAATGATATGGACATGTCAAGTGATGGTTGATAAGTGGTTTTGCGGTTTTCAAACGACACATTTAATCAAGCTACATGGGTTTTAAAGAACCAAGATCATGGAGAGATAGATCAACAGAAAAGTAGGCAGGTTGCCAGCACAGTAAGCATCACAGTTCGAATTGTCTTTTTCTTCCTATCTACATCTGTCCTATTAGTTATATTTCGATAGGATATGTATTTAATCTGTTATAACTGCTATGTAACGAGAGGAAGATTGGATCCTTCTTTTTATGAGAGATGGAGTTGATGCCTCTCTCTATAAATATCATTTGTAAATACCATTTCAGGGTTGGAATTCAGTCGACCTGAAGAATTTTTATAATATAGAAAAATCCTTTTTGCACTTCATGCTAGAGGACTTTGTCTTTCAAGGACTATCTAATGTATGGTGTGTTTCTCTTGTTGTTTTATTCTTCTAATTTATGAGTTGCAGCAGCTAGCAAGTAAGATTAAGAGCACTGTTAGAGGATCTAATCAGTCTTCTACAAATCATCTATATGTTGTGAGGTGCATGCTAGTGAAGGTTTCATGAAGGATTTATGAGATTATTTATGCATGTATTATGATTTCTAAATGTTGTTTCCTTTACATAAAACAAAATTTATGTAAAAGGGCACTCTTATAGATGTGTGACTAATTTAGGATATGTTTATTTCTTAGACCGAGTACCAATTATCTGTCACCTTTCATCTGTCCCAATCTTCTCCTCTATACTACTAATTTTTCTATACAATTTATACTTGCCACAACTTGACAAATGCATGAATGTATGAAAGAGTTGAAATCATTTCAAGCTCTTTAAGAAGCCATCCCACCATCTAAAATATTTTGATTTGAAATGAACTATGATGTGTAAGTCTTACTCCTTTGCAGTCAAGGAGTGACTCCTTGCGCTAACAGGTACCACCATATCAGAGATTGTGTTTAGAGGGGTAAATTCAGACTCTAGTATGTGTTAGAGGGGTAAAGTTAGACTCCAGTACATGCATACCAAGGAACACACCTATCTTGACCAAGGCATTGGCAAGAGGCATACATGCCTACTTTAGATATAAAATAAGTGTTGTACATAACAACTTCCTCTCTAAGAGGGACTATTAATTGGAGTTAGAGATGGAAGGGTTATGCTAAATTTATAAGTGCACTAAGTTTGATAGAGAGACCCGCAAGTGAAGTTAAGGTGTAGTTTATTTTTTCTTAATCTTGAATGAGGAAAATTCTAATTTTCCTAGTGTAAAAAATAGAGTTGATCTCAGTCTTCCAATAATTTTTAATCTAAGTTGTTTGTGGAAGATGTAAAGCCAAGTTGACTTTATAAGGAGAGAAATGGCATAACATTAGCACATGATTATGCACTAGAGAATTATGTGCTCAAATGAGTGGAGAAAGTTTTCCAAATCAGTGTGCCAAGGTAGAAAGGGATGTCAAAAAACCTCAATGAATTATTCATCCAACGTAATTCATTTTGAGGGCCTTGTTAGCCTTGCACAAGAGGGTCGAGTTAGCTTGTAATAACTATGTAACAATTGCGCAAACTGGAAGGCTAAGTTAGCATGTAACAGCTGCGCAAACCAGGAGGGTCGATTTGGCCTATAATAACCGCATAATAGATGCACAAACATGGAAGCCAAGTTGGATAAGAGTGTGAAAATCAATGTGTTAAGGGACAACTAATAGAAGGGAAAATATTCCCTATGATTTGTAAAGATTAGTTGAGATCTTTGCTGAGAAAATTAATAAAAACACAAAAGTTGGTAGGTTTTCCCCGATTGGGGTTTCCTAGGTAATTTTTGGTGTATTTTTTATTGTGTGCTTGTTTCTTCATGAATTTATGTTCCACAACTATTATTTGTTAGAATACTTTAAAAATTAGTAAAATTGTTTGAAGTTGAATTTTCAATTTCTTCATTGCAATTTTTTTATTAAATTAACAGCTGGGTATTAGAAAGATAAAAATCAACAAACTATACACCATGTAACATAGTTCTTGAAAGAAATGACACCAATCCAAACTCCTCGAATTACTTAGCTAACTCATTCTTTTGCACAGACACAATTATTGATGTCTTCCCTTTTCCTTTCTCTTGTTGGGGCATTGTATAACACAATGGCAATACTTGTGAGATGCAAAGCACTTGACTTTGCTCACATCTTTCTTTTCTCTCATTGTAAATACCTCCTCCACTATGGTTATACTTGGCTTTACCCTTTGCCTTCTTTTATTCCCCAACAAGAGCAAGTTACTCATCTCCACCTCCACCTACATGTTGCCCACTAGATATAAAACTCATGATATCTCCTTTTGGGTGAAGTCGTCCCATAACTTTGTCTAATCAAGAAGCTTGTTTTTAGAAAGTATACATATTACAAAGGTACCCCACTTCTTGATACAACCAATCAAGTCTATCTTAACAATTTCACCCTCATCCATGGCTTCTCCAACTACTAAAAATTCATCAGAAACCTACCAGATTCTTTTAAGGCTACATTTTCAGATATGTTCATTCTTATGTTTCTTAATTTCTCTCTTAGCGCCATCTTCCTATTTTAGTTGTTACTTTAGTATAGGTTCATTAACGCTAACCACATTTGATGATTTGTATGCTTCCTTGATATGTGAGGGATCATGTGATCCTTCACAACATCCAATATGATCCCTTTAACATTCACATATTTTAGATTGTGTTTAACTACTTGTTTAGGATCTAAAGGAACTTGGATATATTTTTCTATAAGTTCCCACAAGCTACTTTCTATCAGAAAAATGGTGATCCTCTCCTTCCATGGGCTGAAGTTTATAGCCCCATACAAACTATCTTTAAATCTCAAACTAGATGACGCCATCTCACTGTATCAATTTTACCCACAAAACCATTGTTGCAAAAGAAAAAATATATTGATAAAAATAATTTTATTGTTGTAAAACCCTTGTGTTGTATGATTTTCTCCACAGAGTTTCTATAACTCTAGTACCATGTCAAATCTCTAATACCATAACTGATTTATTTATACCTCAACAATTATTGTATGCCTACAAATTATTTCCTTAATAAAGCATGGAATATGATGGAAAATAAAATGGTTTGTATTATAAGTTTTAGAAATTAAATTTTCAACAAAAATGAAATAAGGAAAATTAGTCACACTATAACCAATTTTTTTTGTCCCAAAACAATCTTGCTTCCCTTTATATTACTCAGGAAATAAGGGCCTAGACTTGCAAAGAATACATAGAAAAATTACAATTGTTGGAACCTGGAACTTGGCCCCTCTAGAAAATTGGCCTTAAGGAATTTGACCCTTCTAAATATTGTGACCCTGTAAAATTAGCCTATTCGACCAACAAACTCAACCCCTCTTTCTCCCTTTGTACAACCTCTATGCACTAGAGAAAAATCGACCCTCCTCTTCAATAATTTTGCCTCTCTCTCCTAGAATTGATTTGAATGGGAAAAAATAGTATTATTGCGCTAAATTCCTCTTCAGAATATAAACAAAGTGCCTAAGGATTATGAGGTAAATTGCAAGTTAACCATGAGGCTTTTTTTATGTGAATTTCTTGAGCAAATTAACATAAACAAAACACTGAACAACAACATCTAACATACATGAATATCACCATAAATAGTAACACAACAATACATGATGAAGAAGTTCACCCTGCCTGGGCTACGTCTCCTTGGTCCAACTTCTAATGGCTTGGCCCTCTTCTATTGTGATCAAAAGTGTGGTTACATATGTTTACAAGGCTCAAACAACTCTAAAACTTGTTCCAATGGCTCCAAAATGCCAAAAAATGCCCATGAAGCCTCTTTCTGCCTCAAATTTGGTCCAAAACTAACTTAGTTATGACTTCCCCAAGTTTTTGCACTAACTGCTCCACAATTTCCTCCAAATCCAGTACCATCCTACAATTCCTCCCGGAATTCCGCTAACTGAGCGCTAAAGTTCCCAATAACTGGGTGAAATTGTAGGTGCCTTAAATTTTCCTCTAACACCTTAATGCTGAATTTTAAACCATATGGTATATGGTTAAATAATAATATATATAATATATATATATATATATATATATATATAGATATATATATATATTCCCCACGTGTTTTATTGACCACCTCCTCTGTGACTTCGGTGGTCACATGTCTCGACATATAATGTTATGGTTACATTTATGGATCGTGGGGGGGGGGGGGGGGCGCGCGAGGCTAGCCTCCTGCCCATGGTCTCACCCCCGGCGGTGACCAGCGTAGGGGCTAGACCCCGACCCCCTCCCCCATGATGCAAAACATATGAAAACAAAACCAAATGAAACTCCTAGTTTATTAAGTAACATTGCTATGGCGCATTGGTGAAGGCTCGATGCTCGTCGCTTGGAGGTCACAGGTTCCACCCCTTCTCGCTTCGCTCAAACCTTGACCCAGTTTTAGTGGTCCTCGAGCTGCCACGTGGTAGCCCCCGGCTAGGCCATGTGGCAGCCTGTGATTGGCCACCCTAACAACCAATTACAACACAAAATTTCAAACCAAACAGATAGTGCCACTTGGAATGATCTCATTCACTGGAGGAAAATAGTCATATGCACAGTCACCCTGCCACGTAGGCATGCCCAGTCAGCTATACGGATTGTTGACTGGGTTTCCTGCATTTTTTTTTTAAACTTACATGTTTGACAAAGTGGACAGAAGTGTTTCTGGGAGTGTACAGTGTTGGTTTTCCACGAAACGAGTTGCGCTGGATTCATATTGACGAGACCTACGCGGTCGTTTCGGTTCCACACCATTTAGACAACTTTCATTTTTTAGAATGATTTTGAATTGATCACTCCTCACCACTGGAAGATTTTGGATCCCAAAAGATCACTTTCAGTTGTTCAGCATATGAGGGTACAATTCCCTCACCTTTCTAATCTCGATCCATTTGGCCTTGCTTGGATTTGTGCCTTTGAGCCCCACATGAAGGTAGTCTATACTCCCTCGTTTATATGTCCTTGTTCTTTTGTCAAGAATAATATCTTGCTAAAGTTCATCTAGGTATTCTGGAGAAAATTCTTCAATAGATGGAATCTGAACATTTTCTCCTTGATATTCTATCAAAGGAAGCTCATACAACCTTAAGTTCTCAACATTAACAACAAACTAAATTTGCATATATGAAGGAAAATCTAACTTGAAGGCATTGTTACCAATATTTTCCAAAATTCTGAAACGACCATAACGGATTGGTTTTAGTTCTTCTCTTCCCCTTCAAGCCTCTCTTTGTTAATGTGAAGCCAACTTCGTCACCAACTTGGAATTTGTGATCTACACGATGCTTGTCATGCCTTTCTTTGTACTAGCCTTGGCTCTTTTCAAGCTGATCTTGAACTGTTTGATGTATCAATTGGATTTTTTCTATGGAATTATTGGCTTTCCCTATGTCACTATGGCCATAAATAGCAACAGCCTTCCCAAAAGTAAAATCTAATGGCGATCTAGGCAAGTATCCAAGACATGCCTCAAATGGCAATGTTTGTGTAGAGGAGTATTTTGCATGGTTGTAAGCATGTTGAGTGTAGTGAAAGTTTTCATCCCACAACTTAGGATGCTTGCTGCAAATCCTTGAAGAAGATGTATGATTGTTCGATTTACCACCTCGGTTTGACCCTTTGTTAAGTTTGCACTCTTTTTCAACTTGGTATCCATCATGTCCCACAAGCTTAACCATAAGTTCCCGACAAATCGAGAATCTTGATCACTAACAATGGATGTGAGCAACCCAAAATGAACCCAAACATGTTGAAAGAATAAGTGAGATTTTTTTTCAGCTCTGATTTACTTTTAAATGGCATTAATATACACATATTGTTTAACCTATCCACAACTACATACAAATATTCATGACCTCTTTTTGACAATGGAAGACCTCCTACAAAATCCATAGAAACACTCTCCCATGGATGTGAAGGTACGGGAAGTGGTGTGTACAATCCTAACTTCCTATTGCTAGGCTTACTGATTGCACACAATGAACAACCTTTAATGAAACATGACACGCTTTCAAACAAACAAGGCCAATAACAATACCTTTGAATATGTGACACTGTTTTTCTTACACCGAAATGTCCTGCAATAAGAGAAGTGTGTGCTTCCCTTATGACATTCACTCTCACCCCCTGTGGAATACAAAGCTTGCCCAAATGATACAACAAGTTATTATGTGCATTGTAATCCAATTCCTATACTTGGTTTCCTTGACTCCCCATAAACATCTTGAAATTCATTATCAAATGCATATTTCTCAACATAACTTTCATGTAAAACATAATTATACTTGAGTAAAGTAGTTGCACTAGTAATAGGCCTAGAAAGCATATAAGAAACCATGTTGTATATACCTTTCTTATACTTGATGACCAAGTGGAATTGTTGTAGGAAACCCATCCATCGAAATTGCCTTGATTTTTGCAACTTACTTTGTGATTGCAAGTATTGCAATGGTTGGTGGTCAGTGTGTATTAGGTTTCCTTTCCCATCAAGTAGCGTTTCCACTTTTTCACACTTTGAACCAACACATAAATCTCCTTGTCAAAAGTAGGATAGTCAATCACTCCACCATTGAAAGTTTATGAATGAAATGAAATGGGCTTATCATGTTGCATAAGGACTACACCCATGGCATAGTCACTTGCATCAGTTTGAATCTGAAAGGGTTGTCTCAAGTCTGGTAGTGCAAGAAATGGAGATGAAATGATCTTCTCTTTCAAAGCATCAAATGCTTTATGTTGCTTGCCTTCCCACCGAAAGACATTTTTCACACTAGTCAATGCATGCAATGGAGCTACGATAAAGCATAAGTTATCAATAAACTTCCTCTAATATTGGGATGCTCCCAAAAAACTTCTTACCTAAGTGATTGTCTTGGGCATTGGCCAATTCACAATGACCTCAACCTTAAAGGGGTCTATATTCAACTCACCTTCTCCAACAATATCCCCCAAGTGCACCAAATAAGTTTTACCAAACTCACATTTTGACATCTTCAAAAACAATTGTTCTTTCCTTAAGACATCAAGTACTTTTCTTACATAGATGACATGTTCATCAAGTGATTTACTGAAAATAAATATATCATCTAAGTAGACTATAAAAAACTCATCAAGAAAGGGCCTCAACACAACATTCATCACACACATGAAGGTAGCAGGAGCATTACATAAACCAGAAGGTATAACAAGCCATTCAAACAAACCTTGCTTTGTTTTTAATGTTGTCTTCCAAATGTCACCTTCAATAATTATAATTTGATGGTAAGCACTCCTTAAGTCCAACTTAGTAAAATACTTTGCATCTTTCAATTGATCAAGTAAATAATCTATTGTAGGAAGTGGATAACGGTTCTTTACAGTAAATTTTTTCAATGCACAAAAATCCACACACATGCGCCATGTTCCATCCTTCTTTGGCACCAACACAATAGGTGACCCGCATGGTGAAGTACTTGGTCAGATGCTCCCTTTGTCCAACAACTCTTGAATTTGCTTTTTTTATTTCAGCACTCTCCGTCATTGACATCCTATACAATGTTAGGAAGAGGACAATCTTGCTGCAACTGTATTTCATGCTAGATTACCCTCTTGAGAGGTAATCCCTTTGGTTCCTAAAAAATCATATTATTTTGATTAACCACATCAATCAAATAAGATTTCAAATTTGGATCACAACCTTGTAATGCCTCATAATCAACACAATTATTTGGTTTAATCATAAAAAGCACAAAATTCTTGCTTGAATTCACTAGTCTTTTCATTTGCCCCGCATTACATAGTGAAAGATATAGTTTCTTGCAATGAGCTCTCACAATATACTCCACACCATCTTTTAATACTTTTTTTCATTTCGATAGAAGATGGATTTTCTATCATAGAGGTAAGGACTACCCAAAACAATTCATGAAATATCAAGTGGTTCAACATCTAATTCAACTTCGTCAATGAAGTTTGTTGTGATTGCACACTGAAGAATACACTTTCTTGTAACGTGTAAATTTGTGTTCTTGCATATCCAACCCAATGGATATGGTTTGTGATGTGGAATGGTTTCAAGATTAAGTTTATTGAGTAAAAATTCAGATATCAAATTGGCTTGAGACCCACTATCAAATAGTGTGTCGATTTTTGTATGTCTTGAAATAATCCTCACATGAAATAGTTCAATCCTTGTTTCTTCATTTGGAGTACTAGTGTGACAATTTGATGAACTAGTGCTACCAATGGATTCTTTCCCTTTCATATCCATGGTTGTATTTTTAGTTTCACCACACGAATCAAATCCCAAATCTTGTTGAGTGGTTGCAACTATTTTTTGTTTCCCCTTGTTGTTGAATTTCTTGAGCCTCATCTCTGGATGAAGTTGCCAACAATGGTCTTCATTGTGACCCTCTTTGGAACAATGTTTGCATGTCATTTTCTATCCTTCCTTTCTAACAGATGCATTTTTCTTTCATTTTCCTTTGAAACCCTTTCCTTTCTCTCCACCCTTAAATGTATTATTTTAACCCTCTTCTGGAATATTTTCCCCTCTTGCCTCAAGGTGAGTGGCTTGCACACAAACCTCATCTAGACTAGTGGGATTCAACATAAGGATGTTATGCCATAAGTAGCTATATAATCAGCAACATGTCTTGTGAATGCAAATCAACACCTAACATAAGAGCTCTTCTTCTATATTCTTTGTTGTAACCTTGCACACTTTGACCTTTAAGTTGTCTAAATTTATGCCAATTCATGATGGATTTCTGCATATATACTAGAGGGTAAAATTGTCTTTTAATTGCAGCAATGAAATTATACCAAGAGATTGAGATCTTACCATGTTTTTTAATCGCATCTTGTGTCTTGGTTTCCCACCATACTAATGTTGCACCCTTCGGTATCAAGGAAGCTAGTTGAATCTTTATATCATCATCTTCAAGGTTTTGAATCCTGAATTAGACCTCCAACTAACAAACCCAATTGTAAATCCTCTATGCATTCACTTCACCATTATACATAGGCATCTAAATTTTAATATCAAGTTTTAACAAGGGTTGTTTACCAATTCCTTTTGAGGTATGTTGATGAGTATGAGTAAGGGTTGTAGTAGTGGAAGAGGATGAAGATGAAGATGAAGATGGTGGTGTAGATGGTGGCTTATCACCATTTCCATTACCTCCTACTCCTGGAGAACCCTCTCCTCTTGGAGGCCTAGAGCTTTCACCCTGCAACCTTGTATTCCTATCTTCATATAGGACCTTCACCATCTCTGTCATGTCAAAGAAAGCATTCCTAAAAGCCTTCTCATCCTATGTCATATTATCATTTCCTCCTTCATGAAACGTGCTTACTGAAGCTTCTACTGCAACTGGAGGTGAATCTTGTGGTGGGTATTGTGGCAACTGTGCCCTCCTTCTCCTTGCTCCAACTAGAGAACCTACACCCACAAGCTTTCCTTCTCCTCTCTTGAGCTTCAGCCTTGTAAGCATTTAAACACTTGCAATACAATTAAATCCTCCTTGCACAAGTAAAACTAGTGCTCTGATACCAACTTGATTTGAACAGGAAAATTTAGTTTTGTTGTGCTAAATTCCTCTTCAGAATATAAACAAAGTACTTGAGGATTATGAGGTAAATTGCAAGTTAACCATGAGTTTTTTTATTTGTTTTTATTTGAATTTCTTTAGAAAATTAACATAAACAAAACAATGAACAACAACATCTAACATACATGAACATCACCATAAACTGTAACACAATAACACATGATGAATGATTTCACCCCGCCTAGGCTACTTCTCCTTGGTCCAACTTCCAATGGCTTGGCCCTCTTCTATTATGCTCAAAAGTGTGATTACATATGTTTGCAATGCTCAAACAGCTCTGAAACCTATTCCAATGGCTCCAGAATGCCCAAAATTGCCTATGTTGCCTCGTTCTGCCTCAAATTTGGTCAAAAAATGACGTAGTTATGACTTCCCCAAGTTTTTGCACTGGCTAATCCACAATTTCCTCCAAATCCGACCTCATCCTACAATTTCGCCTAAAATTTTGCTAATTGAGCACTAAATTTCCCAATAATCGGGAGAAATTGTCGGCTCCTTAATTTTTCCTCCAACGCCTTAATGTCGAATTTTAAACCATATGGTATATGTTTAAATAAAAAAATTATATATATAAAAAATCCATGCGCAGTTTATTGACCGCCTCCTCTACGGCTTGGGTGGTCACATGGTTCGACATATAATGTTACGCTTACGATTATGGACCGTTAGGGGGGGCGCGGGGCTAGCTTCCCGCCTATGGTCCCGCCCCCTGCGGTGACACAGGCTTGGGCTAGACCTCGACCCTCTCCCCCACGATTCAAAACATATGAAAACAAAACCAAACGAAACCCATAGTTTATTAAGTAACATTGTTATGGCGCATTGGTAAAGGCTTGGTGCTCATTTCTTGGAGATTGCGGGTTCGACCCCCGCACGTTCCGCTTAGACCTTGCCATAATTTTGGTGGCCCTTGGACTGCAACGTGGCGGCCCGTGACTGGGCCACGTGGCAACCTATGATTGGCCACACAAACAGCCAATTACAACACACCATTTCAAACCAACTGGAAAGTGCCAGTTGGCCTGGTCTCATTTGCAGGAGGAAAATAGTCATATGCAGAGTCACCCTGCCACGTAGGCATGCCCAATCAGTTGTACGGACTGCTAACTAGGTTGTCCTGCATTTTTTTTTAGTTTGACAAAGTGGACAAAACACGTTTCTAGGAGCATACGGTGTCTGTTTTCCTCGAAATGAGTTGCGCCGGATTCAGAAAGATGAGATATACGTGTTTATTCATGTTCCACACCATTCTGACAACTTTTATTTTTGAGCATAATTTTGAGCACATGATCACTCAACCTCCCTAAAATTTGCTCCCAAAATTCTCTTGTTGAAATCATTTTCTAGTCCTAGAGTCTCTCACTCCTTGAGAAAATTGCTCTCTCAACAATAACACTATAACTGTGTCTTCATCCTCTAATATATTTTCTCTTTATAATTTCTCCATGGGCCAAATCCCTAATCTCCAAAGTGATTGAGAGCTAGGATTAATTTGTAGCTTTTTTTAATCAACGATAAAGATTAAATGTAAGTCACTTGAATAATTATTTATTTATCTTTTGGAAAATATTAACCCATAGTCAACATTAAATAAATAATTAATCAATGTACATTTTCCTAAGCTAAAACCTAGGAAGAGCTCATATTAGTTGCTCCTCTCAAAAAACCACCTTAAGAGGACTTCTTCTCTTGCATGCAAGACATGGTCAACCTATGCAAAATACCTTATGAAGCTACAAAATCAACTTTAAATATGATACATCACAACATAATATTTATTGATCCATAGCGACAGGGTAGATGGTTCACATAGACTATATATTGCATGTCGACGGTTTAGAATTTTATAACTAATTTTTTTGTTGTTTCATTTATTCAATTTGATACACTACAAACATAGAAAATAAGTTTGATATTCACATCACTATTTAATATAACGTCAATTCAACAAATTCTTATCTTAATTCTCTAAGAAAAGGAAAGGATTAAGTTGAAAGTAACTTTTCATTGATAGAATTTTATGATATTATATTATTGACATGAATCATTTATAAAAATTTAAAAAAATTATGAATACACATATTGGGGAAACCCTCAAGGCACTTCCCCTCATTTTGATGATGGAACCTAGGGTAAATTGACATATAACAGTTTTGGCATGCTAACCTAGTGGGAACATAGAATGAGGCCTAGTAATACAGAGAGGTAACTAGCCTTAAGACTTGACCCCATGACTTCTTGTTTGTCATCCACAACACTCAATCCTCGAGCTAATCCAATTGGCTTAATTATTTACAAAAATATATAAATACTAGAAAAAAATTTGGTTTTAAGAGTTTATTTTATTATATTGCTCTCTAAATGGTAAAATAAGAATGAAAAAGTAATAAAAGTGAGCCTTTCATATGAATATTTTTCATTAAATCATAAATATTTTGCAACTATAATTCTTCATTTGATTATTTATTCATTGTCTCAATGATGAGCTCCAACCATGACTCTCAAATATGTGATTTTAAAAAGAGTAGGGTAAATTCTTGTAGGGTAAAGTTATGGGATTATCGAGATCATTCATGCGGCAGGGCATATGCAGAGGGCTGTGTGGGAGGCAGGGCTCATGGAGAAACCATGAAGGGATCTTAAACATCAAGAAGCCGACTCAGTAGTCGAGTTGTCAACATTTTTGGGCGGTGTTTCCCTCCATGCCTGGCAACACCGTTTGGGAATTGGTAATATTATGTTTCCTTTCAAATTTTCCTTTAGCTAGATTTTTATGCTAACCTATAGGGTGGTCAACACTTTATTTTCTCGGGGGTTTTAGGATCCACCTTTTCCTTTTTTTTATCCCTAGTCCTTTAATATCTTTGTTGTTCATTCCCTTCCCCTATACCAATGACATTAGATTTTGTCTCTAGTGCCTCTTGGTTTCTAGAAGCCTTGAATTTCATTTTTTCCCAGAGGTGGCATTTTTTCTCCTTTCGCTTGGTCATATTGTGCTACACGCTTTGTTTCCAACATGGCATCTTTTTAGGTACTTTTTTTGGAGCCTAACAAGGATCTAGTGGTTGTGGGGGCTTGTTGTTATACTCCTTATTATATTATGATGTTTTTACTAGAGCCCCTCTTGGACATCCCCTTTGTCTGTGATTCCTTTATCCCTAGTACTTATCTTACATGTTTCTCCCCTTTTTATACTGATTTCCTTATGTTTTATTAGTCTTGGCTTGATTCTCCTCATCCTATTTCTTTATCCCCCATGCCTCGTTATCCTATATGAGTGAGAAGGGGGGTTTCCTATTACCAAGAGAAATCCCACAAGGGAAACACACACATGCACCATAGGCTCGAGGACTTCCCTTTGCACTATCGGGACATCACACCAACTCATATTCAGGAATAACTCACCTGGGTTGAGGGAGAAGCCTCCTCTCAAATAATTCCCCTCTCAAATATGAGGTTCTTACAAAATGGGAATATTGGATCTTAGATACAAAGCACATGAGGGGATGCTTCAGTCAATATATGTAGACGGTGAATCTTTACTGGAAAATGAAGTTTCTACTGGGCCATACTATCTTAGACTGCCATGAGCATCGCACAAATATTATCCACTCCCTAAAAAAATTGCATCGACACTTGAGGGACCTAGATTGAAGAATGGATAGAATATAAAAACATCTCGACGCACCTCCTATGGTAGGTAGAACACCTGAGGACCCAAAATAGCCCATACAGTTTTCAAATGTTTTGTACAAAGCCACCTAGGCGATTCTTTTAGTTTTAGTTTGGTTAATTTTGTATCTATTAGTATAGAGGTACTAGTATCTTCTTTATAAATAATTCATTTTTAGATATGGTCAGATATCCCTAGTGAAAAATTGACCTAACTATTTTTAAGTCGATTTATAAACTCGAGTTTGTAAAAGAATACAATTCACTTAAAAAAAAAAAAAAAAATACGAATAAATTAATAATATTTTGATAAAAAAATTTATTATTTTTTAAATCAATATAATAAAAATATAATTTGAAAATCCAAATACTATTAGCTTTAACATAACATGGAAGTAACCATGAAATTTGGCATCATTAACTCTATCATAAAACCAATTTGTGAAGTTCAAGAAATTTTGGTATAATAAAGAGACAAAGTCAAAATTCTTATTACTAATACTTTCAATTTCTCAAGAAAGTATAAAGATTGAGAGAAAAAATCCTTCACACAATTTCACCACCCGCAAAATTTCTCTCAAGTATAAAGATTGTTAATGATATAATTTTGAATTATATGTTACCAATTCTATTCTAAAATAATGTTGGATAACATAATTTCACAACAATTTGATTACTACGTTATTACATTTTTTATATATATATATATATATATATATATATATATATATATATATATATATATATATATATATATTAAAAATGAAATAAATTTTTTAAACATTTAATAAATTTAATTTTATTTACATATGCATGGAAAGATAACTCATAAATTTCAAATGTTTAATAAAACGACCTTGACCCCACTCATCTCTCTCCTTAATGGAATTAGATAGAGCAGAATTTGCATTGAACCACTTCATTATTTCATACCGATCAAAATTTCAACCTTCTCGTTTCAATCCTACCCTACTTAGTTTATGTACCCATTCTTACCAAGGGCAAGTGAAAATATAGGGTACATATGTTTGGAAGGTTCCGCTGGTGAAGAAATGAAGTTGATTGATTCACCATTTACCCAACAAGTCACTCGAATTACTATTAAACGAATAAATTGAATTGAACTAAATAATTTTAAGGAAGTCCAAGAGACAAAATGGTCAAAGGGACCTAGATATCGAACCAAAAAAACATCATATAATCAAGTTTCTCTCCATAACAACCCTCCTGGCGTGAATCATGATCAAAAAGTTTGTCGTCTTGTGAATCTTTCCTTCCACAAATAGGTCACATAGACTGTCCACATTTAGGTCGCTTTTGAACTAGCTACGAATGTTCTTATAGGCAGGACACTCCATGATGAAGTGCCATTCAATTTCAAACGCTCCTTACTCACAAAAGACACAAGTTATTTCTTCCCACTCTTTCTTGGGAACTACCCATCTACATGTTTGACATCTAAGATGATGGGATCCGGTCCTTAACTGTGCTATTAAAATCTTAGCCTTTCCCTTGATTGCAAAACTCAAGTAGGTATTTTCATTATGCAACAATGTTGGGTTGAAATTATTGAAATATATCATTTTTTTATGGCCAACCTATTTTTCCCGCATCGCAGTACTGATTTTTTCAAGTACCCATTTTTTTTATACCCACTTTAAAATTAGGAAAATCCCGCCAATTGATTCCCCATTTTCCCATCCAATTTTCATTCTATTTCCTCTAATTTTTCTTCCTACGCTTTAACTCTTCTGCTACAATCAACTTCGGCCAACGACGTTCATCCATGCCATCCACCTTTTTTAAATATGTTAACAAATGAATGATTGCTCAAACTTCCATCAGAAAAAAACCAGCCTCCGCTAGCAAGATCTCATATGGGACATTTGATTTGAATTTAAGGTTACTAGTGATTAAGTGTTTTTGAATTATTTCTACATGTCTCCATTTGTTGTCTAACATACTACTCCCCCAAACTTCGCATCAATAGAGGGAAAACATAGTAACTAACAATAAAAAAAGAGTTTTCTTGGTTTTCATGTCCCATAATTCTGCTTTCCTGCATCTATTCTAAAGAAGGTAAGAATCTCTCCATCCCCCTTAAATCCTTTAAGTTCTGCATGTCTCCCAACTAAGCCTGTTGTGAAAATAATTCCTAGGTACTTGTACATGTTGAATAAGCACACACCATTAACACACATAAAAACACACAGATTTATTCCCAAACACAGTCATGGCGGAAAAGGCTTCAGCCTCTTAGCTTCCTAACATATTTTCTAATTATTAAAAGAATGTAGTATTACAATTAAATAGATGAGGAGACTGTGTCTCAAGATAGTGCGTGCTATCTTGGACACCTTTGTTGAGATCATTTCTCAACCAAACACACACCAATATAGGAGCTACCTAAACTAACTCCTATCTTAGAGGAACAACCCAATATAAAGAGTTAGGCATAAATTCCTAACTTTTAATATTTAATTTATTTATTTTATTTTTGGATTTATTATTGTTTTATGAGAAAGGCTAACATTCCCCCCTTCAATGATAAATCCAAAATAAGAATGAGGAACCATCTTCCAAGTTCTCATGTTGATCCTCAAAAACATTGCCTGAAAAACCGCCAAAGCTAGATGCTGAAAAACTACAATCTGAAGAGACCATGAGTCAGTTGCATGTCTGATTCATCTCTGAATTTCACTTGACAACTCCATCATGTGCCAAGTTGCAAAAGGATCCATCTTTCCTTTACGTGAAATCGTTATCCTTTGTCCACTAAAAAAAAATTTTGAACGCCCACTTACTGATGATGTAAAAAACAACTCACTGTTGCTTTTGTTGTGTTGAAAACTGCTCACTGTTGCTTTGTTGTCGACTTCCCACTGGAAAATTTGTTGATGCCCACTAGCTACGAAAGCTGCCCACTGGCTACTTTTGCTATTTTGTCGAGACTTTCAGTCTGACAACCACCGTCAATTTCATTGACATTTTCCCCCCTTTGTCAGCTGAAAGGAGAGACAATTCTCTGGAAATTTTTCCTGAACTCCCCCCTTTAGGTGTGGGAGTTTTGCACCGGTGTACTCCCTCGTTCAACTGCATGAGAGTACCATCTTCTTTTCACTGTCAGCTGCACTAGGTGTGATTGTATGCGGTTGTAGAATTCATACAATCTTTTGACTGTGGATGACCATTCCCAAGGATCAATCCATTCATAATTTATCTTCAATCTGGCTTATTGTTGTTGGTTGCAGCATTTCTCTGAGAAATGATTGGGCTTGCCACAATGGCGACAAGGATGGAGATCAAAACATTGATCTTCCATATGATCGGTTCTTTGACAATGAGAACATTTCGATTTGACTACAACTTCGGGTTGCGTGCATTTCAGTTTGTCTGCTAACTCCGGGGCTTTTACCTTGAAAATAAAGCTAACTTGTTGTTTTTTCCACTTCAAAGAGAATATCATGACTTTAGTTTTGCTAATGTTTACTTGCATCCCCACCTCTTTGCAGAAGAACTTTAATGCCTTCAAATGCTCTCCCAAACCATGAGCATATTTTGCAATTAAAATAAGATCACCTCCATACATAAGCAACTTCACCACATATCTTTCTAATTGAACACCCTCTCCACTAGGGTTGTTCACCAAATTTTCTAGGTTATCAATATATAAGTCGAAAAGCGCGAGGGAAAAGGGGAACCCCTTATTAACCCCAATGTCACTACCAAAGCATTCAAAAAATGTTGCCTTAGTTATGATTCATAAAATCTATTCCATTCTTCTCCAAAGCTTATCTCTAGGGACAATGTCAAAAGCTTTCTTGAAGTCAAAAAACCAGAAAAAGGCTTCCTTGCTCTAGACGTCCCAAAATTTTTCGATGAAGTGCCTAAGAGTGATGCAATGATGTATGGTTGAGTTCCTTGGCCTAAAACCAACTTTCCCTTTACCTCTTTTACACTCTTTTTCTGTCCAATTACTAATTCTATGCTCCAAAATGGTCCCAAACAATTTTCCAAGAAGAGGATTGACCATAATAGTGTGGTAATTGGCAATATTATTGATGTCTCCACTTTTGTAAAGTGGAATATCCATGCTCGTAATCCATTCCACTGGAAAATTTCCTTGCGTGATCCTATTGAATATCCTTTAATTACTGGGGTCAAGGTCTCAACACCCCACTTTAAGAATTATGCCAAGAAACCATCAATGTATTGAGCCTTAACACTTGCTAAATTTTTTATACCCCACTTGACCTCCTCCATTAAGAAAAACTTGGTTGTAGAGTTAAGTATGGGGGGATTAATTTTCTCTTGATCTCCCTCGTATAGAAGCTTCACATCTAACAACTGCGCAAATGATATATTATTTTTTGTTTTCTTTGTCTTTTTTTGTAGCTCCTGCCAAAAACCTTTGGGGTTGTATTTTCCAAAAGAAATTAATTCATTCCTTCTTGCAGGCACGTAACTTTATTTTTTAGTTTTAATCTAATTTTTATACTTCTTGAGGGTTTCACTATTTGTCTCCTTCCCAAGTGACCTTTTAGCGGCCTTGCACTCTTCATCATACCAAGGATTAATTGGAAAAGTGTTTGAGACCTTCTTCTTAGGTCAAGATATTTTGCACACCTCCAAGGATTTGTGGATTAAAGTGATCAACATACTGCTGCAAAAATACTTTGTTCTTGCACTATCTTCTTTGACATATGTGTTGTTTTTTGTCACTTGAAAGTGTTGCTCCAGAGCCACAACAAGAGCTCTTAATTTTCTTGTTTCATGAGAATTCTTCCACTTGCATGCTATTTATTTTGAGATTGTTAGGTTTGCACTTCCTGTAGCTCACTTGTGTGCATTCCCAACTTAATAAAGAGAGGTAAATGGTCCTAATTCATCTCAATAGGACAAGCCCCAATCGTGAAATCTGACATATTTCAAGTCAGTCTCTGGGAACATATCACATAGTCCACCACAATTTGACCAGTGTAATTTTTACAAGTGATGCCACCAGATCTTGGCCAAGATTTCATGTCATTGCAAATGACCATGTCGTAGAGGCTACATAAGCCTAAAAATTCCATGCCAAAGTGGGACACACTCCCATTCCCATCCTAAGAGGTCCTTGTCCATGCGTGATCCTCAATCTTCTCTAACCAAAGAAGGTTGTTGTCCATATTATCATCACTTTCCAATTGAATATATTGATTGCTTGTTGTACTTGCATTAAAGTCCCCAATTAATACTATATCTCCTAACATTCTGAAGGCTAATATATCTCTTTTCAAAGCACCAAAAGGGTCTTCGTTATGTAAATTTGTCTTTTTGTAGAACCTTGAATTTTTTAGGGCAAAGTAACATGCAACCAGGTTGAATGTTAGTTTTTTTTTAGTTATACTCAACCATATAAATTACTTATTTGGATCTTCTTTTTCCACTTTTACTATTCTGCCCCATGATTCTTCTATTAGAATTATGATCCCTTTATGCCCTTTACATGTTCCTATTTCTTCATTCCACACTGAAACTTTATTGAAACCTTGATATTCTAGAACCCTGCAAACCTCATTCTCATGGGTTTCTAAAAGGAAAATGATGTCTTTCCCTTCTGCTATGGGCCCCAATCCTGTGTTGGGTGTGGAGCCTGATTATCATCCTGATTCAGAGGTCTTTGTGTTCAGCCGTATGTATACCCGAGGAGTATTGTACACCACTCCACGAAGGGGGGGACTTGTCCCCCCCCCCCCGCGCAGGGGTTCATGGGGGCCCATCACTACTGTCTAGGGGGTCTGGGGGCAGTGCCCCTGAAGCTAAAAATAGATGTAAAATTGCATTGTAAAATATTGTAATTCTGTAATCAATCTGGGCCGTTCATTAGGCAAATGATCTAATGGTATAAGTTATGTTTAATTTAGGGTTTTTTTTTCCCTAGAAGGCAACCCCTCTTTCGTATGAGGGAATTTGTATTGAGGCGGTGTATTGTGTGTGTATTCTGAGTGGGAAAGAGAAAGGGGAACTATGTGAGAGAGTAGAGTATATTACATTGGATCTGATGTAGGTTGTGTCTCTTCATTTTGCTAGATAATGATAAAGGAAGGACTCGCTGCTTCTCCGTGGACATAGCCCAAGTTCGGTGAACCACATATATCTGTGTCTCTCTTTTTTTATATGTTTTCTATGTTTGTATTTCTACATATTTTTATGTGCTCCATTGCTCTATAATATATAATTTTCTAACATCTCGGTCCTCTCCTTCATGTAAAACCTCTACAATTCCAACTTGCCATGCTTAGATACTCTCCGGGGGGGCCTAAATCCCTATTTGTGACTTGTTAAATGCTTGTTGATTTGGGCTTTCCCATTTTTCAGCCACGCCAACTTTCCTGCTTCTCTTGCTGATTTCACCTTCTCCCATTCCTCCCTTCAATCTTCTTGTTGGTTCCATGTCAAGTCATCATCTAGGTAAATGTGAGTTCCTTTAAGTAGCCCCCTATTTTTTAGAATAGCTATTTTGTCTTATGTGCTTCTTAAAGTAACTCTCACATGTCTATTCCTTTCGCTTTTTTATTTCATACCTATCCTATTTGCTTGTTGAATATAACCTGTCCATTTCAAATTGTCCTTGAGAAAATCCCCTGTTAAAATATATGCTCTCTCTTTCTCTCCATAATCCTTCAAACCTTTGATGATGAAATTTGTGGCCTTGTCTCGTCTATCTTTTTCTTCTATTATTTGGCTCTTTATTTGTTTCTCTATGGTTTCTTTTTTCTCAACCAAAGGTTCCTTTACTATTTGAACCCAAGGTTTATCCTCTTCTATTTGTTGTCGTATTTTGTTTTCTTTCATTTCCTTGTTTTCAATTGTGGACTGAAGCTATTGCATCTGAATTTATTTATTAGTTGTCCTTGTCTCTGTGTATTTTTATTCTACCACTTTCGATTGCTCTAATTCTTGTTTCAATGTGACTAATTTTTGTTTCCCTCTTTCCATACTGCTTTGTAAGTTTATTACCCAGTCTTCGAGGAACTTGTTTTGCTTTTCAAGTTTTTGATTGGCATTTGAAATTTCTTTTAACTTAAGATCATCTAATTTCCATTTTAGCTCAATGAACGCAATTTTTTTTTATGCTCATGACTTCGCATACATAGAGCTCAAATGACCATAACAACGAAGTGGTTGTGTGGTTGTATATGTTCATTTTTCTTCTTCTTTATTTGCTTGTGTAAATTTAATTTCACCCTACATTGGACTAGACCCCTCATGTGTCGATAAGGTCGCCTTGTTTTTATTGTTGAGCACACTCAACCCTGCTTGTTTCTCTACTAATCATTGTACCTTGGTCATAGCACTTGCATTACTTTTAGTTGATTTTGGTAGGATCCAAGTGAATTTTTTTCTCTATGTTTTTCTCATATTTTTCTTTTTGGCCTGTCTATGCCTTAAAATCCCCTTGTACTGCTTTTCATTCACAAAAATCAACTTTTCCTTTGTGTCAAATGCATTAGCTTGGCGCACCTCAGGTAAAAGGGGGCTCCAAGTCCCGCTTACATTCTTAGTAAGAGTGTTGGGGTAGGGATACCTATCTCCTCCCGAGATTCAGAAAGTGTGGTTCCAGGGTGTGCACCAACACTCCTCTAACAACCCCCTTAAAATGAAATTTGGTATTTTCATTTGAAATTCGTTCACTGTTTCCCAACTGTTTGATATGAATTTCCCTGCCTCCAATATTCCTGGATGTCTATTTTCCACCAAAACCAATGCTTTCTCTACACTGGACCCCCCTGTCTCCATACTAAAATGCTTTTTCCTTTAAACTTTTCTCATTAACCAAGGGTTAATGGGTTCATTTTTAGAGAGATCTAGTTTGATTGTTTTGAAATGAAGACCAAAAACCCACAAAATAATATGTAATTGAGGGAAATGAGGGTCTGACTTGTCCCTTCAGTTGAAAACGAACCCGTGGATCTAACCTATTCCTTCAGCTAAAAGCAAAACTCAATACTACCCTCATTGTGGGCCTCGCTCCTCCACGCGCAAACCCTCAACGCTCATGCTCCTCCCTCAACGCTCAAAAATCCTCTCATACGACTCACAACTCCTCTCACACAACTCACTCACAGCTCCTCACACGGCTCGCTCACTGCTCAGCTCCCATCTCCTCTCACACGCTTATGGAATTAAACTCCCAACTCCTCACTGATTCCAAACGCTCAAACACTCAGAATCCCAAAAACTCAGACGCACAACTCATAGCTCAAATGCTCAAATGCTTTCCTAATACCACGCTAGCTATTTGTTTCATCCCTTGCAACACTATCAATATTTTAATAATTTCATTCCAATTTTTATTTTTATTTTAAGGCATTTGATGAACATGGACCATTTTTATTTTTATTTCATGAGGTGCCCATAACTTTATCTTTTATAATTTATTTTCACTTCTCACACATTTAAATAACAAAACCATTTATACAAATGAAAAATATTGGAACCTATAACTTTAACCAATTAAAAAAATAACAAGGTTACTTGGCAAGTGTTGTCTCATTAAAGAATAATCAAATAATAAGTTTATTTATAAATAAATAAAATACAACAGTAAATAGACATATATATTTGAAGAGTTTCTTCATGAATAAATAGAACATAAGAGTGAAGATAACTTCAAAAGTGTATATGTAAAACCACGAAAGGGCATGGTTGCTCTGAAGTACTTTTCAATATCGAAGCTAACAACTATGTGAAAGTTCAGATGAAGGGGAGCCAGAGAAGAGAGTTGTGGGCCACAAATAATCACTTTTTATTATAAGCATGAAGAGAGCCCTTAGACACCAATAATCACTCATTATTATACTGGCCGCAGGTATATTGCATTAGCTTTGCTATTGATTTGACATTAATTTCACTTTCATTTAAATTTTTTTTTTAATGTTTTTCTATAGTTTAACTTTAGTCATTTTTATTATTTATTTCTTTATATTATATAAATCTATATTTCTTATCTCTAATTGGTTAATATTTTTCACTTCTTATTGCCAAATGCTTTGTGATTCGAAAAACTGTAACCTAATTGATTGTTGCGTGCTTTTGGACTGTCACTTGTCACTTGCCAGTTCTCCGACATTTCCAAACCATACTTTTCGTGATTTCTGCACTTGTATGGAATCCTACGTTTAAATGCACATGCACTGACATACATGGTTATTAATTCTGCTATGCACTGACATACATGGTTATTAATTCTGCTATCTACTGCCATTCGTAGTTGATCCTCCCGAGAGGTTCATAGTTGTCACTCATTAATGTTGAGCGGCTATTTCGTATATTGATTCACCAACCCTCAACTGGTGAATTTCTCAGGATACTCTAGCATTAAATCCTAATTACTTCTTCACGTGGCCTCCTCCATCCAGTTATCAATTTGTTGATCCGAGGGATAGCTTCTGATCCTTCGACACGTGGATGGTTTTTTGGAGAAATGCTCAATTTAGGGTTTCAATTGGCATAAGTAGTTTCATTTTTGGTTGTGGCATTTCTCATTTGGATCACTACCAAGCTGCGACCACAGTATTCGTAACTCACCTCTACCATGAAAGGTAATTCGTGACCTTGCGAGACTGAAGGGGTAGATAGCATTCTGCATGTTGAGAACACTTCCATGTTGCCTACAGGAAATACATTCGGATTTCTATGGAATTTACCTAATTTTCTCTTCGTTTAGTTTGGTCTTTTAACCATCGTTTGTCAACTGGATTTATTTGCTTTCTAATTCTTTTATTGTTTTGAACAGAGATGAGTTCTTCCATTTCTTTCTTGGCTTTCAATTGATAAGAATCTTCCAGCGTTCTTACGAATTCCAGAATTGTCTCTCATTGTTTAACTCGAATCCCATTATGTTGAGCATTTGGTAAGTTATGTAACGATGTTCATGGAAGACTTAAACGACTCAAATGGTTTCCATCTGATTGTTGCTAAGGTATGGACTGTAATGAATTTTCACAGTCTCTTTACCATTTTCGTCTCTCGCTTTATAGGGTTATTGTTTGCTTACAACGTCTATTCTTATGATTACTAGTTTAGATACTACAATACACAGAAAAATTGAAGAGTTTTGTGAGAATGTATAAGGAGGAGGAAGAAATTGCCCTTCATATCAATTCTGGAAATGGAAATGTCTGTCGACCTGTAGTCTCTACAGAACATAACACAAAAAACCTTGAAGAAACTTTTTATAGCAATGATCAGTTGCCTTTCATGGAGAAGAAAGGCACAACTTCTTTCTTTGATGATTGGTCTGGTTTTTTCAAAGGATTCAATGATGCAGACATGATTTTACCAGCTCTAGTGAATCAAGGATTAATGCATGAAATTCCTCTTGTTCGGAACAATTCTCCATTTTGTAATATGTTTTATCAAGCTTGGCTTTATAGATAGAGCTACGCATTGCTAAACTAGATGTGTTGAGGGTTTATTTGCAGAGCTAATAATTTCTTCAGCAGGGCTAATAAGTTTGACATCAGAGGTTTGATATTATTTTTCTATATATTGTTCGCTTTCTAAGCTCCTAGGATCTCGAATTTTCCTTAATGATGATCTCTATATTGTAGTGATATTCAAAAAAACATTTGAGAGCAAATACAGCCTTTTGCCGTTTAATTTTTTTCTTTTTCAAATATATGCTCAAATAACTCATAGTCACTATTAGTTATTGAAAAATTAAGAATCAGTTATTCACGGCATTACCATCGCCATGCTCTGTTCAGTTATATTTTCTCTTTTTACAGCCTATCCTCATCAGTATCAACATCACACCATGTTTGTATATATAGATATAACATAGAGAGAATGAAAATATTGATGGATTGATTTGGGAAATTGTATTACTGACTACATTTCTCAATTCATATGTTATTTCCATTAACTCATATAAGTTCATGAATTAGTGAAATACTATTATTCTACGGATGACTTGGGAATGCCTTAGATTGAACATGTGGAAGAGTCAGAACGTATAAAATTGTTATTTCGTCTGGAAAAACACAGTTGTAGCTGTGGGTTGGGTTCATGAGATTTTGTTTTGATGTTGAATAAATAGCTACGCATAGGTACAAAAATTCCCAATGTATATATATTTCTTTTATTTTTTTATTATTGTTTTTGGATATAAAATTGATTTTAACAACTTATCTAACCTCTATATCAAATTTCTTTTTGTAAGTAAATTTCTATATAAATACATACTAAATGGTGTTTTTGTTGTTATTAATATAGTTTCAAGTATAATTAGTAAACATGGATCTTCAAATAGTTTATTTAAATTCCTTGTTAAAATATTTTAAAAAAGTATAAGCCTAAACATCTTACTCATTCATTTTTTTAACTTCTAATTACTTTACTCTTTTTTAAAGTTGATATGAAACTATATTATGAAATTATAAGATAATTATTTTTGTTTTTTTATTAAGCACAAAAACACATATATATATAAAATATGTAATTTGTCTCTATTTATATTATATTTTTAAATGCTATATAGAATACACCATGCACATTAAAATGATTTTTGTTATTAATAAATGTTTTGTATAGTTAATATTAGTTAACATTGAAATATTTTTGAAAAGTATAAGGTTTAGACATCTTACCCACACATTTTGTTTACTTCTAATTACTTTACCCTTCTTTTAAAGTTTATATGAAATTCTATTATCACATATAGAAAATGTACTAAACACATACCATATTTATTTCTATTTTTTTATTATAGCCAACATTTCTTCCATTTCTTGCTTGACTTTCAATTGATAAGAATCTTCCAACATTCTTACGAATTCCAGAATTGTCTCTCATTGTTTAACTCGAATCCCATTGTGTAGAGTATTTGGTAAGTTATGTAACGATGTTCAAGGAAGACTTAAACGACTCAAATGGTTTCCATTTGATTGTTGTTGAGGTATGGACTGTGGGCAATGAATTTTTCGTAGGTCTCTTTACCATTTTCGTCTCTCGCTTCTATAGGGTTATTGTTTGCTTCCAACATCTATTCTTATGATTACTACTTTATATACTACAATACATATAGGCGCCTGAAGAGTTTTGAGAAAATGTATAAGGAAGATAGCAGGAAATTGTCCTTCATATCAATCGAAATGGAAATGTCTGTCCACCTGTAACTTATAAATCAGTTCGCCATACCCTTCGTTTATTGTATTGAAATTTTTTCTATTAGTGAACGATTGTTCATCGTTTTTATTATACCTGCCACCCAGCGTACGACCTTCTGAAAGCCAGGATAAGGCTCATAACCACATAAATTTTGGAGGACTTGAATTCAACAAAACAAATGCATCACTTCAGATGTTCACTTCTGACCATGAAACATCTTAACGCTTCTAATTTCAAGTTAGAAAGCATTGTTAATACAAAACATATACCAGCTCACCTCAAGCAAAACAAAAAATGGAGCCATCATGAAAGCTTGGATAAGATTATCCAAAAGTGTTGGTGATCACTTCTACAAAACAATATATGAGATTCCAATTCCACGTATAACAACAATGAATAAAGTGTGTAATTTCACATGAGTACCTCAAATACTCCATGTCCTATAAATTGGGCTATCCAACAGACCAGTTGGGAAACGAGAACCACCTGAGAAAACAAAGCAACAGTCAATGATTAGAAAATAAATAAGTACATATGCCATGCTCTAAGGATGAGATATTGGCAGAGCGTTACACCTAGGTTTGAAAAGGATATGAAGCCAAAAAAGTATTGATTGCAACATTTGGCTCTAGCCTTTTAATGGTAATAAAGTTTCTAAATTACTATTGGGTAGAAAAAATTTATAATTTTCCTATAGTTAAACATTAATATTTTTTATTGCTTATTTATTTAAATTATTTAAATTTATTTTTCTTAAATTCTATTGGCTGCAAGTTTTCACTTCTTATTGCATGTGACTCCATAACTCCAGAATTAATTTATGAATGGTATTTTAACTTCCAAATGATATTTTAAGATCCCAAAAAAGTGGGTGCAAATGACGTGGAACGTCCAACACATCTAGATGGTTCAAAGAAAAAGAAAAAAAGATTAAAAATAAAATATATTTAGATGATTACCTTGTTATTGTTAATATATACATCGCTAGAAACTTCAAGTAGGTTCAATCAAGTCAAATTATCACCACGTATATTTTCCATTTTGAACAATAGATGTAATTAAAAGTAACAATTGTTTGAAGTGATGGATTCCAATCCTAAATCGCCATAGATATGTTCTTACCAACTGAATTAACAAGGCACTCAAATCAAATACTCATAAACACTCAAACTCAAATTGCAACATTTCTATATTTACATTAAGCGGCAAGTAGTAGCTACTTTGAAGCCCTTGTTATAACCACTTTATATTTATCCTTGCAACTAGCAAAATCAATCTCCCTAAGTGCAGTAGTTTATAGTTTAAGTATAAGTCCACTCCGAATATCAACCCCTAATTTTTTTTTATTAAGTTATTTCTTAGTATTTGTGCTCAAGTATATATATACATATAATAATGGTTACACACCGTAAGTTTTGATATATTTTACTAACTAAATAGATAACTTTTGCTTATAATAATTAATCATAAATTTGGGATTAATAATATGTTGTTAATATTTTATGAATTATACTTAAAAATTAGTGTAATTTGTTACTTTCAATTATACAAATTAAGATAGTTAGGCTCTTTTTTCGATTATCTTATGTAGTCAATTTTGCTTAAAATTTGTTTGGGATTTGTTGGAATTGTAAGTTTAAGTTATGTAGTTTGCACAATTCTTTAAGGGCATTGAATCCATTTACACATTCAAAAAGACAATTTAAACAACAATAAATTACTATCTCAACAAAATTTGAATTACTAAATTCCACCACTCATGTGTTTCATTTTGAAATATTAGCCCAACCATTTAAATTAAATAACTGTAAGCATCAATCCATGATAATCATCAAAATATTTACTTTATGATACACCTCACGTTGTCAAAAAAGAAAAAAGAAAAAATCATAAAAATTAACTAAATTATAACTTTATTTTAAATTTAGTATTATTTTAAATTTAGGAGTATTTTCTTGTTAACCACTTTTACTTTAGTGTTGACTAGTGCAAGTTATAATGAAAATAAATAAGTCTTTTTCATGACATTTTTTTCTAGTTAATTTTAATCAAATTCTTGCAAAGATTTTTGAAAACTTGAATTTAAGTTGTTTAATCTTGAGAATTTGAATGCCCCTTAGGTTTTTAGGGTGCTAAATCCATTTATGCATTCAAAAAAAATATTTTAAACAACAAAAAAATACAATCTTGCTTGAAATTGTCTCACCATGAAAAGGTTATTTCTTCTATAAGTTAGACTATGCTTTTTTCAAACATTTGATTAGACCATAACTTGGAAGCCTTCTTGTAGCTTTGTATAATGTAATTTCATATGGATAACTGCCTCACATATTTTTTGCCATAATTCTTGATACAATTGAAATATTCATGCCATGATTTTTAGATATTTATGTAGTGGTTTTTATTCTCAAAATTACAATTTAGACATTTAAAAATTGCAATTTCAAAAATTCCTTGTCTACAAAGGTCACAACCCAGTAAAAAAAAATTCAAAAAATTGAATCTTAGGAGTGTTTTAATCGTTTTTTAATGGGAGAAATGGATTCAGCACCATCAAAAACCCTTGAGACACCCAAACTCCTGAAGCTTGACAACTGTAACCTGGATTTCAGATAAAAAATAATAATAATAATAAATAAATAAATAAATAATAATAATAATAATAAATTAAAAAATAAAAAATAAAAAATAAAAAATAAAAATAAATAAATAAATAAATGGCCAGAGTTTCTCAAAATCTTGTGGAAATTTCCATTATTTTCTAGGTGAAATTGTGGGCTTTAGGACTTGTATGGGCTTGTAACAAGACTTCAGGACAAACAACTGCAAAACAAGCCTATGATTTTATTTGCAGAGAATTCTTTCAAGAACAAAACAAGTGGTGGTATAAAAAATGTATGGAATTGGTCTCTTCCTTAGAGGCTTAAATTGTAGGTTTTAACCTTATACAAAAATTACCTATGAACAAATTCTTAAAAACAAAAAAAACAATGCCAAGAACATAAAACAAATATACATAGAGATTTTCCCCTGGATCCTAAAACCGAGACTACCAAATTGATTTTTCATTGTATTCTTTTCAATGTTGCAATACATATATACACATGTCGAAGCATACATAAACCCCAATCCATAACCTTGGACTATAGCATAATCGCAATGTGTTTAACCAAATTTCTAAAATACCATGGAAAAAAAAATCAGCATGCCTAAAACCATGTGCGAAACCCGTGCATATCCGCATAAAAAAACAAATTTAGTCGTGGAAAGAATATAACACATGCCCAACATAAAATGATTATCTTGGCTTGTGTTGGAAAATCGTGTACTAACCTGGGACAAGACTTCGCGACAAATAAATGCAAAACCAGCCTATGATTTTATTTGCAGAGAAGTCTTTCAAGAACAAAACAAGTGGTGGTATAAAAAATAATGGAATTGGTCTCTTCCTGAGAAGCTTAAATGTTTCTCTTGGCTTGTGTTAGAAAACCTTGTACTAACTTGAGACAACTTGATTCAAAGGGGATTTTGCGGTCTAAATACATGTTGCTTATGCCTAAATGGTTCATAAATTGTAGACCATATTTTCATTCATTGTTCCTTTTCTAAATTCTTATAGTTTGAAATGCTTTTCTATTTCAATCTTGTGATCTCCAACCTTTTCTCCTCTTTCACAAACTGCCTCCAAAGATGGGATCAAAATATGGGGCCCTATAAATCCTTGTCGATATTTATTACATGGGGTATATGGATGACTAGGAACAATCTTATCTTTGAACATCAAACACCAAACATACAACTTATAATTCCAAAAATCATAGGTTTCTTTCATGATTTCTGGAGTCCCCCTTATTGCAAATATGTTCACCTTCCAGTCCTCCCTGATGTACCCAGTCTGTACCCTATAGGCTTCTTTGATGGGGCTTCCCAAAACTCTCAATGTGGGGCAGGTGTTTCAATTCGCCTTCATGAGTCCTCCTCCATCTCCGTATGGGAAAATTTTGGCAACGACACAAACACTAAAGAATAAATATGTGAATTTTGGACTCTTCTCTCCTTTGAAAACTTCCTTCACCTCTATTCCCTTTAGGTCCTCAGAGATTCTAAATGAATCATTGATTGAGCCTACATTAAAACTCCATTGAAGAACCTCAACCTAAGACACTAGATGGACCGTATATTTGTTCTGAAAAAGAACTTCCAACCACTAAATTTTCTTCATATTCGTAGGGAATGGAACCAAATGGTAGACCCTTTATCAAAGATATCCCTTGAAGCAAAAGAAGGTTCCATCTTCTATGAAGAACTAATTGGACCAAATATCATTAACAGTGGGTGCATTTCTCACTCTACAGGTCTTCAAGCAAAAAGGCATAGCACAAATTTAGACAGAGGACAGGATTAGGCTTCAGATGACTCCTCCTTTTCCTACTATTGATTTTGTTAGCAGTTATGATCAGAGCTTTTCATATGAACCTCTTGTTTTTTGTAATTTTTTATAATCAACAACTACACAACCAGTTATAGAACATATGTATTGTAGTTTTTTTGCAAAATATATGGTCCTCCTTGAAAATGGTTGTCTGATTGTAAACGCTCAGAATTTTTTTCCTTTTAGTTATCTTTGTTAAGTTATAGTGTTTTCAACAAATCATGGACATTCTCTAGTTAATTTTACAAAGAAATGCAACATGTAGTATCATTGTTTACAGATAATGAAAACACTGCTTTTTCCCTTTCTCGAAAAAAGAAATCGTGGCCTCGTTAGATTATGGCTTTCAAAAATTCACATTTATGTACTGTAACCTACAATTAACTTTCATTTTTTATCTTATTTAAATTCTTTAACTTGTGAAAATTACACTTCAAACAGTACATACTACAATTTCAATCTCTTTGTTTACCAATGGCGTTGTCCAACAATATACAAAAACTGTGACAGATATAGAACATTTAATTACACGTTGCAAAAGCTCCAGTCGATTTATGATATTTGGATCGATAAGGTCTTTGTACTGCCAGAAAAACTCTATATCAAGACCATTCGTACAATACCATTTTTCATGTCTTTTAATTTCTATGACCATTACCATTGAGTCATTGTGTGCTTTGGCTTCAGAATTACAGTTAATGCCACAGACCGAGTATGACTTCCATATGACATGTGCCTCTCAATCTTGATATTGTACTCAGATCTTTGCCTCTATCTCCACACTTTTCTTCATCCATTGTACCAATAGATGGTTCTACGAAGGTTAGATCAAAGAGAAATTGAATCAACCCTACCCAAAAAATGGTCCTAGTTCAGATGACTTTGTGAAGCTTGGATCAAGAGAAATAGAATTAACCCTAGCCAAAAATTGGTACTAGTTCAGGTGACTTTATTGTTTGAATTGTCTCTATTTGTTCTATGGATGAAGTAGGAGTAATAGAAGAAAATGAAATTGGGAAACTACATGATGCATAATAATAGTCTAATTGTGGGTGTTTTTCGTCTACCATTCTTAATCTTCTACAGTGGTGGTCAACAACATTTATTTAGGATGAGCGAGAATTGGTCACATCCATATCCCTATTCTTTAACAAAGTAATTCTCATATTGTATCATGGTGTTTGCTATTTCAGATACCTCTTCTCTGAAATTTTCAATCCAAAGCACTAAAAAATGGAAATGCAGGTTCGATTAACAAAGTTGAAGTCGAAGCCGAAATGGAAGATTCTGTTAGGGTTTTCAATTGTAAGCTTTTCATGGATGGAGATATGGGGAAATCATAAAATCTTTTAGTCAAGTATGAATAATACTAAATCTTATCCTAAAAGAGGTTTGGATCCTTTCCTTCTTGTGCTGAAATTTCATCTTGCATGTTTTACCCCTCCTAGTATTCTTTCTTAAAATTTCCACCTCTCTGCACTGCTACACAAATTCCTCCAATTCTGGCACCATCCTACATTTTCGCCCCCAAAGCTGCTAACTGAGCGCCAAATTGCCCAATTTCTGGGAAAAATTATCAGTGCGCTAATTTAGTCACTAAGGCCTTGAGTCAGAACAATATGGCCATATGGGGGCCACGTGCCCTGGGGCTAAGGCTAATAGCCTGCCCCACCCAACAAATAGTTAATGGTTTAACATAACCACGGTCTATGTGGTGGTTCCGATCACATCTGCCATAGGTATTTGTTGTTATAGTTTATGGAAAATAGTGGGGGGTGCGAGGCTAGCCTCCTACCCATGGTCCCGCCCCCAAGTGGTGACTAGGGTTTGGACTAGACCCCGACCCCCTCCCCCACGGAGAAAACATAGTCATAATAAAACTATATCAAACCCATAGTATGTTAAGAATCAATGGCATGGCGCAATGGCAAAGACTTTATGCTCGTTGCTTGGAGGTTGCGGGTCCAACCCCCACCCGCTTTGCTCGGACCTTGACAAATTTTGGTGGCCCTCGGGCTGCCACATGGCGGCCCTTGGCTAGGCCACTTGGCAACCTATGATTTGCCACCATGAAACACAATCAAAACACGCCAATTCAAACCAATGACGCAGTGCCACTTGGAATAATCTAATTCACTGAGGAAGATACCATTTGACCAGTCAACCTGCCACATGGGCATGCCTAGTCCGCAATACGGACTGCTGACTAGGATGTTACGCATTTTTTTTTTAATTGCTTGTTTAACGAAGTGTACAGAATGTGTTTCTGGCAGGATACAGTGTTAGTTTTTTGCAAAACGAGTTGCGTTGGATTCAAAATGACGAGATCTACATGGTTGTTCAAGTTCCACACCATTCTGACAACTTTCATTTTTTAGCATAATTTTTAGCACCTGATCATAAAGCCTAAAGAATATGTCTTGGTTTAGGGCCTAGTAATCCCTGGATTGGACTATGGCTTGCAGTAAAGCCTGAGAGACTAGGAGAGAGGACAATTCCTCACGATGTAGGTGGGGAAATTTGGTGGCATCCTTGCTTGTTTTGACCTACTGATCGGGTGTAGATCATGGTAAATCTTGTTATGACATGTTTATTGTTTTGTCCTGGTGATCCAGTGTGGATTACGATAAAGCCTGTCTTCTATTGACGAGGGTGAGGCGATTTAGCCTTGGGATGTCCTGGTTTGTTCTTTTGGTTTGAGTCCCACATTCATGCTTAGAATATGGCACGTGAGTGATTGGCTGAAGAGAGATTTGGATCATCCAATCTATGGTCAGGTGGAACGTGGTAGTCCCATTTCCGGTTGGTTTTTACATTCATTAACAAGAAGTTCATTTCCTTGGTATTTGATGTGTAAATGTACTCGTTATATGTGGACTTTATGGTTGTTGTATCCTTGAGATTTTTGTTGTTATTATGCTAGTTATAAGCACATATTATGGCAGTGATGATGCATGGCTCTCCTCATGTTTTTATTTTTAAATCAATAAACAATGTATCTATGGCCTAATATATGGTACTACAGCTAATTATGTAAGGGAACAATGCTTCATAGTGATTCTCATATAAGTATGAAACCCCTTTTCTCAGATTTATTGTTTACAACTGTAGAATACATGTTTGTGATATGTTTGAAGAAATTCTTGTCATGGCCAGTAGGGCTCCAGTCTAGGCCTTGTCATGGTTTTTGCAAATACATCGTTTTTTCAATGTTTTATTTCATTCATGAAATTGTCATTGAGTTTTGGGTTGTGGCCTAGACTTTGGGCCTGAAAAAGTGCCTTAAATCTTGCAAACGCTGGCATAGGTAAGGGAAATTTAGTTCCTGGATTCAGGCATGCAGGCTTATGTGTGCATCCAAAGCCTCCCAGATGCACTCATGACCATACTGTGGGAGCTTCCAAGGGTTAAGTGGGATAAAATCTCAGTGGAACCCAGGGGCTAGTTACCTGAGTGGTTGTAATGGTTCCTCATATTCTTATTGCTGAAGTGGAAGGTCTGTATGATGTTTTTCCATCAGTTCCATTTCCTTAAGGTAATCTGGGAGGTTGAATCTGATCATAGTAGCCTCTCGTCACATTTTAACCCTGGTTGGACAGTTATTTGGGTATATATGGGAGGAGGGTGTTACATACTTAAGAAAATTAAATAATCTCACCTTAAGATCACTCATATCTTGCATTTACATTCTAGGATTATCCTCTTTCATTAATTAATTAGCCTCTAAGCATAATCTTGGTTGATAGAAAGTTAGGACCACCCTTTTCACTTAGCCTACAAAGGACATACTCTCGTTAGTATTTAAAACGGTGACCTTGCAGTCATCAAAACTACAGTTTCTGTAGTGTGGGAGGCATCGAATGGTTATATCTGAAAATGAGGGATCATTAATCAAGCTTCAACTTGCTTCCCCTTGCTTTCCCTCCACAACATATTCTCGAGACTACCCTTAAAAAAACTAGGATAAGTGATTCACTTAGTTAGGCATATAAACTAAAATAAACCAAGATTCAACATCTCACTTAGATTATAGGATTTGCATTTCATATAGGATAATGAATCATCCTTAAGCAACAATTGTTCATTTGGTTACTTGGTAAATATTTTTTCATAACCAAGTAATTGACTCCATTAAGGCACTGATCTTTCACGGTAATTTAATCAAAATCATTTAACTTGCTAATTCAACCAAGTTGCTAGGCCATTTAGTTGTGTCTCCCGGACTTGTTGGTTTCCATCAAGTCTCCCATCTTCACATTCCATAGGGACTACCCCCCATATCTTAATGTAGGGATACAACTAGAATGAAGAGGGTGTGGATTAGAGTGACAACCCCCGCCCTGAGCGTTGTCGCACATCGCGTGTACAATTTGAGTGACAACACATGATAAGCTTATAAAAACAACCAAATAACCTATGATGCGAAGAAGACCACAAGGAGACCATCATTCCACAAGTAAACAAGAATCTCCCCTCTATGGTTCTATTATAGGCATAAACCGTAAATACAGGCACATAAGTGACAATAATGCAATCCTACAAGTATTTCGCTCCTATGGACGGGAATTCCAGGCATAAGCCACACGGTTAGCTATTAGAAATTCATTGCTATAGGCCTAATCCACACAGTGAACATCATATACTCATCCCACATACACCAGTGTTTCCCAATGCATATTGCACCCACATAGGTGGTTATATATATATATATATATATATCTGTGTGTGTGTGTGTGTGTGTGTGTGTGTTCCATGCATAGAGAACGATGATATAATATCACAACAACAATGTACACATGCATAAGAGTTTCACCATTCCAATCTTAGCGAACCATGAGTCATTCATACTATAAATAGAATAATGATTTAAAACTCAACATAATAAAAATAACAAGGAGATGCAGTTACAAACACTTATCTGGAATTAATACTAGAGTTGAAAACTGAGAACGGGACAACAACTCTTCATGCAACCATAAACAATTGCAACAAAACCTTACTTGCATCTGTCACCCACAAGGTAGGTTCCAAAGCTTGAGGTGGGGTGCTTCTGAGTGTTTTTATCCAACCGACACAATTGAGACAGGATGTCACAAGGTCACTTCTACCCTCATCCACTAACTAATCTCTTTATGACTCACACTGTTTAAACATGCACACAATCATGTCAACATTTCACAATGCATAGAACTCCAACTCACTTTCAGGAGAAGAGAGTCCACTATAAGGAATGGTCATCAATGGTAAGTTGTTAATGGGTAAAGAAATCACTTCTTTGAGTGGTTCATCAGTGAGTCAAGCACCAGAGCTTCAACCCCAAGGCAACTCCTGGTGGTTCCTCATATCTCATAGACACTTGAGTGATTCTTCCTAATTCTAATAGGTTCATTAATCCACCAGTTTCAAGTGGGTTATTTAACCTTACAGGAAAACCACACTCTCTTAAACAATCACACAACAAGCCTCACTCAGAAGGTTCCTCAGTTGGTGCTAGTTTTCCTGGAGTTAGATTTAGTGCCAGATACCACTTCATCTCTCTTTCAGCTCTGTGTTTTGATACACACAATAGCCATGAATGTTGCATCTATTGTTAATACCTCCCGCTTGTGCATGCATGAGTCTAAGAGGGAGCATGTATGTTTTTTCACCCCTCCATCAATGAGAATCTTTCCCCCCTTCTTCTCCAACGGATTAATTACCTTCCTTCCTCCACAAGTCGCACAATAGTCATCCCCTGACAATGTGGCCCATGCTTCTCATAACGTTTGGTCCTTTTCTTTACTTGTTTTTTAAGCTAAAGAACACTTGGACCAATTCTTCCTCTTTCAGTTACATTTAATGCACAATAAACACATTAAATCCCTTTCAGCCAACTAGGACTGATATTTAAAAGACAACCATTTCCTCAATTAACCATCTTCCTCTAGTAATGGAATTTGTGTCCCTTTCTTAGTCATTTTAAAGTAATTATAATTATTTTCAAAAGGGGAAAATGTTAACCAAGGGATATAGAAAATATTTTCATTTTTTTTTTTTTAACACAAAATCCATACTGTAGAAGTGTTTTGGACCTTGGGAAGCTCCATCAAAGAAGCTCCACTTTGAATTCTTGTTCATAATTACATCTCATATTAGGTTGTGACTTTATATTAGGCTCATAAGAAGAAAACATTGGAATAGAGCATAGTGAAACTTTGAATATGGGAACTTGAACATCCTCAAAATGCTTGACATTCCTCTCCAACTAGATTCCCCGAGTAATTAAGTAAAATAGTGTTTTATATTCCTTGAGTTCCCTTTAATAAATTGATCATGAAAGCAATCTTCCAACATTGCTTTCTCCCAAAAAATGTAGAAGTGAGATACGATGTTCAACCTCTTTCTATACGTGTCTTGAGTAACGGCATTATAAAAATAATTGCAATGAAGTTTCTTCATTACTTCTACAAAGGATGCAATTGTTTGGACCTACTTTATGTCTCTTTTTAAATCTATCCCAAGTTAAAACCTTCTTGTTGAGACCAAGACAAAGAAATACAGTGAACCTTTGAGGGGATTTAACCTTCAATAACTTCTTCCATTACCAAGAGATTTCTTAATTATGATTCAGATCATATGGTACACATCCTAGCTTATATGGTATTTAATTTTACATTGTGGGGTGCTTATTACTTTCCATTTAGCTTAGGTGCATAATTTTGATGGGTAATTATTTTGCTTAATTCACCTTAGACTTGAAAAACACAATCTCATCCATTTTTTACATGACATTTAGGTCTGGTAGACCACATTGAGAATGGATCTTGGTGGATGAATTAATATTATGTCAACCTCAACACTGAAACAAATCGATGTTGGAAATAATATCTAGAAATTGCATCTTGGAAATCCCTAAATTCATAGGTCAAGTCATGAATAGCACCAATATTTCCCAAATCCCTTAACTTGGCTTAGCATGAGCCCTTTAGACTTCAACCTTCTATGTTGGGACTAACATCCCAATTTATTTAAATATTAGTAAATTAAACAATATTAAGACTATAATCATCTATTGCAATTCAAACTCTAGCTGCTCAATACTACCAATGCTCTAGAGAATCCTTCTACTTGAGGAATATACACTCATAATGAACTTGTATAGGTTCTTTTGATTCCAAATCTTGGTAAGCATAGTGCCTCCCATGATCATTCTAGCTTCAAAGCTACATTTGAAGTTTGAGAGCAGAAAAACTGTAGTAGAACAACATAGATGTGGAACCATTTTAGGTTAGTGGAATAGGTGTGTGACAACCAATGTCCACTTAGATAAAATACATGTTTGAGTTGTGTTGAAGTTTTAAATAAAGTATTTATTTTGGATGAAACCATGTGGATAAAAGGTAGTTGTAATGAAACCAACTCCAAAAATAGAAGAAAATAGAGATCAACGCCTTAGAAATCAACCACTTCGAGGGGTAAACCTCCAATACATTACATAAATGAATAATTCTTGGATGATACAAATGACAAAACGTCCTTCTATATATAGGAGTCCATGGGATCACAATATAATCCTAGCCGACCTAACAATAATAATGTAAGGGCACAATAATAACAATATTGGGGTTACAGGGGTACAAAAATAACAATAAGGGGGTTACACTAACAACGATAAGGGACTACATTAGTAATATAGGGATGTAACATGCACCTCTCCTTCAAAAAAGTCTTTTCCTCAACGCTTGAGTAGCTTTGGATGCTTTCGTATAAAATTCTCATCCTCCCATGTAAAATCTTCAATGGGTAGGTTCTTCCACTTGATGAGATACTCTGAAATTGATCGATTTCGTAGCTATCGAGTTCTTGTTTCTGTGACTGCTTTAGGTTCCAATATGATTTTTTCCTTCCTCATCAAGTTCTGGAAATATTGTTTGAACTAGAAGTTTGTCACCTATAACCTTCTTTAAGCATGAAACATGGAAAACTGGATGCACTCATGAAGAAGCATGAAGCTCCAATTTGTATGCCATAGTACCAATCTTTAGCAACACCTTGTAAGGACCATAGTACTTTGGTGATAATTTATTATCCTTCTTAGCTTGCTTGAGGGACATTTGTTTGTATGGTTGTAGTCGTAAAAATACCCAGTCTCCTACATCAAAACTTCTCTCACTGTGATGTTGATTTGCCTATTGTTTCATTCGATTTTGTGCCAAATTTAGGTGATCCTTTAAGACTTGGAGAACTTCTTGTTGATGCTCGATGTGATCTTCCATTGCTTGAACCTTAGAATTTTCTCTTAAATATGATGTGATGGATGGTGGATGATATCCATAAAGTGCCATAAATGGGGTCATTTTTGCTGCAGTATGGAAGGTAACATACATAGGTAGAGTAACCACTTGACCCATTGTGTTTGTTTATCGGATACAAAACAACGAAGATATCCTTCCAAACATTTATTTACTATCTCTGTTTGACCATCAGATTGAGGATGATAAGATGAGCTATGAGCTAATTGAGTACCCAAACAAGAAAATAACTTCGTCCAAAAATTTCCAGTAAAAATGGGATCTCTGTCGCTCACAATAACCCTTGGGCTTCCATGTAGCTTTCGAATTCTGTCCATAAATGTAGTAGCAACTGTACTTGCTTTAAATGGATGAGATAATGCACAAAAGTGTGCATACTTGGTAAGTCTATCAACTACCACCATGATGACACTCTTTCCTTCGGACTTAGGTAAACCTGTGAAAAAATCCATTGAAATATCCTCCCAACGTTGATTTGGAATGGATAAAGGTTGTAGAAGGCCCAGGGTCTTAATTGTCTCAACTTTATTTTGCTAGCAAACCAAACATTTTGCCACAAACTTTTGAATATCATATTTAACGCCATCCCCAAAAAAAATATTTCTTCACCCTGTGGTAAGTTTTTAAAAATCCTGAGTGTCCTCCTAAAGGAGAAGTGTGCAATTCCAAAAGAATATTTTGTTTTATTTGGGACTTCTTACAAATATATAAGCGATCTTTGTACCATAAGGAATCATTTTTCCAGCTAAATTTATTAGATGTATTAAGATCTTGTTGCAACTTTTGAATGAGTGTCCACACTTCTTCTTCCTTCTTCCATTCATCCCTTGCTTTGGTTATCCAATCTGCTTGGATAATAGAAATGGAACAAAGCAATGCTTCCACCTTTTCATTCTTTCTTGAGAGTGCATCTGCGACAACATTTAGCTTCCCTTTTTTGTAGATGATTTCAAAGTCATAACCCAACATCTTTGTGACCCATTTTTGCTGCTCTTCTGAAGATAGTCTTTGTTCCAAAAAGTGTTTAAGACTATCATGATCAGTTTTTACCTTAAGTGTCTTCCCATTAGGTAAGTTCGCCATTTCTTTAGTGCATGCAGTATTGCTAACATTTCCTTCTCATAAATAGGTTTCTGTAAATACTTTCCTTTGATTGGATGACTTTCAAAAGCAATGGGTCTTCCTTCCTGCATTAAAACTGCACCAATTCCATTTCCTGAGGCATCACATTCCACAATAAAGATTTTTGTGAAGTCTGGCGTAGCTAAGACCGGTGCTAGGCACATTGCCTCTTTAAGATGTTCAAAGGCCTTAGTTGCTTTAGGAGTCCATGAAAATGCATCTTTCTTCAATAATGTTGTTAGAGGTGCTGCTATTCTCCCATAATTCTTAACAAACTTGTGATAATACCCTGTTAACCCGAGAAATCCTCGCAACTGCTTTATGTTTGTGGGGACTTTCCATTCCTTAATGGCTTTAATTTTGTTAGGGTCTACCTTAACACCCTCATGAGATACAATATGACCCAGATATTCCACCTCTTGTATTCCAAAGAAACATTTGGATGTTTTTGCATATAATTGTTTCTCCTCCAATAGTTTGAGCACCCTGTCAACATGTTGAACATGATCCTTCCAAGACCTGTTGTAGATTAGTATATCATCAAAAAATACTAGCACAAATTTTCTAAGGAAGGGTTTGAAAATGCAATTCATTAACCCTTGAAATGTACAAGGTGCATTGGTAAGGCCAAAAAGCATGACCAAAAAATCATGAGTTCGAAATGTTTTTTATTTTATTTTTAGAATAGCTTCCATCTTCATTCTAATTTGATGATATCTTGAACAAATATTGAACTCGGTAAAATAAATTTCTCCATGCAATTCATCCAATAATTCATCAATCACTCCCGGATGTGGGTGAATATTGATGGAGGGCATACGACGAGCCCTATGCATGACACATGGCTCAACCACATGGTCACGCATGGGCTCAAGACATGGGCATTAAAACTTGCCAAATGCACTCAATGAAACTTCATTAATATGCTCGTCGGTCGATGCATCCACCACCCATTCAAAATGCCTCCTCCTTTTGCCTTCAAGCAATCCTCCTTCGCCTTCAAGCTGTGTCTACCCCTCTGTGGTCTCAGAGCTGAGCTCTAGAATGCCCACAAGGAGGTGATGTAGCCTCTATTGTTGTATTGTTCTTGCTCTCGGCCACCACGTTTCCCATAGCCTCCATTGTCGCCTTAATTTTGAATTAGAGCCTTCGGCTCCTCCAACTTCTGCACCTTTGGCTCCTCAGACTTCTGTTCATTCGGCTCTACTTTTTGAGCCCATCACCATCGCCTCCACTAGTTCCATTATGCCTAGGCACCACTGTATGCATTGTCGTCGTGGCAATGGGCATGGTAGGGCGTCTTGGCCTCCGCTTTCCAATCGCTCTCAGTCCTATTCTCCGTCTCTTGAGGATTCCTATGGCCGCTATCCTGCAACTCGTAGCGGCAGAGGCCGTGACCTGGCTTTGAGATGGTCCCGCTCTTTAATTCTTGTTCTCCCTTCAGGGTTGAGCCACCCCACCAGTCATTCCTCCTCGCCTTTGCCAATTCTGGAGACGCTGCGCTCTCCGTCCACAACACACTCGGCTCAATTTCACTACAACTGCACCTTGGACCACCCTCGCATCACAACCACCATCTCCATAAGCTTCAAGGAGGAATCTTCCATGACTGATAGCCTTCGCCCAAGGAAAATGCCCATAAATTTCACAATTGACTTAGTATCTCAGCTGCAGTCGTGAAAGTCTGATGCTCTCCCCGTCATCCATGGCGCTCCCTCTTCCAGCAGCAAAAGCAAGGGTAGCGGCGGCAACGGCAGCAGTGGCAACGACAATAGCAGTAAGCAGTGGTCTGGTGATTATGGTTGCATGGGTAGTGCACGCACCACCCACCCGCACGATGCGCCTCATGATAAGAATGCTGATGACTCATCCGAGGAGTACAGGTGCCCAATTGTGGAGGAGAAACAAGAATGGGAAATTTATCTTTAATAGTGATATTATTGAGCTCCCTATAATTTGGACACATGCGCCATGATCCATCCTTCCTGTGCACCAATACTACTGGAGCAGAGAAAGAACTTTAACTAGGTTGAATTATACCAACCTCTGACATTTCTACAATCATACATTCAATTTGCTCTTTTGGACATAAGGATATCTGTAAGGCCTTACGTTTGGAGGAAAAATTCCTGGAATCAAATGAATAGCATGATCATGATCACAAATAGGTGGGAGTCCTTTGGGAGTTTCAAATACCTTGGAATGATTGTCCAAGACTTTTTGGAGATCTAGAGAGATAGATGATTTTGATGTTGGAACTTCTAGTGAGCATAATTGTGCAATTACACCACGTTGTTCTTTCTTCAGAAGCTTTGTCATGACATTAGAGCTTATTATCTTTCCTAGCTTCCTTATGATACCCCATAATTCGACTTCCTTTCCTTCCGAAAAAAATTTCAAGAAAAGTTCTTGAAAATTAAAAGATATCATCCCCAAGGATTGTAACCATTGTACTCCTAGTACAACATCAACACCTCCCATTGGAATGGAAAGCATTCGACTATTCTATACATATTCCACCATGGTTAGCTTGATATTATGACATTTTCTAGAGCAATTTATAGTTCCTCCATTTGCAACCATCACTTGAAATTTTGGTGCTGGGTATAGGAAACAATTTAATTCCTTGGCTACTTTCAATGAATAAAATTATGGGTACTACCTGAATCAATCAACACTATTACCTTTTTCTTCTTGATATGTCCTTCTATCTTGAGAGTTTGAGGAGTGGTAATACCTTCCAATGCATTACACATTATGGTCGGACTCATTTCTTCTTCTTTTGGCTTTGGTTCCTGGTGTATATCCTCTTCTTTTGAAGTTTATTGTTCATATTCTTCCTCCTCTTCACAATCTATGTAAAACAATTTTTTCTCAGCACACTTATGACCTTTAGTGTATTTGCTATCACAATTGTAGCAAAGCCCTTTTGCTCTTTTTTCTTCCAATTATTGTGGTGTCAACCTTGTAGGCTGTGGAAGTATAGGAGTAGCAATACTTCCATCTTTATAGATGTGAGTGGTAGGCTTCCTTGTCGCCGTAATTTTACATTCATTTTTTCTTGCCAATCTGAATGCCTTCTCCAATGAATCAGGTTCCCAAATGCGAACTTTGTGTTGGATGTTATCCTTTAAATTCCCGATGAAGACATCAATCCTGTGTTCCTCTGGAATATAAGTTACCCTTATATTCAATTTTTGGAAGTCCTCAATGTGCTCCACCACTGATTTGTTTGAGATTTATCAATTGGCTAAAGAAGGTGTTTCTCTTTGTATCCTCATAATGTGCTATCATTTCCTCTGTAAAAATTGACCAAGTGACGATTTTTTTACGGGAGAAAAGCCATCAATACCATACAAATGTATTTTGTTCTAAATGTAAAGTTGCAATGCGTACCTTTTGTGTGTTTTGCACATTATTGAGATCAAAATATTGCTCCATCTATAGTATCCATGATACGGGATCCTTGCCATCAAACTTCCTTATATCTATATTTGGAATATGGTGGTTCTTCCATCCGACATTACAGTTTATAAAATCACAATTAACATTTTTTTTGTTCTCATCATGAGTTTCCTCTACTATCTTTTCGCCATTAGGAAACATTTCTTGTATCAACTTTGTCAAACCTTCCATGTCTGTTTTTAGATCATTCTTCATGTTTTCCATGTTGTCTTTCATGTCATTCATCTTAGCTTTAATGCCAGCTTCCATGCCATCCATATTAGCTTCCATGCCTTTCTTCAAAACTTCCATTTCACTTTTTGTCACTCATTGCGAGAGTGAAATTTGGTGCACTTGCTCTTGTAATTTTGACATGTCATGTCGATTTTCTTTGTCTTCGTGAGTCATAGTAGAGCTTTCTAAAGGCTTAATGGGTGTTGAATTATTTTTAGGGGGGATTTTTTAAACCCAATACTGATATCTATTCTACAAACCAAAAAAAAAAAAAACCTTTTTCTTGATTTTAAGGAGCTTGATAATGAAACTGAATTATCTCTGTAATTATGGACCTTCAATATCTGACATTCGGCCTTGTAGTTTCCCTCTGAAGCTTCTTTCAAATGCCACAGGTCTAACCTGATTTGGATTCTTCAAGACAAAGTTATGCCCAATCTCCCACAATGTCCTAATTATGGACTGGTTCAGTAGAGTGAACTTGTACGGTGTGCCACGTGTCATTGTTTCCTCCTTCAACTCTGATATTTCTACACAGGAAACTACAGTCTGTGTAATTGCGACAAATTTTTACATAATTCCAATTCGATGCTCAGAGAGAGAGTTATGATGATTTTCCCACGGTCACCTCTTTGAGATGAAATTTAGGAGCTTGAAAAAACCCTAACTTCCACAGATCATATCTCTGAAAATATTGTGAACCAAGGTTTGAAATTTTTACAAGACTTTCCTCAGAATTTCGGCTTCGCTCTGTAAAAATTTCAAAATATGAACCTTATTATTAAAAAAAAAATTATAGTGAAACTTCCACGATGACCTATTTTAGGTGAAATTCGAGAGCCTAAAACAACCCTATCTTCCACAGATCATATCTCTGAAAATATTGCGAACCAAGATATGAAATTTTTACACAAAGTTCCTCAGGATTTCAACTTCGCTCTATAAAAATATCAGCTTCTTAACCTTCGTATAAAAAATGTTATAGCGAAAATGCCACGATGACTTGTTTGGAGCAGCGAAACCCTAGAATCCAAAGCTCTGATCTCAAATGTTATGAAACCAGCTCCAAAAATAGAAGAAAATATAGATCAATGCCTTAGAAATCAGCCACTTTGAGGGGGAAACCTCCAATACATTACATAAATGAATAATTCTTGGATGATACAAATGAAAAAACCTCCTTCTATATATAGGAGTCCATGGGATCACAATATAATCCTAGCCGACCTAACAATAATAATGTAAGGGCACAAGAATAACAATATTGAGGTTAAAGGGGTACAACAATAACAATAAGGGGGTTACACTAACAACAATAAGGGACTACACTAGTAATATAGGGACCTAATAGTAGGCCCTGTAAATCTTAGTATGAAGACCCCTATTAATCTTAACCTTCAATAGATGAGTAAAATCCATTGAAAAACTATATGATGGTGATCTATTTATATAAAGGACAATGAGGTAAAGCAATGAAGAGATTCCCACATAACAACATGAATTGATTCCATGCTCTTCTTTCTTGACTTGAGAGGAAGTTATGAATATCCAAGACAACTACTCTATAAATAGGGTATATAAGTGCTTTATGAGATTGAAGCACAAATCTCAATAATAACACTATGAAGCATATATCATTAAAATTTACCCATTTCAACACCTATATGGAAGATGGACACTTTATTATGGACTCCTCCTCAATAATTCTTAGAGGTGAAGTATAATTAACTAAAATTTAAACAATTAAGTCCAAATGGTAAAGTTTGGAGGTAATTTTGAGCAATCCTATATATTTTTGAAAAACCAAAACATCATTATTATATTATATATTATGTTTGTATAATCTATCTTAATTAAGCTTTGAAGGTTAGCTCAAGCGATCATGAGGGAGACATGAGATATTTTCCCTAGTTAGAGAGGTCGTGGGTTCAACTCTCTTGATCCTTAGGGGTTAGGACCCATAATTAGGGACAATGGTTTACACCAATTACCATTCATATATCATGGGAAAGCACTTAGGGGATTTTTTGTGAGGTTTTCTTTGGAAAAATAAACCATCTTAATGAAAGTTAATGGTTTAAACAAACTATCACATCAAGAAAAATCCTTATAACCAAAAGGTGAAATGAACCAAGGTTATAGGTTTTGAAAGGATTTGTAATAATAATAATAATATTTTTTAAGATCACAACATGTTGAAATCAAGTGTTTCTCTCACTAACCAGGGTTTATCTTGGTTGTCACTCGATTTTCACAACAAAACACAAAACATAAGACTATATTGTCACTTGGTTCACATTATAGAAGACCAAACTAGATCACTACTAGGATTAGTGTTGATTCCTTGCACCAAAAACCATCATCATTTGATTTTCCATGAGTTTTAGGTGATTTCACTAATTTTTTGCAAGATAAATAGGCTAAAACTTGTTGTTCATGGGTTTAGAAGTGAATAATAGGCTAGATTACATGAGTGAACAATATGATAGATCGAGTAGATTTAAGGGGGCAAGCCTTTGCTTCCATCCTTTATTTTCAAATTTTGTAGGAGAAAATAATTCAAGGAAAAATACTTTCATTAAAAGGTCAAAAGATATTCCCAAGTTGGAAATTTCTAATCTATATGCTAAACAAAAATCCAAAATGTTTACATGAACAAACATATATTGGAAAGTTCACAACCCAATAGCCCATTGCATGATCAATTGAGGCATGGGTCATAGAAAATTGGGATTCTCACTACCAATTTATTTAATGTGGAAATGGTTTTTTTGTTCATTTTTTATAGCAAACATCAGAGAGATAAGATTTTCAAATCAAGCCCATACTTCTTAGATACCAGGGGAATGTTTGTCTCCCATTGGACTCGTGATTTTAACCTAGATATAAAAACCTTGGTTTCCTTTGTATGGTTTTGGATTCTATATCTCTCCATGATCTTTTGGGACTAAGCAAATCTTACAATTAATAGAGATAAGTTGGGTTTCTTCATTGACCATGGAGAGGTAAAATGGGAAATGTATACTTATGCTAGGATATGCGTGGAAGCGTACTCACAAAAGGGTCTTTCAGAAGTGATTCATTTAAGTGAAACACTTACAATAAGTATGGCCACTTTGCAAAATTAGTCGAAGTATACAAGAATCACACGCCCCTTTCATATAAGCTTAAATCCCTAGATCAACAATGAGAAAGAAGCATCTAAACTTGCACCTAAAAGGTACAAGAAACCACAGTCCAGGGGGTCCCAACTTGTAAGAAATATCAATCAGGACCACCCAATCCTTCTAATAATATATTTGAAATCCTTGCATAATAAGAGGAAGTAGATTAGGATAATTCAAAGACTTGTATTTAAGAAGAAGAATATGAAAATCTAAAGACTCATCCTTATGAGCCAGTAACAAAAAATCAAGAGGAAATAGAGAGCATAGTTCTAGTTATTAAGGATAGTAATTCACGTGGGGTAAGATTGAAAAAACCTTAAGATAAGTAATCAAAACCACAAAACAAGTTAGAGGAAGAAAAGGAGGATGAGGAGGAAACAATGAAGAGGAAAATATCCCCTAAGTCTCTATTTCTCCTTTCTTTGCAAAAAATTGAAGAAAGATTCACGTTCTTCACCCTTATTAACAATGGGAAGAAAATCAAGTTGAGAATGTAGAGAGAGAAATACACAATCAGTCATTTTGTTAGCAACTAAGAAACTATGGACCTCACCATGCATATTTGGGGGACGACGTTGCATAAAAAAATTATGTTTTCTTGTGGCATATTTTTCTACAAGTAATTTGTTGGAATTTATTCTTGCACTCAGTAAGCAATGAGATTGAGTTGTGGATGGTCAAGGGTTGGATCTCTCCCTTTCATCCTTTTGATGGGAAAAGGCTTTCGATATGTGTTTTTATTTGTTTTTGTTAGCCTAAATCATAGAGATACTATGTAGTTTTTTAGAGTGTTGTCAGCTCTACTACAACCATGTTTGATAGTATAATTTATTTAACTCATGTTAAAAGGGAAACATTTTTTTAAGGCCACATTTTAACTAGATGCCACATCCCTAGATCCAGATGCTTTATGGGATGAGGACATGAGCTCTCATACTAAACAGTGGTGACCCCCACCTGGCACTTGCCTTCCTTCAAGCAGCATAAATGCACCTTAAATATTCCACTAAGTGAATGATGGCTTCACACACCCATCCAAATTTCTTGTTTGTCGAGATTAGGAGTATAACTCTTTGTGCTATGATATCCTGGAATTTTATTACTCTGGTTGTCTTACTCAAGGCCTTCTTCACGTCTTCCTACTCCAACTCTGCCTCCTTTAACCTCTGCCACCTTACCATGAATCAGGAGAGGGGTCGTGGACATTCCCCCGCCACCTTCGACGATGTTGTTATTACTGCTCCGTTTGACTATGAAATTCTCACCCACATTAGGCGTCATGTGTTGGCTTTAGAGGAGGAAGATGTGAGTCGAGGTTGAACCATGCCCCTAGCTCTCCGCAACCTCCTTTCCTTGCTCAAGGAGAGGGAGCAAGAGGAATCATGAGAAACAACGTGGATTGTTGAGCTCTCTGCCTATCATAACCATTCCTTTTCCCTTAAGTGACTGGCCAGGGACTTCAAAATATTTTTTTCTCCAAATGTGCCATCCCCCTCCTCTCTGGCTCTCTCTCCATTGCATTATCCTCTCGTGGGTCCATCTTTGCCTTCTATCACCCAAGCTCTGATGGTTCATCCCCCTCCCTCCCATGCTCCATATCTCCTTGTAGCCAACGCCCCCCCCATCCTAGCCCATAATGTTTCTACATTCTGGAAGAAGTACCAAGTGACTAGGGAAACTCACAGGCTCAAGGCAATGCCAAGGTGCATGGAAACTCCAACATGGCTTCAATGCAACTCCAGTGATGTTAGGTTCCTGTAATATTAGTGTATCCCCCTTATCGTTATTTTTAGTGTAAATTATTATTGTTGTGCCCATGTATCCCCGATGTTGTTATTATTGTGCCCCATAGAAGCCCACTATTATTATTGTTGTGCCTTTGCATTATTATTGTTATGTAGGCTCTCATTATATTGTAACCTCTTAGACTCCTGTATATATTGAGGAGGTCTTATCATTTGCAACATCCAATAATTTTTCATTTATATAATGTAAAGGAGGTTTTCCTCTCAAATAGGATAATTTTTAAGTCATTGATATATTTTTTTGTTTTGTTTTGTGAGTTGGTTGCATAAAATTTGGTATTAGAGCTTTGGATTATAGGGTTTCCTTGCTTCAAACATGTCATCTTGGTATTTTCAATATAACTTTTTGTCTAACATGCTTCAAAAGCTGAAATTTCAACCATTTGGAGCTTAAATCTTGATGAACTTTCGGTAAAAATTTCATATCTTGGTTCACTATATTTTATGAAATATGGTCTGAAGAAGTTAGGGTTTTTTGCAGGCTCTAGAATTCAGTATCAAATCAGTGACCTAGGGAAATTTGTCATAACTTTATCTATGAGAATTATATTTGAATTTCATAAAAAGTGACTAAAATTTGAACGGACTGTAGTTTTTCATGTATCATTTTCAGGGCCAAAGGGTGAAACAGTGACATGTTTCACTCCATATAAATTCATTCTACTGAACCAGTTTATAATCGAGTCATCGTGGAGATTCAACATAATTTTTTCTTGAAGAATTCAATCTCCGTCTAAATTGTGGCATTGGAAAGAAGACTCTAAAGGCTACTAGAGGATAAATTTCAGACATTGGAGAGCTGAATTAAAGAGGTACAACTGTTTAAAGGATGTGCTCTTAAAACCAAGAAAAAGGTGTGTATTTTTTGAAAAATTGCATATCTTTTGTTTGAAAAATCAATTTGAAGTGATTCCAAGGCCATATTGAATCATATATATCAATATTTGGTTTTAAAATGTCTCCCAAAAAAAATAATTTTACACCCATTACGCCCTCATAAATCTCTACTATGGCGCATGAAGAGGGAGAATTGCAACATGATATATCAAGATTACGAGACCAAGTGCGACAAATTTCACTCTCGCAAAAAGCAACCAACGATGAACTAAAAGGGGACATGGATGGTTTAAAAGCATAAATAAAAGGTGACATGGATGATTTAAAAGCATAAATAAAAGGCGACATGGATGGTTCAAAAGTAGAAATAAAAGGTGACATGAATGGTTTAAAATCAGACATGGAAGGTTTAAGGGAAGGTTTGACAAAGTTGTTACAAGAAATGATTCCTAATGGCGAAAAGGTATTCCATGAAACTCATGATGAGAACAAAATTAATGTTTATCATGATTTTAGAGACTCCAATGTTGGGTTTAAGACCCACCACATCCCAAATATCGATATGAGTAAGTTTGATGGCAAGGATCTGATAACATGGATACTAAAAATGGAGCAATATTTCGATCTCCAAAATGTGCAACACACACAAAAGGCATGAATTGCATATTTATATTTAAAACTCAATCATTTTGTATGGTATCTATGGATTTGTTCTCGTAAACCACTTATCACTTGGTCAATTTTTATGAAGGAAATGATAGCACATTATGAGGATACAAAAAGCAACACCTTCTTTAGCCAATTGATAAATCTCAAACAAAAGGGTTCAATGGCGGGGCACATTGAGGAATTCCAAAAATTGAATATTAGGGTAAATAATATTTCAGAGGAGCATAGGATTTATGTATTCATAGGGACTTTAAAGGGTAACATCCAACATGAGGTTCGTCTTTGGGAACTTGATTCATTGGAGAAGGCATTCAGGGTGACAAGAAAAGTTGAAAGCAAAATTATTGCAACAAGGTAGTCTACCAATCACAACTATAAAGATGGAAGTGTTATTTCTCCTAGTGTTCCACAACTTACAAGGTTGACACCACAAAAATTGGAAGGAAAAAAGAAAAAAAGTTCTTTCTTACAGTTGTGATAGCAAAAACACTAAAGGTCATAAGTTTGCTGAGAAGAAATTATTTTACATAGATTGTGAAGAGGAGGAAGAGAAGGAACAAGAAACATAAAAATAGGAGGATATACACTAGGAACCAACCCCAAAGAAAGAAGAAATGAATCTGACCATATCTTGTAATGCATTTTCATGAATTACCAATCCTAAAACTCTCAAGATATAAGGATATATCAAGAAGAAAAAGGTAATAGTGCTAATTGATTCATGTAGTACCCATCATTTTATTTATTTTAAGATAGCCAAGGAATTGAATTACTTCCTATACGCAGCACCAGAGTGTCAAGTGATGGTTGCAAATGGAGGAACTATAAATTTATCTAGAAAGTGCCATAATATCAAGCTAACCATGGGGGAATATGTTTTGAATAGTCCAATGCTTTCCATTTCATGGGTGGTGTTGATGTTGTACTAGGATTCCAATGGTTACAATATTTGAGGATGATAGCTTTTAATTTTCAATAACTTTTCTTGATTTTTTTTGGGGAAGGAAAGGAAGTTGAATTAAGGGGTATCGCAAGGAAACCAAGAAAGAAAATTAAGTCTAATGGGACGACAAAGCTTCTGAATAAAGAACAACGGGGTGTAGTTGCACAATTATGCTCACTAGAGGTTCAAACATCAAAATCGTCTATTTCTCGAGATCTCCAAAAAGTCTTGGACAATCATTCCAAGGTATTTGAGAATCCCAAATGCCTCCCACCTATTCTTAATCATGATCATGCTATTCATTTGATTCTAGGAAGTTTTCCTCCAAACATTAGGCCTTATAGATATCATTATACCAAAAAGAGTGAAATTGAACGTATCGTTGCAGAAATGATAGAGGTCAGTATAATTCAACCTAGTCAAATTTCTTTCTCTGTTATAGTAGTATTGGTGCACAAGAAGGATTAATCATGGCATATGTGTCTAGATTACAGGGATCTCAACAAGCTCACTATTAAAGATAAATTTCCCAGTCTTGTCATTGATGAATTGTTGGATGAATTGCATGGAGAAATTTACTTCACCAAGCTGGATCTTCATTCATGATATCATAAAATTAGAATGAAGATTGAAGACATTCTGAAAACAACATTCAGAACTCATGGGGGTCATTATCAATTTTTGGTCATGCCTTTTGGCCTTAGTAATGTACCTTCCACATTTCAAGGATCGATGAATTCCATTTTCAAACCCTTCCTTAGAAAAATTGTGTTAGTATTGTTTGATGATATATTAATCTACAACAAGTCCTGGAAGGATCATGTTCAATATGTTGACACGGTGATCAAACTATTGGAGGAGAAACAATTATATGCAAAAACCTCCAAATGTTTATTTGGAGTGCAGGAGGTGGAATATTTGGGCCATATTGTATCTCATGAGGGTGTTAAGGTAGACCCTAACAAAATTAAAGCCATTAAGGAATGGAAAATCCCCACAACCATATAGCATATTCGAGTATTTCTAAGGTTGATAGGGTATTATCACAAGTTTGTTAATAATTATGGGAGAATAAAAACACCTCTACCATGTTTACTATCTTGGACTCGAGAAGCAACTAAGGCCTTTGAAGATCTTAAAGAGGCAATGTGCCAAGCACCGATCTTGGCTATGCTAGACTTCATAAAAACCTCTATTGTGGAATGTGATGCATCAGGAAATGGAATTGGTGTTGTTTTAATGCAAGAAAGAAGACCCACTTCTTTTGAAATTTGTCCAATCAAAGGATAGTATTTACACAAACCTATTTATGAGAAGGAAATTTTGGAAATACTACATGCATTAAAGCAATGACGATCTTACCTAATGGGAAGACACTTCAAGGTAAAAAAAAATCATGATAGTCTTAAATACTTTTTGGAACAAAGATTATCTTAAGAAGAGCAATCAAAATGGTTCATAAAGATGTTGGGTTATGACTTTAAAATCATCTACAAAAAAGGGAAGTAAAATGTTGTTGTGGATGCACTCTCAAGAAAGGATGAGGATGTGGAAGCATTTCTTTGTGTCATTTATATTATCCAACCTGACTGGGTAATCGAAGCAAGGGATGAATGGAAGAATGATGAAGAGGTGTGGACACTCATTCAAAAGTTGCAGCAAGATCCCAATACATTTGATACATTTAGCTATAAAAATGATTCATTATGGTACAAATATCACTTATATCTTTGTAAGAATTCTCAACTCAAACAAAAGATTATTTCGGAATTGTACACCTCCCCCTTTGGAGGTCACTCATGATTTTTAAAAACTTACCACAGGGACAAGAAGGAATTTTTGGGGGATGGCCTTAAATCTAGTATTGAGAAGTTTGTGGCAGAATGTTTGGATTACCAATAAAATAGAGTTGAGAAAATTAAGACCCGGGTCTGTTACAACCTTTAGCCATTCCAAGTCAGCGTTGGGAGGAGGTCTGAATGGATTTTGTAATAGGTTTACCCAGACTGAAGGAAAGAGTGTCATCAAGGTGGTCATTGATAGACTTACCAAGTATGCACACATTTGTGCATTATCTCGTCCTTTTAAAGCCAATACAATTGCTACTTCATTTATGCAAACAATTCAAAAGCTACATGGAAACCCAAAGATTATTGTAAGGGACAAAGATCCCATTTTCACTATAAATTTTTGGACAAAATTATTTTCTTGTCTTGGTACTCAATTAGCTCATAACTCATCTTATCATCCTCAATTTGACGGACAAACTGATATAGTGAAAAAATGTTTGGAAGGATATCTTCGTTTCTTTGTATATGATAAATAAACATAATGGGTCAAGTGGTTACCTCTAGCTGAATGGTGGTATAACACTTCCTTCCATACTACAACAAAAATGATCCCATTTATGGAACTTTATGGATATCATCCACCATCAATCACATCATCTCTAAGAGAAAATTCTAAGGTTCAAACAATGGAAGATCACATCGAGCATCAACAACAAGTTCTCAAACTCTTAAAGGACAACCTCACTCAGGCGCAAAATCGAATGAAACAACAAGAAAATCAACATCGTAGTGAATTTTTTTTTGATGTAGGCGACTGGGTATTTTTACGGATACAACCATATAAATAAATTTCCCTCAAACAAGCTAATAAGGGTAATAAATTATTACCCAAGTATTATGGTCCTTACAAGGTGTTGCAAAATATTGGTACTATGGCATACAAATTGGTGTTGCGTGCATCTTCCTGAGTACACCCATTTTTCCACGTTTCATGCTTAAAGAAGGTTATCAGTGACAATCTCCCAGTTCAAACAGTGTTGCCATAACTTGATGAAGAAAGAAAAATCATATTTGAGCCTGAAGTGGTCACGGAGACAAGAACCCAACAATTACAAAATCGATTAATTTCAGAGTAACTCATTAAGTAGAATAACTTACTCGTTGAATATTCCACATGGGAGGATGAAAATTTTATACAAAAGCATCCAAAACTACTCAAGCATTGAGGAAAACACCTTTTTTGAAGGAGAGGGGCATGTTAGGTCCCTATAATACTAGAGTATACCCCTTATTGCTATTGTTAGTGCAAAACCCTATTGTTATTGTTGTGCCCTTACATTATTATTGTTATGTAGGCTCTCATTATATTGTGACCCCTTGGACTCCTATATATACCAAGGAGGTCTTATCATTTGTATCATCTAAGGATTGTTCATTTATGTAATGTAAAGGAGGTTTCCCCTCGAAGAGGATAATTTTTAAGTTGTTGATATATCTTTTGTTTTGTTTTGTGACTTGGTTGCATAACAAGTGTGGCCCCTCCACATGCAGGAGTTAGCTCCCTAGATTCCATGGTGCGTCTCGTGTTACCTCATATTGGTGTTTTGGTTAAGTTTGCATGCAAATGGCACAAAGTCGCTAGGCTCGTCGTTTTAAATTTTGGTTTTTTTCAACTCTTTACTAGATGTAAACATGATCAACAAATATTTTGGCTCTGGTTTCCCCACACAAGGGCAAAGGTTCCTGGTGGGTGAGAGGCTCAGTCCCCCCATGCTCTCTAGACTGTAAATTATGTATTTTTGTGATGTTAATATAATGTGAATATGATTGCTTACAAAAAAAAACTAAATGCCAGAGTTTAACTAAATTCCATAATGATGGAAAAGACTCCTTTGTTTATATGGAAATTACAAGGGATACCTTTCCTTTAAAAAGGGATGAAGGCCTCTAATGAATTTGTAGCAATAATAAGTAATTGAAGCTCACAATCTAATCATATTCTAAAATGACTCATTAGACTTCATTATTTGTGAGACAAGAAGCACTTTCCGTATAATGATTTGACTCCTTAATGTATGGAAGCATGACCCTACCCTCTCCACATTCAAACTCATAACCTTTAAATAAAATACATATAGTCTTAGCCATTAACCTTATATATTATATTTTATAGATAATACTTTTGTTTTAATTTGCAATTTTATTAGTCAATTATTTCTATACATTATCTAATACTCATGTGCACATCACACATGGCCTTAAACACACCAACTTGTACCCATGGTTGGATTTGTGTCCACCGGGCTTGGAACCGATGACCTTTTTGTCATAGAGTTCCTTAATAGGACACCCTATTACCAACTACTCTACGCCATATGGGTAAACTAAAAATATAGTTATTCAAAATAATAATACATATTTATCTCTAAATTTTAACTTATATAATTGTATTTATGATATGGTTTTTTTTTATAACTTCAACATTTTCATTTAAAAACTTCAAAAAACATCTTGAATGGTCTATGCCACATTTTGAACATTTACTCACTATTATCATAACCTCTTCATATAAAATCATGAAAGATATAGACATTTTATTTTTTAGAGTGTTTTCCATCTATCTTTATTGAAATTGGGTTAAACTAGCCTAGATCCATCTTAAATTTGAATCTATCAAGCACCGAGAGGGATGAAATCTCTTGAGCTGCAAACCTCTTTTTGAGTGCAGAAATTGAGGAAAGGTTTGCACCTTGAGAGATTTGATCCCTTTTGACACTTGATAGATCTGGAGTCAAGATAGATCTAAGCTAGTTTCAATCATGCATGGCCACACACAAATTTTTAAACGTTTGATAAATTTAATCATTTTAGATATGTTAAATATGTCTAAGAATAATGTGATGAGTTCCTCCTCTTCTACATCTCATGCACATTGGACCTATATTTGTATTAAATATCTGAATTTCAACATATGACTCTTCACCCACATGACATGTTTGAACTTAAGCTAATCAATAAAGCCCATCACAAAACTTTTGATGTGTAAGATTCATATCCTTGAGAGTTACATGTTGAGCTTTGACGCATATATCTTTTAAACATATTTTTTCATAGGATTTTCTTTTGCATCTGATATTGTGTGTGAGTCGGTCAAATGTTGTTTTCTTTGTCAATATTCTCTTTGTTGTTCAACTTTTTGTTTCCTCATTTCCTCAGGCTCTTCAATTGTCATTTTCTCTACCTTTTTTTGTTTATTTCCTCTTCGTTGTGCATATTTTTATTCTTTGCTCTTGACATTATTTAGTTGCCATTTATTGTGCCCTTCTTTACTAATATTATATTTTATACTCTTTTTTTCGTTAAGTTTTTTCTTTCATTTGTTTTTGTTGTTGTTCAATTATCATTTGTTGTGACTGCCTTTGTTTTTTCCTTTGTTGTTGACACTCCTCAATTGTTATTTCGTATGCCTTTATATGTTGACTTGATATTTGTTGTTTATTTCTTTATAAGATGGATTTAAGGTGATGATTAAGATGGATCTAGGTTCTTTGTTGTTCATTTCTATTTAATATGGATATAGGCTAATGATTGCTATAACACAAAAATCAATTGATGTTGTCAATAATTACTTTTTGCATACAATAAAACCAATGCACATTATTAATTTAATTACTTTGAAAACAATGCACATCACCCATCTCTTATTTTTGTTCTACTTGTAATGAAAGCACGAGAAACCCCAAAGTACTTGCCCACATTTTGTGGAGAAAAACTGGGTAAACCATTGGTCATGATTATGGGGCATCGCCCCAAGGGAATCAAAGAGAGTCGAACCTGTGATCAACAACGACTAGCAACAATATCAAAGCACTTCACATCTAGTTGTATACCACTTGAGCTAACACTTGGGATTTTTACTTGGAATGAAAGCACGAGAAACCCCATAACACTTCCCTAGAATGTTGTAGATGGTAAATCGGGTAAACCACCAGCCTTGATTATGGAGCCTTGTCGCAAGAGAATCGAAGAGAGTAGAACCAATGATCAACGACAATTAGCAACAATATACAAAAATTTAAATTTGGCACTAGAATTCTTGAGCTAGCCCTTGGGGCTATGCACATCATCCATTTATTTACATTAGATTATATTTAACATATACACTGAAATTAATACATCCTTAGTTGTCATTTCTATGCCTTTCTTTGTCAACTTGTTGTTTGTTGTTCATTTCTATTTAAGATCGATGTAGGCCGATAATTAAGATGGATATGGTCTCGTTGTTGTTCATTTCTATTTAATATGAATCTAGGGTAATGATTACTGTAACACATAAATAATTTTATATTGTTATTAATTATTTTGTGAATACATTGAAATCAATGCACACTATTAATCTAGTTAGCTTGAAAGCAATGCACATCATCCATCTAGTTACATCATATTATAAATTAACATCTACACTCAAATCAATGCATGTAGTGCTAACAATCAAATAGGATTAGAAAATGGCATTTACACTAAAACCAATGCTCGCAAGTGTAATCAATAAACTAAAATTAGAAATCAACACCTACAATAAAATCAATGCTTCAAGGGCAATCAATCAAATATGATTAAAAATCAATATCTACACTAAAATCAATGCATCAAGTGCAATCAATAAAAAATAATTAGAAATTAACATCTACATTGAAATCAATGCATCTATTTTAGTAAAAAATAAAATATTAATGTCAAAGTAATTTAAACTTGAGTTAAGACCTTACATATGCTTTGACTCTCTTAATTTAATGAAATTTTAATAATTTTTGAGATTTTATTTTAATTTTGAGACTTTCTGAATCCAACTTCTTTTTATGTTTTGTAAAAGCCTAAGTGCCTTTTCTATAATTAATAATATTCAACATTATATAATATTATATGATATTAGGTTAAATATAATACAATATTTATTTTTAAACATTATGAATCCAACTTCTTTTTCTTTTTATGTTTTGTAAAAGCGTTACTTATTCTTCTATAAGTAATAATGTTCAATATTATATATGTTCAATATTATATGATACTATATAATATTAGGTTAAATATAATACAATACTTATTTATTTTTAAACATTATAATATTGTGTTTCTATTTAATAATTTTAAACATTATAATATTATATCATGTTTAAAATTTCACACACATATATATAATGTTTCATAAAATATAATATTATATGTTATATAATATAAATATTTATTTATTTATTTTTGATTAATTAATATTTAATATTTAATATCATAATTATAATATATTATATTAAACTTTATTTCATATTAACTTTAATATATATTTTAATATAGTAAATCTAATATTATATCAATCAAGAGTAATATATTAAATCTAATATTATATTAATCAAAAGTTATCGAATATTATATTATATTAAATGTAATAATATTAAACTTAATTATGACGATAGGCATTATATTGGGGAGTTCTTTGTGGTGACATTGTTGAGATTTGTCATCCTCAACACCTAGCGCGAATCTCAACAGTATCGCCACCGCTGACCAATTTCAATATCCGTACACTAATGCACCTTGCATGTATTGTACAAAATACAGCTTCTTGCGGGTTCTATTATGTGCGAGGGTTTCTTGAGTGTTGGAATATACTTTACGCAGGAATTTTTATGCACATACCACTTGCTTCCTTTTTTGTTGGTAGAAAATTGACTGGAGAAAAGGCTACAAGGAAGCAGCTCCCAAAAAAGGCTTCTCATAAATTTGCTCGACAGCAAGAGGTGTCAAGGTGCCTCATAGATATCGACTCAGAATAGTTACTCTTCTAGAAATTCGTAAGTATCAGAAGAGTACGGAGCGTCTAATTCGAAAGTTTCCATTTCAAAGGCTTGTGAGAGAAATTGCTCAGGACTTCAAGACAGATTCGTGATTCCAAAGTCATGCGATTTTGGCACTTCGGGCAGCTGCAGAGGCCTATCTCCTAGATCAGAATCACTGGCTTGCAGAGAAGAAGAACTCCGTGGCAAGTTGTGGGCTTGAAGGATTACATACAACAGGATGCCCCAACATCTAAATAAATGAATTTAGTCGAACACCCGTAGCTCATGGCAACTACAGAATGGCTCTCGAAAGGTCTATAGATTTGAATCTTCAACTCGACATCACTTTTCTACCCTGGTTGTTCACTCTGTTACTAGTGGATATGTTATTAGTGGTGCTTAATCAACTGAATCCACTGCTTCTTTTGCTCGGTCAACCAAATATGCAACAAAGAATATATCCATGTGTCGTTAGTGTGAGTGTAGATATTTCATTCGTTAGGTAGGAGAGTGTGTTTCATAGCCGGTATTGTGAGTGTTAGTTTATGGTTGGAGAGCTCCCAACCCTGTTAAAGTTGCTTTCCCTAGCCCTACCTGTTTGAGGATACTAACTTGTGTGCCATTCATGCGAAGAGGGTGACCATCATGCCTAAAGATACTCAGCTTGCAAGGTGTATCCGTGGGAAAGGGGTTAGGTCTGGTTTTATGTTGATGATTTGTAATGGGCAAGGTTTTTGTGGTGGATTTCTATAGCATGTATATATATATTTGATAAAGGAACCCTTTTGTAGAAGCGCATTGTACATCGCTGGATTTTGTAATTTTGTAATTTCATATAATTGAAGTTTACTTTGACTGCCAGATATTGTGTATCTAGATTAATGTGACTTTTGGTTAAATTGATCGATTCCATGTAATTGTGGCCTCTTATGAGTATGTTACTTTTTTCAAAGTCTTGATATAGTCAAAGACTATTCTTTCTTTCCTTTTTCCGGAAGAAAATATTGTTCTATGCCGTGCTTTTTGAATTATACTACATGATGATGCTTGTTATCCGATATATGGTATGATTATTTTTTAGAGCACTCATTGTATGTCGTGTTTAAGTGTTTGAATTTTATACCTATTTGATTGCAAATCCCATCTCTTCGAGTTGAGTTACGATGATGAGTTTTGTGGCCAATAGCCCTAATACACTAGAATTGTCTTGAGATATCTCACTAATGGTTGAGCTCATTAAAAATTCATCACGAATAATATTATTTTTATTTATTTGTTCATAACTTATGTGAATGAATGATTGATTTTAATCCAATGTTTAAAAGTTTAATTATTATAATCATAAATATTCAAAACACTATTTATACTCCCGGATGTGGGTGAATGAATTGAGTAGGAAGGTGGCAGGACCAAGGCGCGACACTTAGCTAAGCCACTTGGCCACATAGAGGGCTTGTCCGGTTGCATTTAATGCCCACATCTGCTCGCATCAAACATTCTTAACTCCTGCCTTTGGTCATAACTCCTGCCTTGCAATCCATTCTACAATTCCTTTAATGGCGACGCGCCCTCCGTCTTTATCATTCTCTGTCCGCAGTAATTCTCTGTCATTCTCTTTCACCTCTGTTCTGAGCTCCACAAAGACATTGTTCGACCTCCACCTCTTGCTTGCCTCGAAGCCCATCAGTGTTGGATGCCATCTGCTCGACCACTGCGCTCACTTGCCTCCCTCGACCCAACTTGCCAACCTCTCTCACTCGCCCTCCAGCTCCATCATGCCACAAAGACACCGTATGCGTTGTATACGCGGGAGAGGAATAGGTGAAGGCTCTTGCTTGCCTATCTCCATTCATGATGAGTATCATCCCCCACCTCTAGTAGAAAATGCTACTCTTTTTCACTTTGACAGTCTTCTGGACAAACCAAGAGTCACCGCCACCATTACAATCACATTTCAAGAGGAGCAGTCCAGGTCCATGGGCTCGAGCCCCAGAAAACGTTTGCAGAAATCTACAATCTCTTTGGTGCCTCCACAAGATTCTTGGAAGTCCATCGCCCTGCCATTCAAGTCTAGTTCACCGTCCTCAAGCAGTGAGGGTAGTGGTAGCTAGAGCCCTGAGCACTCGGCAAAGGAACAGAGAAAAGGAAGCAATCTAGTGCGCACTGCAACAATTCCTGAGACTACAGCCCAGCATTCAAAGAATGAAGATGACTTTTCTGAGGATTACAATTGTCTCATAGTGGAGGAGCCACCTCCAAAGCAGTAAGACACCTATCATGACTCACAGACATCGCAAGGACAGGTTTCCTCATCCAATTTTGGTCAATTTCTATGTTTTGTTGTATTTTCTAGGCAAGTTGTTTGTTATGAAGTTTTTGCCAAACTCTTGTAAGTCACTAAAACAAGTTGGTTTCCATTCTGTGGGCAGCATTTTCTGGACCAGTTTCCCCATTAGGGGCGGTCAGTTTTTGGATTTTTTTATTAGGATTCCCTCCAGAAGTTTTATTGGATTTTAAGAATATGGAATTTTTCCAGTTGGATTTATATAGGGTTAGGTATAATGGTTGTTATCTTCTCCAACTAAGTTAAAAGCTTGGTTAGTAACATGATGAGTTATATTGTCTTGAATATTGTTATATTGACTTTGAGCTCTGTGAACTCTTGAATATACATGTGGGTCGGCTTTGTACCAACAACTCAGTTTAGATAGATGTTGATTTCTTTCCTCCCTAATAAATAGAAAATGAAAAAGAGTAAATTTTTAAATATACATATGTATTATTTAAAATAGATTTAAAATATCATCACTCAATTATAATACTTTTATTATTGTTTTTTAAATTTTACCATATTTTATTATTTTAATTAAATTATATTTAATTTGTTGCCTTATTTAAATATAATCCATATGAACTTATATACATTGATGAATTACTAGAGAGATAATTTTAAAAAACTTCTAAATCAATTTTAATACTTTTTTTGGTTGAGATCATTTTAATCTCATTATGTCTTAATCTTAATACTAATTGGTATAAATAGTATTTTTTATTGTTTATTTTTTCTAAGTTGAACTAATCTATTAATATTAAACATAATAAATCAATTTTAATACTTTTTTTGGTTGAGATCATTTTAATCTCATTATGTCTTAATCTTAATACTAATTGGTATAAATAGTATTTTTTATTGTTTATTTTTTCTAAGTTGGACTAATCTATTAATATTAAACATAATTATGTTAAACATTAATAGATTAGTCCAACTTAGAAAAAATAAACAATAAAAAATACTATTTATACCAATTAGTATTAAGATTAAGACATAATGAGATTAAAATGATCTCAACCAAAAAAAGTATTAAAATTGATTTAGAAGTTTTTTAAAATTATCTCTCTAGTAATTCATCAATGTATATAAGTTCATATGGATTATATTTAAATATGGCAACAAATTAAATATAATTTAATTAAAATAATAAAACATGGTAAAATTTAAAAAACAATAATAAAAGTATTATAATTGAGTGATGATATTTTAAATCTATTTTAAATATAGTTTTATTGGATATTAAGAATATGGAATTTTTCCAGTTGGATTTATATAGGGTTAGGTATAATGGTTGTTATCTTCTCCAACTAAGTTAAAAGCTTGGTTAGTAACATGATGAGTTATACTGTCTTGAATATTGTTATATTGACTTTGAGCTCTGTGAACTCTTGAGTATACATGTGGGTCGGCTTTGTACCAACAACTCAGTTTAGATAGATGTTGATTTCTTTCCTCCCTAATAAATAGAAAATGAAAAAGAGTAAATTTTTAAATATACATATGTATTATTTAATTCTTTATCATGTGTTGATTTCTTTATATTAAAAAAATGATGTATTAACAAATTTAACACTTTTCTATGCTTGATAAATCCACATTTAAAATAAATTTACATATATTTATTTATTTTATATTTAATTATCACATACATAAGTATGTAATTATTCAATTTCTATTTAATTTAATTTAAATTTACTTAATATGGAGATGATTTATAATAATAAATGGAGTTGAGGATATTATTTTTGTTTTTCCATGAAATTCCAATAGGCATCAAGTTTTCAAAATTTCTATATTTTGTTTGAAAACAAATTGTTATATTTTTCAACGTATCTAGTCCTCCAAGCTTCATTTTATAAACTTTGAAACAAGAATGGGAGCAAGTAATCCACTTGTTGCCCATCCAAAATCACAACATAAGAAAAATACTTGGGGATTCCTTAAATTGCAGAAGAGAAGGACATCGATTCAATTCATCTAGGTTTTGAGCACCCTATGAAATGGGTGTTTCTCAATTATTATTTTTTCTCCCCTATCCAAACAATGTATCGTCGTAAACTCCAGGATGTTGTTCAAGGAAAATGGTAGAATATGACAATGATGTATCTTGGAAGATTGTTTCTAGTTTAGTTATGAGTTTATAATATCCCAAAAGGGAAATAGACAGCAATACAAGCATACGACAATATAGAAAATGCCAGAAATAGAACATAAAGCAAATACTCATAAAAATGTCGGGAATGCTAAGCCATTTTATTAATCTGAGAATATAATGAAATACAATAGATGATCAGAATGATAGCACCTATTCTTGCTCAAGGAAAGTGAAGAACTCTCTCAAAAATACAGGAAATGGCTGCTATAAGAAATTGCGTCCCAGCTGCTGGAAAACTGTCATAAAATTGCTGCTGCTGGAATGGACTGAAACTAGGGGTTGATTCCCTTGCTGGAATGAGCTGAAAATCTGCAGACCACCTGTACTCACCACCCCGGACAAAACCCAGAAACCATATAAAAAATGGTCAGCCTCCGAAAATCACCAAAGAAACCCTCCTCAAGGAATTACGCTGCCTCTACAAGGCTCAACGCAGATGCCAAATGATAATAGCTGAAACTGTGCCACAAAATCCTCATGAAACCTCCTACTGGTGAAGTCTGATCCTCTCCTCTGAATATCAACTGAAAATCCTGCAGGAAACCCCGCACCGGACCACCTCCAAGTAGAACTGCGTCCTCTCTCGCAGGGACTGCGCAGTCACAAGAGAAGCCCAGCTCCTCAGCAAAACAACCAACCAAATCTCCCGCTAGAGACTGAAGGAAAAACCTTGCCTGAGCAGGCACTCGAAGTCCCCCGGGGCTAAGGGCGAGATCTCCGACCGGAGACACTCAACACACTAAACAGTGCTGCAGATAGGCTAAACAGCCAGCGTGCTCAAGAAGACAAAATGTCTAGCTCCAATATCATCAACAACAAGAATTCCAAATGAGGAGGCTCTCCCATCCTTTTATAATGCTGGCCTCTCTCCAAAACCCTAACGTGGTCTCTCTCTCCTCCACGTGCTCCCCCTCAACTGCGCAGAAGCTCCTAGAGGCTAAGTGGGCCCCCTCCTCTACGTGGTGTTGGGCCCCCAAGGCTTCCCATAAGTTATAATGTTGTGCTACTAGGGAAATGCTTTATGTTTCTCTTACAGTGGGGTGTTTCTCCCTGCCTACTTTCTATTTTATCAATAAATTCTCAAACCAGACAGAGCACACAAAAAAAAGTCAGATGTTGTTGAAACATTTTTATTGAGAGACTCTCCTGAATCTCCCAGCAGGTAACTGTGACCTCCCAGCTGAAATACAGTGAAGTGGGCTGCAGGAATATTCTCATTCCGTGCTCTCAGCTCCATGCAGTGCAGCATCCCATCAGCAAGCAGATAAACCATCTTCTCTATTTGTAACTCCCACATAGAATCACAAGAAATGCTGGATTCCGCTGAAACGAAGAACAGCCCTGCCATCACCTGTTACCAAAAGGAGACCATCCCCTCAAACCAAAAACAGGTCAAAGTGACCTCTCACAGTACCAGCCAACCAATAATCCTCCCGGATCCCATCGCCACCGTGGCCAATAATCGCACAAGTCCCATGGCTCGGACTGTGCACTGCCTCTGGCTATGACCAATGCTCTAAGAGGTGAAGACCACCAACAAGCATCAATGCTCCTGGGCTCCTGTTGCGATGTACCTGTAGCTGCATATGCTATCCCTCCAACTGCATACCAACTCATCACCTCTGTCCAATCCAAGTTGTGACTCAATCCCATGTTGATCCAGCTCTACTGAAATCAGGATGGAGTGCTGAAGAAATGATGTCCTGTGCTGCCCTGCCAACTGGAATCTATAACCTCTGTTATGTCCAAGGGCCCCTGCTCGACTGTGCTCCCTACGAAGAATACCGTATCATCTAGAGGGTACCAACTCATGATCTTCCGCTAGTCCATCCTGGAAGAAGAATCTAATGTAGCAATAACAACGGCATATGGAACATGCCTAAAGTGTTGCCGCCAACCTGTAATCAACTCCCACTACTCTGCCCTGTCTGCCAATGAGAGCTGTCTATAGAAGGAAACCCCTCTCTCTATAATGGGCCAAAGTGGGCAAGATATGCTGCAAGCTCCACCGATGTACTCTTGGAGAGTACTACTCACTGAAAGTACTGCAGCTCGACTGACTGTATGTACATCTATCTGTATCTCATCAATGTGTCGGCCAGAAGATTAATGCTCCACCATATCCAACAGCTCTTGTTGTCTACTAGCCCCCTACATAACAATCCCATCAACCTCCAACATCTCTAGAGGATATGGATCTGCAACTGCCGTCACTGTACTCAGTGTCAATGCATCTGACTGCCCCTCCTTAATAGCTGACCCTGCGGTTAGCCGCATATCCATCACCGACTCAATGTGAGCCTCCATCTGGCTCTCCCCCAAAGGACTATCATGCATGATGTGCATAGCATCCTCCTCTACTGACTCAAGCTCCATCACATATAGCTCTGACTGGATCGTCACAAGTGTCTCATCGCTTAGAGCATCTCCCATAGAGTCCCCTGACTGCTCACCCTGTATACTAGAATGCAGCTCTGGTCTACTGTCTCCATCTCTGCGTGACTGCTCTCGCTCCCCATAAGCGACCTCAACTGATCCTATGGACTCATACGAAGAAGAGTCCTCACCCTGGCATATAGGAGGAAGGCCCCCCTGTTCTTCCTCTGCCACCTCATTTGTATTGAATAGGCCATCCACCCTCTCGATGAAGTGTCGATACAATGTCTAGAGTTTAGACGCATGCTGGAATGCTACCTCTACTAAACCCAGTATCCTCTACTCATGCATGATATCAACATGCCCCGAGGGAAGAATGATGCATGTCTCCCTCATGACCCGCTCTCGGGGTGTAGGCTCAGCGATGACCGATGTGCCACCCCTATAAAGGATCATCTCATCCCTTGACCTGTGGTTGTCAACTAGCAAAACAACCCAGTGCCGCTGCTGAGAGGTCTCTCGCCTAGTGTGCTAAATGCCATCCAAACATCTTGGGTGTGCCTCGCATACCCCGCTGCTCATGCCCAAAGTGCCAAAGGACAGCAATAAAGTTGGTTGTGCCCGTGAGTGATGTAGAAGAGAGTTAGGTGTGTGGGTCCCTACTGATACCATCAAGTATCGCTCATCTGTCTCCTCATCAATCCTGGGTGAACTACTCCCAAAGGTAAGCCTGGTGTCCCTGTCCATGAGTCTCCCTGGATGCAACACTCTAAAACCCTACTGTGCAGCACCGTATGCCTTCTCATACCACTGATCATCCATGTACTCCTCGACATGCCACTGCACATTGAGGCATACCTCTGTATACTGCTGGATACCCCAAGCTACTGATGCACTACCCTGTACCGTCTCGTGCCATGACTGTGTCCAGGCATCAGTCACTCCTCGCATGCTCTCAATGTGACATAGGACACTCCTACTCCACAATGCAATCCCATACACTATGGTACACCACCATGCAACTTCGTGTCCACTGGCAGTCCACTGATCAATGCTAGAGGCTCCCACACATCCCTGGATGTGGTGTCCTAGAGTTGTGCCTCTACATGTCGGACTTCCTCCAATCGGTATCATCATCTCCACCGTCGCATCACTATACCCGCCGACAAATGGATCATCACTCCAAATCCTCCTCGAGGGGTTCGAGAAGTGAATCTCCTTATGTGCCAGTAGTGTCACCACCACTGCTCGGCTCTGCTGCGTCCTCTGTGCCCCACACAAAGGTGAAAAATCCTTGGCCCCATACAAGGCACCAGCGGGTGGCCTGCCAATGCTACCTCCTCCGACAAGCTCCTGCCAAGGTATGTTGACCACCCTGTGATCCTGTGTATAAGTGTCATACCAAGACAACCTAGGAAGTTTGCCCATAAACTGGTTGGCCACTGGAGCTGACCGACACTCCCCTAGCGGATGCGCATGCTCTACTGCTAGGCCAACTGTACCCTCCGAGACATAGTCAATCGACCTGCCTGGGAGATGATAGGTGATCCCACCTGGATCCCAATGCCAATATGGGGTCCCTGTATGCCCAACACCTAGGAACTCCTGCTGAACTACACCTGGGTCCACCACTATCTCCAAAACCCACTCCACCGAGTACCAACTCAAAATCTCTCACCATCCAACCTCAACATGCGGATGTCGTACCCTGTGCAACTCTGATCATCTCATACCGTTATCCAAGTCAACATATGAGATCTGACTAGGTGGCTCCGTCTCATTCTCTCCAATGGGAAGAGGTGACCCAACAATGCTGCTAGTCCCGTCCATGCATGCCTGAAGGGGAATGATCTGACGCTGCAATGTGCCCCCTAGTTGTACCATCAGGGAATCCAGTCGTTCCCCAATGCGGGCCAACTTGGTAGCTGACTCAGCACAAGCCACTCTCATGCCCTCCAGCTCTATGTCCTGCAACAAAATGGCCTCCCGAACTGATGTGGCCTTCCCCTTCAAAACTCGAAGGTCTGCTCGAAGTCGATGATACCGCTACCTGCGACCATCATCCGATACCTCTGTATCTCCTAGTGCCTCATCGAAGGTGGATACATCTCCTGACACTGCACCCATCTGTGTGCTGCTCCCACTCGAAGACTCGAACGCGACTCTGATCATCACCTCAATGGATGGCTCTACTGGGGTAGGCTCTACCTTCTCCACTACCACATCAACCGACACGACCAAGGAGGTCTCCAATGAGGGTGAATCCTGTGTCACACTAGGTGTAACCTCGGACTCCCTGCAATCCTGTGTGCCCTCATCCTCCAAGTGCGAGGTAACCATTTTAATGGTTTTCCTCTCCGATACTCGGTCAAGCTGGAAAGAGGTATCCAACTTCTCCACCCAAGCTTTCTCTGAGCGCCTGGATGACTCGTCAAATGTCGGTAGATGGAATCTGCCCACTGTGCGTTGCAAGCCCCCGTCATGTGAATGCATATTCCCACTGTGAAAGTTGCGGGGTTTGCTATCCCGCTGAAGCTGAACAAAATCTCTGAATGGAAGGGCATCCCTGAACTCCTGCCCATATGCCTGATACTCAGCGAAATAATCACCCATGTGGACAGGCTCTGGCTCCTGCTGTGCTCCTGCCCCTGTGTCTGCACTCAGAAAAGTGGGCATAGTGGAACGTGTGGGTGTATGTGATGCCATATGCTGAGTGGAATCATGCTCCGGAAAATGGTGGGATGTGCCTTATCCCTCGCCAATCTGGAAACCCCTTGGGGTTTCACACTATCTAGCCTCCACAGCGGTGAATCTTTGCCCCATTACCTCAATCTGCCTCGACAGATCCTTTACTGATTTGAGGAGAATCTCCTCAAATCTCTTCGCACCATCATCACCTACCATTGGCACTTTCTGCTATGTGTCTACAGGCTCCTCAAAAACTGCACGATTGCTGCAAAACCATACTACTGCTTGACTTCGACCTCTGATTTACCCACTGAAAACTACTCAGAAAATTCTAAGAATTTGGGAAGGTGATCTTTGCCCAAAACCCAGAAAACATTTCTTCTAATTCCAACCTTCAAAATTTGACCCTCTATATTTTGGCCTTTTTTCCAATTTCGTTTTTGGTACTGCAACTGCTATTGCTCTCCAAAATTCCAGCAAACCTCTGTATGATCTCTTTCCCGATGTCATAGACCACAAGCTGAGCCAGAACTATGCTCTAATACCACTGTAATATCCCAAAAGGGAAATATACAGCAATACAAGCATACGACAATATAGAAAATGCCAGAAATAGAACATAAATCAAATACTCATAAAAATGCCGAGAATGCTAAGCCATTTTATTAATCTGAGAGTATAATGAAATACAATAGATGATCAGAATGATAGCACCTATTCTTGCTCAAGGCAAGTGAAGAACTCTCTCAGAAAGACAGGAAATGGCTGCTATAAGAAACTGCGTCCCAGCTGCTGGAAAACTGCCGTAAAACTGCTGATGTTGGAATGGACTGAAACTAGGGGCTGATCCCCTTGCTGGAATGAGCTGAAAATCTGCAGACCACCTGTACTCACCACCCCGGACAAAACCCAGAAACCATATCAAAAATGGTCAGCCTCCGAAAATCACCAAAGAAACCCTCCTCAAGGAATTACGCTGCCTCTGCAAGGCTCAGCGCAGATGCCAAATGATAATAGCTTAAACTGTGCCACAAACTCCTCAGGAAACCTCCTACTGGCGAAGTCTGATCCTCTCCTCTGAATATCAACTGAAACTCCTGCAGGAAACCCCGCACCGGACCACCTCCAAGTAGAACTGCGTCCTCTCTCCCAGGGACTGCGCAGTCACAAGAGAAGCCTAGCTCCTCAGCAAAACAACCAACCAAATCTCTCGCTAGAGACTGAAGGAAAAACCTTGCCCGAGCAGGCACTCGAAGTCCCCCGGGGCTAAGGGCGAGATCTCCGACCAGAGACACTCAATGCACTAAACAGTGCTGCAGACAGGCTAAACAGCCAGTGTGCTCAAGAAGACAAAATGTCTAGCTCCAATATCATCAACAACAAGAATGCCAAATGAGGAGGCTCTCCCATCCTTTTATAACGCTGGCCTCTCTCCAAAACCCTAACGTGGTCTCTCTCTCCTCCACGAGCTCCCCCTCAACTGTGCAGAAGCTCCTAGAGGCTAAGTGGGCCCCCTCCTCTACGTGGTGTTGGGCCCCCAAGGCTTCCCATAAGTTATAACGTTGCGCTACTAGGGAAATGCTTTATGTTTCTTAAGTGAGTTAGACCCCTCTTCTCACTTTTATTTTATTAATAAACTATAGTCGGCAAAACTATACAAAAATCGAATATTCCAATTAGCTATTGCTAATTAGGAATATTACAGAGTTTGGCGATATAAATCTGATATGTTGCAGATTCTATAATGCATTTTTACCCACTTGGAAAGCTCTACCTTACCAATACTTTAGCCTCCTCATTCCTCGGGCCTTTCAAGTCCACATCCTTGTTTCAAGCAGTGCTACCTCTACATCACTCTACATTCATCTACACTTTTATCCCTCTGCATCACTCTACATTCACCTACACTTCTATCGGCATGTCTTTACACCCTTTTGGTACAAATACCAATATTAATAAGTTATTAATATTAATATTGAATCTATTAGTATATTAAAGTCTTTGTATTATTCAGATATGTGGACTTATAATAATCTTTCAATTTATAGTAAAAGAAAATTGGATATAATTATTTGAACCGAACAACTTTCATTTTTTTATATGGTTTTTAACCTTATTCTTCACAAATTCTTCATAAATTTCATGATAGACGCATTAACTTTATCATCCATTCAGAATATACAATAATCTTTTCTCTCCATTTTTTTTTAAATAAAATGTATAATATTTAACTTAATATGATATAAGATATCTAGTTTCTATTACATCTATTATTGTAATATAATAATAACTATATAATATAATCATAATTGTAAAATCATTATTATATAATATAATCACTCATATTAATCATTAAAACCTATGTCCACTATGAATTATCATTTATATGAAAATTAATATATAATAAGTCATTATTAATTATTTTTTATTTTATATATAATTTTTTTATTGTTAAAATAGATGTTTGGTAAACTAATTATCAAATTTGTTTCCATTTATATCACCATTTTATTCCACCACTAACTTATAATAATTTAGCTACTTGAATAATAGTTTTAAACTTATTCCCAAATTTGTAATTACTTTTTAACACTTTAATTATTTAAAATATAAAAAAAAGTATATCGCTCATGTTGAGATTTAACAAGAAGATTTTAGTGAAAATTAAGCACCTGCACTAGGTTGAAGCCTCGGGCTATTTTTAGGTGAAAGTCTATTTTTAGAATGGATGAGCAAATTCTATTTATAGATGATGTTCTATTTTTATATGTATGTGCGAGTTCTATTTATAGATCGCATGTCTATTTATATATGAATGTCGACTATTATTATCCCTTAATAATAGTTGGACAATAAATATTAATCTATTCTCATGAAGCACTTGGAATCAATTAATTAAAGTGGCAAACCAGTTAGTTGAAGGAATTTCGAGTTCAAAGGTTGGTTGGTGGGACATGCAAGTGGACTTAGTTGTAATGAAGTGATTCGAAGTTGTAACAGAGTTGGATGTGTAGTTATGTGAGTTGTGAAATAGTTTAACTCAGTTAAGTGAGTTAAACTCAGTTGTGCTAGTTGTAACTAAAGATACACTAGTGAGAGATCAGTGAATTAATTATTAATTAATTCACAATCAATGGTCTCACATGCAAATGAAGATTTACTACTTTTAACTACATGCATGTTAGATATAGTGGAGACCCAGTTGAGATGTAGGTGAAAGAGACAGTCGACTATCAGTTGTACTATATTGGGTTGCACTCATGCAAGCCAAACACACATTGGATATGCTCATGAGGATTGCACAGTCAAGGAGGGCATGATTGCATCGAATTGGTCTTTGTAATCATCTTGGATTGCCCAGTGGAGGTAGGCTATTGTGAGGCAGAAATTTGACTAAGGCATTTGCCAATTTCTGCAAGACAGTGTGAGACGATTGTATATTGTACTAAGAGCTCTTGGATTATAGTTTTGTATGATATTATTTCATGATCCATGATATATACATCATATGATAGTGGGGTTTTTAGCTTTATGCCTTCCCGGTAAAAACATATGTGTTATGTGTGATTGATCTTTCTTCTTGATATTGCAATTGGCGATCGAGTTTTAAATTTTCGCAAGAATTTTTGTAGAAGCGATTCTATATTTAACAGTGCCATATAATTGTTAGATTAGGAGAATGCAGCCAATACACAATTTGTATTAAAATTTCTACATGGTATAGGAGTGCAGAAGATTGCAATTTTGAAGAAGGAGCTTAGTTTTGTTGGTGGAAACAATTCAAATTTGCTGCAAGAATTTCTTGGTGCTACAGTTGAGTAAACATCGAAATGGATTTCAATGGCTTGCGGATAGAGTATGCACTCGAGGGAAGCTCAAACTACATTTCCTGGAAGGAAAGGATGGAGGCGGTGCTTGAAGATAATGGCTTGAAGGAATTCATCGACAGTGATGTTCCTAAGCCCACTTCGACAGATGCTGCATTACTTGATGCATGGAAAAAGAAAGTGGCGAAGGCGAGAAGGATTTTTTTGGAAGGTGTACGAGACCACATTTTCTCAAGCCTTCATGGGAAAGCCACACCATATGCTATGTGGAAGGCTTTGATGGATCTTTTCCAAAGCAGCAGCGACCATAAGAAATTGGCGCTGAAGGATAAAATCAGAAAGGTGAAGATGGAAAAGGGCGACAATATTCCAAAGTATCTCACAAAGTTTGTCTAATGTGGGGATGAACTAGGGAGTGTGGGAATCACTGTTGTTGATGATGATTTTTTGAGCTTGGCTCTCTCGGGACTTCCTAAGATTTGGCACAGTTATGAAGACTTTGTCAACGGACAGGAAAAACTGTCGGATTGGGAACGACTGTGGTCGGATGTAGTGCAAGAGGAGTTTAGGAGGAACACCAGAGATGACTCTTCATCAAAGCATGACGATGAAGAGGATTGTGCTTTGGCTGCCAAGGCAAGGAAAGGGAAGGGGAAGAAATTCCATTCAAAATCTGAGTCTAAAGGCAAGAAGCTGGATTTTTCCAAGGTGAAGTGTTTTCACTGTCACGAACATGGGCATTTCTCCACTAACTGCCCACAGAAGAAGAAGAACAAGAAGGCTGCTAGAGCTGCAGCTGGTGAGGCCCTTGCCTTGCAATTTGAAAAATATTTCTCCTTTATCATATGCATGGTGTGAAGACCATTGGGATCGGTGTGGTATCTGGATAGTGGTGCTTCCTTCCACATCATGGGAGATAAGGAGCTATTTAGTGACTTGGAGGAGAAATATCTCCAAATGCATATAGTGATGGGCGATGATGGACGATACAGTGCGACCAACATTGGTACCATTACCTTTGAGAGGGAGTTAGGAACCATTTCAATAGAAAGATTTTATGCATGTTCCAGGTCTGAAGAAAAACTTGGTCTCAGTCGCAATGTTGGAGGACAGAGGCTATGACGTTGTTTTTAGTGATGGAAAAGCTTTCCTGTGACATAAAACAATGGGTCAAGCCAAGAGGATAGGGATTCAAGTTAAGAATCTCTACAAGCTAGAGGTAGATGGCTACACTGCCATGATGGGAAAGGCAGAAAAAGTGGTGATCCGGGATGAAGGCTAATTATGGCACAAGAGATTGGGACATCTTCATCATGGAGCCTTGAAAGTCATGCGGTAAATATCTACTGGAATTCCAATGGGAACACTTTCTCAGTTAGATCAGTGCAAGGGTTGCACCATGGAGAAGTATGTAAAGTCCACCTTTCATGAAAAGGAGAACGGTGCTTCGGTGATCCTGGAGAGAGTTCACACATACGTGTGTGGACCATTCTCGGTTGCTTCAACAAAAAACATAGGTATTATGTTATTTTTGTTGATGACTTTTCTCGTAAATGTTGGATATTCTTCATGTAGAAGAAGGATCAAACATTCTCAAAGTTCTGTGACTTTAAGGCATTGGTGGAGAAAGAGTCGGGGAAGCAACTGAAGGCTTTGAGGAGCGATAATGGTGGAGAATACATCTCTAACGAATTCAAAGACTTCTGCAACAAAGAAGGAATTCGAAGAGAACTCATAGCGCCTCATAACCCACAGCAAAATGGGGTCGCAGAGAGGAAGAACAAAACGATCGTGGGTGCAGCACGAGCAATGCTGCATGATCAGAGCCTACCAATGCATTTGTGGGCAGAAGCATGCAACACTGCAGTTTATGTGAAAAACCGTTGTCCTCGTAGAGTACTTGGCATGAGTACCCCTGAAGAAGCTTTCAATGGTAAGAAACCGGATGTTTCTCACTTTAAGATTTTGGGCTCATCTGTTTATGTGCATGTGACCAAGAACGTCAAGAAGAAGAAAGAGCCGATTGCTGAAGTTGGGATATTTGTGGGGTACACAGAAACACCCCATAACTATCATGTGTGTTTTCCTAACAATAAGATGACAGCTATGCGATAGGATATAAAATTCAATCAGGGGAAAGCCATGCGGTTGTCGCTTGAGAGGGAGCTGGACTTGCACGTGGAAGAGGAACTGTTGGTTCCCAAAGATGAGTCTCTAGATGTGGATCAGCCATAGGAGGAATTTCATGGAGTGGAGGAGTCCACTCACACAGAGCCAAACATCAGAACTGGTAGAAGGCGTACCACAGAAGCTGATAGGCTGAGACTTGATGCTGCACAAAATGTAGGAGCCCCTACTTCACAGCATAAACAAAGATAATCTCCTTACCGATTTACTGGATACATGGATCTCATGAGAAAATGTATCGTGACTCAGCCATCTTACTTTTAGGAAGCAGTGCAAGAGCCCACATGGGTAGATGCAATGGTGGAGGAGTATGACTCCATTGTCGAAAACAATGCTTGGGAAATTGTTCCAAGGGCGGTTGATGAATCAGTGGTAGGTTCAAGATGGATCTACAAGGTAAAGCAAGCTATTGATGGGAGTGTTGAGAAATACAAGGCCAAATTTGTGGCTTGGGGCTTCTCACAGATCGAGGGGATTGATTATGAAGAAACCTTTGCACATGTCGCACGGTATTCTTCCATAAGGACCATCCTTTCTCTCTTAGCGCAAATGGGTTGGCACATTCATCAAATGGATGTTAAGACTGCATTTCTCAAAGGTATTATTGAGGAAGAAGTGTACATTGAGCAGACTGAAGGATTTGAGATCTTCAATAGCGAGTCGCATGTGTGCATACTCAAAAGAGCATTGTATGGGCTGAAGCAAGAACCATGTGCTTGGTACACTTAGATAGATAGCTATTTCACTAGTCTTGGCTTCACCAAGAGTGAGGTAGATGCAAACCTATACCAAATTGTGGTGGAGTGTAAGATTTTAATCATTGTTCTTTATGTTGATGATTTAATACTAATTGGTGATGAGCAGCTGATACACTCATGCAAGGAAAACCTTGCAAAGGATTTCGAGATGAAGGATATGGGCCTCCGTCATTATTTCCTTGGATTGGAAATATGGCAGCGAGATGGTGAACTTTTTGTGTCTCAAGGCAAGTATGCAAGGGAGATACTAGGTAAGTTTCAAATGGAGGTCTGCAAACCCATGGATACTCCTCTTCCAGGAAACTGGAGGAAAGAGGATGCTACATCTAGAGGGGTAGTGGATGCTACTGTCCATCGACAGTTAGTGGGTTCACTGATTTATTTAGTGAATACGAGACCAGACATATGTTATGCAGTTAACTAGGTAAGTCAACAAGCATGTCTTGAGATACCTGAGGGGCACATCTGAGCATCACTTGTGTTACAGACAGATGGATGAGGTGAAGTTGCATGGCTTCACGAATGTAGATTGGGCGGGCAGCCCAACGGACAGAAATAGCACATCAGGGGGGATATTTAGTATCGGATCTATAGTTGTTTCTTGGTACAGTAGGAAGCATAGATCCATGGCACTCAGTTCAGCGAAAGCATAATACATGGCAACAAGTCAAGATGCATGTGAGGCTATATGGATGAGAAAGATCCTGGTTGGTTTGTTTGGTTCTCATTTAGAGCCGACAGTGATTCATTGTGATAATCATATTTGCATTAAACTCTCAATTAATCTTGTGTTTCATGATATGTCTAAGCATATAGATATTCAGTATCATTATATTAGAGATTGTGTTCATTGGAAGATCATGTTGCTTGAATACATTCCTATGGAAGATCGAGATGCACATATTCTGACGAAGGCGCTCACCAAAGGAAAATTTGAATACCATAGAGACAGGATCGGGGTGAAGGATAATCCCTTTCTTGTTGAGAGGGAGTGTTGAGATTCAACAAGAAGATCCTAGTGAAAATTAAGCACCTACACTATGATGGAGGCTCAGGCTATTTTTAGGTGGAAGTCTATTTTTAGAATGGATGAGCAAATTATATTTATAGATGATGTCTATTTTTAGAATGGATGAGAAAATTCTATTTATAGATGATGTTCTATTTATAGATGTATGTGCGAGTTCTATTTAGAGATACATGTCTACTTATAGATTCATGTCGACTATTATTATCCCTTAATAATAGTTGGACAATAAATATTAATCTATTCTCATGAAGCACTTGGAATCAATTAACAGAAGCGACAAACCAGTTAGTTGAAGGAATTTCAAGTTAAAAGGTTGGTTGGTGGGAAATGCAAGTGGACTTAGTTGTAACTAAGTGATTCGAAGTTGTAACAGAGTTGCATGTGTAGTTAAGTGAGTTTTAAAGTAGTTTAACTCAGTTAAGTGAGATAAACTCAAACATACTAATTGTAACTGAAGATACACTAGTGAGATATTAGTGATTTAATTATTAATTAATTCACAATCAGTGGTCTCACATGCAACTGAAGGTTTACTACTGTTAACTACATGCATGTCAGATCCAGTGGAGACCCAGTTGAGATGTAGGTGAAAGGGACAATTGACTATCAGTTGTACTATATTGGGTTGCACTCATTCAAGCCAAACACACATTGGATATGCTCATGAGGATTGCGCAGTCAAGGAGGGCATGATTGCATATAATTGGTCTTTGTAATCATCTTGGATTACGTAGTGGAGGCAGGCTATTGTGAGACATAAATTTGGATAAGGCATTTTCCAATTTCTGCAAGACAGTGTGAGACGATTGTATATTGTACTGACAGCTCTCGGATTAGAGTTTTGTATGATATTGTTTCATGATCAATGATATATACATAATATATGATAGTGGGGTTTTTAGCTTTATGCCTTCTCGGTAAAAACATCTTTGTTATGTGTGATTGATCTTTCTTCTTGATATTGCAATTGGCCATCGTGTTTTAAATTTGCACAAGAATATTTGTAGAAGTGATTCTATATTTAACATTGGAATATAATTGTTAGATCAAGAGATTCCAGGAAATACATAATTTGTATTAAAATTTCTAAATGGTATCGGAGCGCAGAAGATTGCAATTTTGAAGCAGGAGCTCAATTTTGTTGGTGGAAACAATTCGAATTTGCTGCAAGAATTTCTTGGTGCTAAACATCGAAATGGATTTCAATGGCTTGCGGCTAGAGTATGCACTCGAGGGCAGCTCGAACTACATTTCCTAGAAGGATAGGATGGAGGCAGTGCTTGAAGATAATGGCTTGAAGGAATTCATCAACAGTGATGTTCCGAAGCCCACTTCGACAGATGTTGCATTACTCGATGCATGGCAAAAGAAAGTGACGAAGGCGAGAAGGATTCTTTTGGAAGGCGTACATGACCACATTGTCTCAAGCCTTCATGGGAAAGCCACACCATATTCTATGTGGAAGGCTTTGAAAGATCTTTTCCAAGGCAACAACGACCATAGGAAATTGGCGCTACAGGATAAACTCAGAAAGATCAAGATGGAAAAGGATGACAATATTCCAAAGTATCTCATAAAGTTTGTCCAGTGTAAGGATGAACTGGGGAGTGTGGGAATCACTGTTGCTAATGATGAATTGGTGAGCTTGGCTCTCTTGGGAATTCCTAAGGGTTGGCACAGTTATGAAGACTCTGTCAATGGACAAAAAACTGCCGGATTGGGAACGACTGTGGTCGGATCTAGTGCAGGAGGATTTTAGGTGGAACACTAGAGATGGCTCTTCATCAAAGCATGATGATGAAGAGGATTGTGCTTTGGCTGCCAAGGCAAGGAAATGGAAGGGGAATAAATTCCATTCAAAATCTGAGTCTAAAGGCAACAATCTAGATTTGTCCAAGGTGAAGTGTTTTCACTGTCACGAACATGGGCATCCCGCCACTAACTGCCCACAGAAAAAGAAGAACAAGAAGGCTGCTGGAGCTGCAGTTGGTGAGGCCCTTGCCTCGCAATTTGAACTTGATTTCTCCTTGATCGTATGCATGGTTTCAAGTGCATTGGGATCGGTGAAGTATCTGGATAGTGGTGCTTCCTTCCACATGATGGGAGATAAGGAGCTTTTTAGTGACTTGGAGGAGAAAAATCTCCAAATGCATATAGTGATGGGCAAAGATGGATGATACAGTGCGACCGACATTGGTACCATTACCTTTGAGAGGGATTAAGGTAAACCATTTCAATTGAAATATGTTATGCATGTTCCAGGTCTGAAAAAAAAGCTTGGCCTCAGTCGCAATGTTGGAGGATAGAGGCTATGACATTGTTTTCAGCGAGGGAAAAGCTTTCCTGCGACATAAAACAACGGGTCAAGCCAAGAGGATAGGTATTCGAGTTAAGAATATCTACAAGCTGGAGGTAGATGGTTGCGCTGCCATGATGGGCAAGGCAAAAAAAGTAGGTGAGCCAGGATGAAGGCGAATTATGGAACAAGCGATTGGGCCATCTTCATCATGGAGCCTTGAAAGTTATGCAGCAAATATCTACCAAACTTCCAATGGGAACACTTTCTCAATCAGATCAGTGCAAGGAATGCACCATGGGAAAGTATGTAAAGTCCACCTTTCATGAAAAGGAGAACCCTGCTTCAGTGATCCTGGAGAGAGTTCACACAGACGTGTGTGGACCATTATCGGTTCTTCAACAAAAAAACATAGGTATTATGCTATTTTTGTTGATGACTTTTCTTATAAATGTTGGATATTATTCATGTAGAAGAAGGATCAAACATTCTCAAAGTTCTGTGAGTTTAAGGCATTGGTGGAGAAAGAGTTGGGGAAGCAAGTGAAGGCTCTAAGGAGTGATAATGGCAGAGAATACATCTTTAACAAATTCAAAGACTTCTGCAGCAAAGAATGAATTCGAAGAGAACTCATAACGCCTTATAACCCACAGCAAAATGGGGTCGCAGAGAGGAAGAACAGAACAATTGTGGGTGCGACATGAGCAATGCTGCATGATCAGGGCCTACCAATGCATTTGTGGGCGGAAGCATGCAACACTGCGGTTTATGTGCAAAACCGTTGTCCTCATAGAGTACTTGGCATGAGTACACTTGAAGAAGTTTTCACTGGTACGAAATCGGATGTTTCTCATTTTAAGATTTTTGGCTCATCTGTTTATGTGCATGTGACCAAGAACGCCAGGAAGAAGTTGCAGACGACTGCTGAAGTTGGGATATTTGTGGGGTACACAGAAAAACCCCATAATTATCGTGTGTATTTGAATAACAGTAAGCTGATTGTTATGCGACGAGATATAAAATTAGATGAGGGGAAAGCCATGCGGTTTTCGCTTGAGAGGGAGCTGGACTTGCATGCGGAAGAGGAACTGTTGGTTCCCAAAGATGAGTCTCTAGATGTGGATCGACCACAGGAGGAGGTTCATGGAGTGGAGGAGTCCACTCACGCAGAGCCAAACTTTAGAACTGGTAGAAGGCGTACCACATAAGTTGATAGGCTGAGACTTGATGCTGCGCAGAATGTAGGAGCCCCTACTTCATAGCGCAGACAAAGACAGTCTCCTGACTGATTTACTGGATACATGGCTCTCATGAGAAAATGTATTGTGACTGAGCCATATTCCTTTCAGGAAGTAGTGCAGGAGCCCACATGGGTAGATGCAATGGTGGAGGAGTATGACTCCATTGTTAGAAACACTTCTTGGGAAATTGTTCCAAGGCCGGTTGATAAATCAGCGATAGGTTCGAGATGGATCTACAAGGTAAAGTACGCTGTTGATGGGAGTGTTGAGAAATACAAGGCTAGATTTGTGGCCTGATGCTTCTCACAGATCAAAGGGATTGATTATGAAGAAACCTTTGCACATGTCGCACAATATTCTTCCATAAGGACCATCCTTTCTCTCTCAGCGCAGATGGGCTGACACATTCATCAGATGGATGTGAAGACTGTGTTTCTCAATGGGATCATTGAGGAAGAAGTGTACATTGAGCAGACTGAAGGATTTGAGATCTTCAACAGCGAGTCACATGTGTGCAGACTCAAAAGAGCGTTGTATGGGCTAAAGCAAGCACCCCGTGCTTGGTACACTCGGATAGACAGCTATTTCACTGGACTTGGATTCACCAAGAGTGAGGCAGATGCAAACCTATACAAAATTGTGGTGGAGGGTAAGCTTTTAATTATTGTTCTTTATGTTGATGATTTAAGGCTAACTGGTGATGAGTAATTGATACATTCATGCAAGGAGGACCTTGCAAAGGAGTTCAAGATGAAGGATATGGGCCTCCTTCACTATTTCCTTGGATTGGAAATATGGCAGTGAGATGGTGAACTTTTTGTGTCTCAAGGAAAGTATGCAAGGGAGATACTGGGTAAGTTTCACATGGAGGGCTGCAAACCCACAGATACTCCTCTTCCAGGAAACTGGAGGAAAGAGGATGCTACATATGGAGAGGTATTGGATGCTACTGTTTATCGACAGTTAGTGGGTTTGCTAATGTATTTAGTGAATACAAGACCAGACATATGCTATGCGGTTAACCAGCTAAGTCAAGAGAAGGTTAAGCCTACCAAGCTCTTTTGGAAGGTGGGCAAGCATGTCCTGAGATACCTAAGGGGCACATCTGAGTATGGCTTGTGGTACAGACTGACGGATGAGGTGATATTGCATGGCTTCACAGATGCAGATTGGGCGGGTAGGCCAACGAACATAAAGAGCACATCATGGGGGATCTTTAATATCAGATCTACAATTGTTTCTTGGTATAATAGGATGCAGAGATCCGTGGCACTTAGTCCAATGGAAGCAGAATACATGGCAACAATTCAAGCTGCATGTGAGGCTATCTGGATGAGAAAGATCCTGGTTTGTTTGTTTGGTTCTCATTTAGATCCGACAGTGATTCATTGTGATAATGAGAGTTGCATTAAATTCTCGATTAATCTTGTGTTTCATGATAGATCTAAGCATATAGATATCTGGTATCATCATATCAGAGATTATGTGCAGCGAAAGATCATGTTGCTTCAGTACATTCCTACGCAATATCAGGATGCAGATATTCTGACGAAGGCGCTCACCAGGAGCAAATTCGAATACCATAGAGACATGATCGAGGCGAAGGATAGTCTCTTTCCTGTTGAGAGGGAGTGTTGAGATTCAACGAGAAAATCCTAATTAAAATTAAGCACCTACACTAGGATGGAGCCTCAGGCTATTTTTAAGTGGAACTATATTTTTAGAATGGATGAGAAAATTCTATTTATAGATGGTGAGAAAATTCTATTTATAGATGATGTTCTATTTTTATATGTATGTGTGAGTTCTATTTATTGATCGCATGTTGACTATTATTATCCCTTAATAATAGTTGGACAATAAATAATAATCTATTCTCATGAAGCACTTGGAATCATTTAACTGGAGTAGCAAACCAATTAGCCAGAGGAATTTCAAGTTCAAAGGTTGGTTGGTGGGACATGCAAGTGGACTTAGTTGTAACTAAGTGATTCGAAGTTGTAACTGAGTTGGATGTGTAGTTATGTGAGTTGTAAAGTAGTTTAACTCAGTTAAGTGAGTTAAACTCACTTGTGCTAGTTGTAAGTGAATATACACTAGTGAGAGATCAGTGAATTAATTATTAATTAATTCACAATCAATGATCTCACATGCAACTGAAGATTTACTACTGTTAACTACAGGCATGTCAGAACTAGTGGAGACCCAGTTGAGATGTAGGTGAAAGGGACAGTTGACTATCAGTTGTACTATATTGGGTTGCACTCATGCAAGCCAAACACATATTGGATGTGCTCATGAGGATTCCGCAGTCAAGGAGGGCATGATTGCATTGAATTGGTCTCTGTAATCATCTTGGATTGTGTAGTGGAGGCAGGTTATTGTGAGGCAGAAATTTGGCTAAGGCATTTGCCAATTTCTGCAAGACAGTGTGAGATGATTGTATATTGTACTGAGAGCTCTTGGATTAGAGTTTTATATGAGATTGTTTCATGATCAATGATATATACATAATATATGATAGTGGGGTTTTTAGCTTTATGCTTTCCCGATAAAAACATCTGTGTTATGTGTGATTGATATTTCTTCTTAATATTGCAATTGGCGACCTTGTTTTAAATTTCCGCAAGAATTTTTGGTAGAAGCGATTATGTATTTAATAGTGGCATATAATTGTTAGATCATGAGAATCCAAACAATACATAATTTGTATTAAAATTTCTGTAGCTCCAATTTAGTTTTCTCTACTGAAAATCAAAATCAAAATGGGCCCTTCAAATTACTATTGTTGGTAGGATTCTTCCATAGATCTATTTACTCAAGTCATAGCTAACACACTATTGGTAGGGTTCTTTTCCTGTGCACTCAACTCATGGCCAAAACAAATGTCTTAATGAAGGAATTTACCTAATTATAATTGATTATAAAGGATAACAAATCGTAAAAGACAAAATCTGTTTTGATGCCAAATTATTTTTAAATGAAGTTATACCCTAATAACATAATATTAAGATATAACCTAATATTTTTTTTTAAGCTTTAATCTAAGATTATAACCAACTATACATATTAACGTGGCCAAAATTAAATATGTTCTATATGTATTTTTATTTTTATTTTAACCTACATTAAAATTTTATTTTTTAAATTTTTTAAATTTAATTTAAAATTTAACAATGTAATGTGATATCTTCTTTATACTAATAGCAGAGTATTTATATTGATGGTTAGTTAAGAGTTTGCTTTCCTTAAATTCTATAAGTGTTCGAGATTAATAAATGAATAGGAATTTTGATGAGGAGGCATGATGCGACGACGATGAGGTGAATGTGGTTGTTCTTCTACACCCTGGTCAACAATTCCTCTATTTGTGGACATGCTCTTATCTTTCGGCACACCTCGAATACGGCCTGGCGCTCTCACTGGTGCTCTCTCTCTTTTATGTTTACTGTGTCTCTAATTGTGGCTACTCCTACACATTACTTCTTTAATACTTTCAAATGCCATGATTATTTGGACGTCTCTGTCAACTTTCCTCACAGATTTGTGTAAAAGCATCTTATCCTTCGCAGGTAGACCCACCTTCCACTTATTCGCCTTTTCTTTCCTTATTAGCTTGTTCCTTTGGGGTCTCTTGGTAACCTTCCTGTGACATTGTTTTTTTCTTCTTCTATGGTGGGCTCTTGTGTACTGTACTATTTGGTGGATGCTCCCTATCCTGGCACCTACTTTTGATCCCCTATGGCATTTACACAGTCTCTTTGGCAGTCTCTAGTTTATTAGGTTAGCTCGCGCCCTTTTTTTGCAGCTCCGCCTACTAGAATGTTTTCTTCTCAGCTCCGGGTGGTGATTCACACATTCCTATTGTTCATTTGTGTTGTCTGTATCCTGACCCACATTTGGTTCGAACATTTTCACCACCCTCACCCTCGTTCTAATGTGCATCTGCCACGATGCCCATAGGGACCCTCACTGGTCTAGTGAATTTGTCTTTCATCCATTACCCTTTGCATGCAGATGCAAGATTAGAGTGTAGCGCTTGGGAGGTTGTTCGACGAGGACTCCTCTTCGCAGCTTGAACAACAAGGATTTTCCAGACTTCTGTGCCTCTCACATAAATGGAAGGACTCTTTCAGCATCTCTCGGCCTTTCAAGAACATTAGCTTTCGTGTCTGCAATCTGTGGTGGCATTTCAAGGGCTATTGATGTTGTTGCGAATAACGACGTCTCGACTCAGTGTTTTTTCCTCCGCCCGGGTGGTGTTGTGTAGGTGGTCTCGATACCTCACCTGGCGTGGTGCACTTTTTCCTCCTCCATCCGGTAGCTTCTTCGTTTCTCTGTTTTCTGGCTGCTTTCCCGTTGGACTTTTAATTTTTCTAGGGGGTAGTTGACATTCTCTATGATCCGCATCTAACACGGATCGACGATCTTGGATTTTATGACGACCTTCTCTAGCTCCAATGGCAACATATCTTTCCATTTCTGCCTCCAGTACAACATTCCTTACCTCGCTGACTACATTCTGTGACCTAGACTCAAATTTCCGTGGGTTTTTTATTCTCCTGCTCTATTTTTGTCATGTACGCCTGCTTTGAAACCCTTGAACTCTTCTTCCCTCACACAGGGCGTCTAAATTTCCCTCCCTAACATCCTCATTTTCTATTATGGGCTTGTAGGGTACACTTTGTATGAAGTTTTCTTTACTTTTCCCTAGGTTGTGGTGGGTGGTTTTTGAATTGGGCGCGACAACGCGACCATCATTCTTTGCATCGAGGGTTGATGGATGATTACCTGGCAACTCTAGATGCGGACATCTCTACACAACATAATTTTCTATGGGCCACATTGGAGATGGAACAATCCTGGGCTTGTAATAGTGTCCACATGGGATCAGAGCTGGGGGGTTCACAGGCAGGTGATGTGGCGCCCACACAGGGCCCCACGCGTATCATGCATGCACATGCAAATGAAAACATATTTGACACTCGCTAGTTGCGATGTGGGCTTCACCACAAGATTGTTCATAATGCTCCTGAGACCAAATTTCTTAGCTTCGGACATGATGTACTGTGGGATCATGTACCGAGTCTTCACATTAGTGGGTCGATGGTTCTTCGTTGTTTCTCAGAATATGGATATGGAGGGTTGGGTTTTGGTTCAGTGGAAACCCCTATTGGGATATACCCTAAAGGTTAGCTGATTAATGAATCACTGGTACAATTTTCACTCTCTACACTAGGCGGATGCTATGAAAATCTTAACGATGCCATGGGTACACGAACATAGTTTTCTGCAACTCAAAAAATGGTATGTGGGTTTCAGTCCTTTCACCAATACCCTGCTCAACAGGCATACCTGGGTAAAGCTCCCAGGTCTCCCGCTGGATTTTTGGACCAAGACAACTTTGGAGGCGATTGGTAACTATGTGGGTAAATTCATCTACATGGACACAAAGGCGTTGGGAGTTTGTGATAAGAGTATGACCTAGATCCTTGTGGAGGTGGATGTACATGAATATATCATTTCAAAATGGGGTCCCTTGCACATCATCCAGCGTATCGACTATTGGGGGGTGTTGTTTCGATGTTTGTTGTGCCACCATACTGGTCACCTCATAGACCGTTGTCCATGGCGCAAAATTAATGTTGGTATGTCTCGGCGAACTTGGCACAACAACGAGCATGGGCAAGATGTCACTATGCCGGGATCGTCTTAAAAACTAGGTACTTTCGTGGCTTCTGATGACCCGTCTCACTACACTCACAATTTTTTATATGTATCTTCTAAATCCCCTTGTTCCTCCCATGATGTTGATTATGACCCGCATCCACCCTCTCGCCCTCCTGTCACGACCCTTCGGGACCTATCCATCAACACGTCTCACCTCTCCCTTACTCATCCTACTCCTTCGGTTGTCATCTGCAACACGCCATGTTCGTCTCATCCCGACTTACCCGATCCCTCGTCTCACCCTCCTGACTCGCAGCCCCCGACTTCCTAACTTCTGCAAGTTGTTTCCTCCTCACCTACAGTGCCATCCTTCCCCCGCAATTATGTGGACAATGACATACAATTACTCCTCCACGACCCTGCTATGGGTCTCTCCATGCTTACCGTTCACAAGGGGAACGGGGAAGCCACTTCCCCTATCATCAATCCAAATTATGCTTAGAACATCACCACCCACTGTAAGATAGGTAGGGGTGCCCACCACCATCGTCGGCACCACCAGGGCTCACCCTTAAATTTTGATTTTGGCAACTTACAAGACATCCTAATTCTCGACTCTTCCTCTTATGGGGCCCTTAGATACCATTTTTCCACTGCTGCTTGCCCATCATGACCATTCTCTCCCTCAATTTACGTGACCTGGGAGATGCTGCTAAAAGGTGATCATACGCCACCTCCTATTCACTTTCTGACCCCTTGTTGTTCTCATCCAAGAAACCATGGTCAATTCGGCCAAATCTTTGGCGTACTTTAGACTCATATATCCTCACTGGCATATGATGCCCGTCGATTCCAGTGGCTTATCTGGCGGTCTTGCTGCATTATGGGATCCATCTGGGGACATTTCAAGGCTTCTAGTTTATTTGTTGGTATTCTACTTTCTCAAAAGCTCCAGGGCAATCACGAGAAGATTTATATATGGAAAATTTATGCTCCTTTCTCAGACATACCCACCTTCTGAGACCGGTTCAGGGAATCAAATATTCTTAACCTACCTTCCCTGATTATTGCAGGGGATTTCAAACACACTTTTTCTTGACTAGAATGTTGGGGGTCCTCCAAATCCCACAACCCTTTGTTGAAATGATTGTCTGGACTTTTTGAAGATAACCATTTGGTTGATTTTTTCCCCTCTCCCCTTCAACCCACCTAGCCTAATTTCATATCTGGGGATGATTATATTAGCAAGAGATTGGACTGTTTCCTGGTTCACTAGAGCCTTATAGAAACATTGGGAAATTTGAGGTCATTAGTGGTGAAATGTTTTATTTCGGACCACTATCCCATATTGCTACAGTGGAAGACGGAACATCATCGAAAAGGAATCCCCTTCAAGTTCAATCATACTTGGCTCAAGGACGAGGAGTTCAACATTTTGGTTAAAGTGGTGTGGAATACATTTCCTCGGTTACCTGACCAGTCTGCTATGGACTACATCACATCCATTTTGGCCACCCTCAAGAGCATGGTTTGGACGTGGTAGCACGTTGAGAAAGCATGTTTATATATTGAACTGAAGGCGGTGACCGAGGATATTCAAGCCTACAATGCTTGCCTCATGGAGGGTCGGCCCACTCAGATGGAATTGGACTCCCTCAAAACTTTGGATATGCGAAGAAAACAAATCTTAAAATTCTAGGAGGACATGGGGACTTAAAAGTCAGGCTATTTGGATATAGGCGGGTGACCGAAACATTAAATTTGTCCACATATTTGCATATCAGAGGAGGAACACTAATTCTATTTGGAACATCCAAGGCGCGGATGGAACACTCAAATATTCAAAGGAGGATATTCGTAGGGATTCGTTTTAGTATTTAGGGGCACTTCTAAAAAAAATGGATGATGTGAACATTGAAGATCTTCTTTGGGTTGTCGAGGAGTTCCTTGTGATGTTCAATCGGGATGCGAACATGAATCTGAATCACCCTCTCATTGGAAGAGATCCACTCTATACTCTGCTCCTTTGCCAAGGGCAAATGCCCCTGCCATGGTGGATGGACTGTTGAACTTTTTCTTCACTTCTTTGACTTGATGGGGGAGTCTCTCTAAGATATGGTTGATGAATGTCGAGCCAGGAAGTCCATAAATGGATCCATCAAGGCTACTTTCATCGCCTTAATTTCCGAAGTGTCTGGTCCGGTCTCTTTCTCGGAATTCAGACCCATCTCTTTGTGTAATATTGTGTACAAGTTAATCTCCAAGGTCATTGGTGAACACATTAAAGGAGTACTTTCTGTTCATATCACAAACGACCAGTTTGGTTTCCTCTCTAGTAGATCAATACACGACACCATTGTAATTGCGTAGGAATGTGTCCACACCAAGAAGGAGGCGGTCGTCATGAAGATTGATTTGAGGGGGGCTTATGACTGTGTGGATTGGAGATTGATTCATCTCATACTTGTCAAGATCGGTTTGGAGTATGGAAATGCTGAATGGATCATGGTGTGCGTGTCAAAAATTTGGATTGCCATTATGGTTAATGGTTATCCCACCAACTTCTTCAGAGCATGTAGGGGGCTAAGGCAGGGCTGTTCATTATCCCCTCTACTCTTTTTATTTGTAATGGATGGTTTCAGTAGGAAGATCAACACTGCTCGAAGTTTAAATTATTTTCATGGATTGCGGAAGGCCCCTCAGGTATGCATTAGAAACCTCTTTTTTGTTGATGACATTTGATCTTCCAGTCTTGTCAAGAGGAAGCAATGGGAATCTCTACTTCATATTTTCCAGTAGACGGGGGAAAATTTGGCCTCTTCATAAATGGGCCCAAGTCATGCTTATACTTCTCCTCTGGAGATGTCTCGGACATTAAATACATAACTGACCAGTTTAACATGAATATTGCTCCTTTACATAATGGTTTTACCTACCTGGGCTTCCGAATCATACCGACTTGCTACAAATTTGATGATTGGACTTGGCTCCTCTCAAAATCTGACAAAAGTGCTGGTCTCTTCACTGTCTCTTGCTCGGTGGCCATTTCACTTTGATACAATTGGTTTTGTAGCAGATAGCGACTTACTGGTCACATTTATTTGCACTCCCATCTCGTATCTGTAACCTCATTGGTTCACGACTTGCTCGTTTTTTATGGTTACACACTGGAGCTACAAAAAAATATCAACTAGCAGTTTGGGAGACCATCACCAGGCCTAAATATGTAGATGGATGGGGGATCTTGGATTCCCGAGCATTTGGAGTTTCTTTACTTATGAAGTCCTTATGGAGGGCTCTTTTTGGGGGCGACATTTGGGGTCAAATCATCACTGCAAAATACCTTATGAACCACCACATTTCCTACTGGATTGCCAATGCATCTAGTGTAAGAAATCAAATAGGATTATAAATCACCATTTACATTAAAATCAATGCATCTAGTGCAAGAAATATTCTTCCCTCTTTGCCCCCAACATCTATATGTATATCTCCCTCCATGTCTCCTTCTTTGTCTCTTTATCTCACCTCGCCAAACACACATGATCTCTCACTCCATATCTATCAATATCAACCTCACTTGTCCCGACTAGAATGCTGGGGGTCCTCCAGACCCCACGACCCTTTGTCGGAATGATTGTCTGGACTTTTGAAGATAACCATTTGGTTGATGTTTGCCCCCCTTCCCTTCAACCCACCTAGCATAATGGCATATATGGGGATGATTATATTGGCAAGAGATTGGACCATTTCCTGGTTCACTAGAGCCTTATAGAAACATTGGGAAATTTGAGGTCATTGGTGGTGAAATGTTTTATTTCGGATCACTATCCCATATTGCTACAGCGGAACACAGAACATCATCGAAAAGGAATCCCCTTTAAGTTCAATCATACGTGGCTCAAGGATGAGGAGTTCAATCATACGTGGCTCTATACTCTGCTCTTTTGCCAAGGACAAATGCCCCGACCCCGGTGGATGGATTGTTGAACTTTTTCTTTACTTATTTGACTTGACGGGGAAGTCTCTCTGAGATATGGTTGATGAATGTCAAGCCAGGAAGTCTATAAATGGATCCATCAAGGCTACTTTCATTGCCTTGATTTCCAAAGTGTTTGCTCCGGTCTCTTTCTCGGAATTCAGACCCATCTCTCTGTGTAATATTGTGTACAAGTTAATCTCCAAGGTCATTGGTGAACGCATTAAAGGAGTATTTTCTGTTCATATCACAAACGAATAGTTCGGTTTCCTCTTTGGTAGATCAATACATGACGCCATTGTAATTGCGCAGGAATGTGTCCACACCAAGGAGGTAGTCGTCATGAAGATTGATTTGAGGAGGGCTTATGACTATGTGGACTGGAGATTGCTTCGTCTCATACTCGTCAATATCAGTTTGGAGTATGGAAATGTTGAATGGATCATGGCGTGCTTGTCAAACATTTGGATTGCCATTCTGGTCAATGGTTATCCCACCAACTTCTTCAGATCACATAGGGGGCTAAGGCAGAGCTATTCATTATCCCCTCTACTCTTTTTATTTGTAATGGATGGTTTCAGCAGGAAGATCAACATTGCCCGAAGTTTGAATTATTTTTAGGGATTGCGGAAGGCCCCTCATATATGCATTACACACCTCTTTTTTGTTGATGACATTTTATCTTCCTGTCTTGACAATAGGGACAACGGAAATATCTACTTCATATTTTCCAATATACGGGGGCAACTTTTGGCCTCTTCATAAATGGGCCCAAGTGATGCTTATACTACTCTTCTGGAGAAGTCTCAGACATTAGATACATAGCTGACCATTTAACATGAATATTGCTCCTTTACATAATGGTTTTACCTACCTAGGCTTCTGACTCAAACCGACTTGCTACATATTTGATGATTGGACTTGGCTCCTCTCAAAATTTGACAAAAAGTGTTGGTCTCTTCACTGTCTCTTGCTCGGTGGCCATTTCACTTTGATATAATCGATTTTGTAGCAGATAGCGACTTATTGGTCACATTTACTTGCACTCCCATCTCGTATCTGTAACCTCATCAGATCATGGCTTGCTCGTTTTTTATGGTTAGGCACTGGAGCTACAAAAAAATATCAACTAGCCATCTGGGAGACCATCACCAGGCCTAAATATGCAGATGGATGAGGGATCTTGGATTCCTGGGTATTTGGAGTTTCTTTAATTATGAAGTGCTTATGGAGGGCTCTTTTTGGGGGCGACATTTGGGGTCAAATCATCATTGCAAAAACCTCAAGAACCACCACATTTCCTATTGGATTGCCAAGCAGGAGATTGGCACCAAACATGGATCTTTTGTTTGGTCCAGTTTTCAGAAGATTAAACCTTGTTTCATTCAACAAGTGGTTCGAACTTTCGATAGGGGGAACTTATTATTAATTGGCCAGGACAACATTGCAGGTGTTAACGAAACAAATATGCTCTCCATGGACACCATCAACTCACTACATCACAGAGGTATTATCTTCTTAAAACAAGTAATCAGAGACTGGGATAATTGTATGCTTATTTCGACGCAAACTACATAGATCAGAGTGCGGGGCCTCATGGCTATGGAATGGGATCGCTTCAAACAAGTTCTCAGAGATGCGGGTTTATGCAGGCAACCGGCTGGTGACTATATCACCTAGGCTGGTGTTATCCACAAAGGCTCTGTGGTTGTCGCGGATACATATTATCATATCATGCAACAAAAGTTGGGGGATCCGACCACCAACTGGTTTCTTGATATTTGAAAACTGAAGATTCCGCTCAAAATCACATGTTTTCTCTGGTTGACTTGGAAGAATAAGATCCTCGCATGGGACAACCTGTGTAAAAGAGGATTCCTGGGTCCTGGTTTATGTCCACTATGTTTTTCAGAACAATAATCCATGGAGCACTTGTTGTTCACTTGTACTTTTTCCATGCAGGTTTGGTCTCACGCTCTTTCTTCCTTTGGCATCGTTGTCACCCATTTCACTTCTACTGAAACATGTCTTAAATGGGGGCAGGAGCACGGGGTTTATCTCGTTTTCGTCCCTCCATTTGTTTTGTGGGAAATATCAAAGACCCAGAACCATGCGATATTTTGAGGTTGGAGCATAATGTTTTCAGTAATGTTACTAAAATTCAGGGATGGTTTGAACACATGAAATTACGGGCCAAAACAGACCTTGAATTGACGCCTCGACATCTTTGCATCCCCATTATACAACCTGATGGTTATTTTGATGACGCGACACAAGATCACAAATGTGGCTATGGTGTTGTACTTCTCATGGATATAGTTATGTTGTTCATGGTTGAGATTTATGTTTTTATCTTTATGTTTTTCTTGGGGACTACTATCCATGGTGGATCTCTTTTGTATCCATTCGACCATCTCCTAAGAACACTTCTGTTTTTGATGTACTGTTTATCTATGTGCCATGCACCATGCTGAAATATGCAAAACATACATGCCAATTTAAACCGAACTTTTTTCTAATAAAACTCAGTTCGTTTTTTTCCTCTGGATTTTTTTCTTTTTCTTTCTATAAGTATCCAACAAAAGTAAACACCTTTCTGTAATAAACACTTCTCCCCTTATGGATGAACACACCAATAATTTTCTTTGAATAATGATAAAACAACAAACATCCATATATTATACCCATTACAATTTTGACAAATTATATTATGATATTGTTATATCTAAGACTTTTGTGATCCATAATATAGATGAATGTTTTTTCAGATTAATCACATCATTAGGATTTGGTCGACGTTTCAAACCAACTACTGTGGTTCATCCTCATGGTCGTTTCGAACCAACTATTGTGGTTTAAATATAATAAAAAATATATCATAATATAGATGAATGTCTTTCGGATTAATCACATTATTAGGATTTGGTCGACATTTCAAACCAACTATTGTGGTTCATCCTCAAGACATTAATCACATCATTAGGATTTGGTCAACGTTTGGTTCGAAACGTCGACCAAATCCTAATGATGTGATTAATCTGAAAGACATTCATCTATATTATGATATATATTTTTTATTATATTTAAATAAAACAAAAAAAATCAAAATAAATTATATAAATTACAAATCATGCAATTTCACTAATTTATATTTACAATTTTAACCTTAACTATTAATATTTCAAAAAAGATATGGAATGTTTAAAATAACGCTAATGATAAAAATATTTGCATTATTATTTTGGAAAAGGTCAAATATGACATAAAAATATTTAAAAAATATATGGAATGTTTAAAATAATGCCAATGATAAAAGAGGCACTCTAAAAAAAATCATAACAGTAAGATTATGAAAAATTTTAGCATAGTTTTTTGAAAATCTAGGTTATAGTTGTCAACTTGAAGATTTTGGGTGTTCTAGTGCTAAATCTATTTCCACTATTAAAAAAAATCAAACACAACAACTACTTATTTTTTATTTATTTTTTAAATCAAATAAAAAAAAAAAAACTGAAAAAAAACTGAGACTATTTTGTTACAGATATTAACAACTCTAAACATAAAACACTATCACTTTATCATAAACATGAGAACATTATTTCATTATTTTTTCATGACATAAAGTTACATAGAAATAAACAATCAACATAAGAACATGAGGATATTATTCTTTCTTCACATAAAGTTATATAGAAATAAAGCAATCAACATAAGAACATGAGGATATTATTCTTTCTTCACATAAAGTTATATAGAAATAAAACAATCAACATAAGAACATGAGGATATTATTCTTTCTTCACATAAAGTTATATATAAATAGGACAATTTGCCTTCAACACAAGAACATTGATCAATAGGACACTATCTCTTAAACATGACAAAATTACAAAATTGACTAAATTGATTTAAACAGGAAGAAAAGTTAAAAAAAACAAAACTCTGGATATTGGAATTACAAAATTAACTAAATTGATTGAAACATGAAGAAAAAACTCTAAATATTGAAATTATGTAAAAGCACAATTAAGAATTAAAACCTGTTTTTCCAGCCAAAGGTACAATTATTTTAGACTATTAACAATTACTACATTTAATTGACTCCCAATTATAATAATTGCATAATCAAATATATTTTTATGGAATATCGTTAATCTTTTGGACTGTAATTATCATAAACGAGATGTTTTAGGAAGTTAAAAGGATAAATAGTTGGCTTTGTTGTGAGGTGACGAATCACAATTGGCTTTGTTGAAGTGTCCTTTTTGAATTACAGTAAATTTCCATTTTTCGTTTCTGTAAAAGAAATTAAGAAATCTGTGAAATCACACCAACAATTTTTGATTTAATTGAAACCAGTCTCTATCAGATAAAGAAATGCTATCTTCAGAAACTTCTTGAATGGATGGTAAACTCCGACTTCATCGCTAGACCAGAATTCCGCTATCTCATTATTGACTCACTGTCGCTGGACTTGCAGGAAATGTTGGGTCACCATTGAGGGGTGATGATTAGGTGGATGGGTGGGTTGGTGTGGTGGTAGGTTGGCGGGTAGAGAGATCAAGATTGGAACGTATTTGTTAGATAGTGGGTTTGTTGGAATTTCTGGATATATGCTCAAACGTGCGTGAGGCGAATCTGCCATTGAATCTAGAGGAAGCTTGGTCATTATCTTTTTTGGTTCTCCTTTCTTGCTTCTGTGCGTGGGTAGCAAGGAAGCAACAATAATGGCGCCTGTATACAATTCACAGAGTTTCAGGGAGCTGGAGTTGATAATGGACAACAATATAAACAGGGTCATCTCATCATCTTCATCATCATCCAGGCATCTGTATCAGCAGCGTCTGCAGAGGCCTACGCCCCCAGCAGAATCTGAGCAGAAACAGCCACAGCAACAGCAACAGGACATTGTTTCAGAATGCTGCGCTGTTGAAGCCCAGAAGCCCAATCCCCTAACCCCGCCTATTCCCCTCGCCAGCGCAGCTTCAATATCATTAGCCCTGGGTTCGATTCTCTCCTCCAATCTCCTCCACTCCAGAACAACCCTACTCCCATCTCCTCCGGCCAAAGTCACCATAGCCCGGCCAGGCACCGCTAGACCCGCTCGTCCTTCGTCGCTTTCCGCCCCGAAGAAGCGCGCAAACCCCCTACCCACCCAGGCCAGCAGCGCCCTGCAAGTTCCTGTTACTCCGCCTGCGCCAAGCCACACCAAGGCCACCGGAGTTTCGGCCTTCCCGGACTACTATCGCCTCCGCCAGTCGGGTCGAGACGCCGGGGACCCGAGCAATGCCGCCGCACTGCGCAAAGCCGCCATCGTCTGGTTCAGGAATGACCTTAGAGTCCACGACAACGAGGCCCTGACGAACGCCAACAAAGAAGCGCTGTCGGTTCTCCCCGTCTACTGCTTTGACCCGAGGGACTACGGCAAGTCGTCGTCCGGATTCGACAAGACCGGGCCCTTTAGGGCCACGTTTTTGCTGGAGTGTGTTGCCAATCTGAGAGCAAATTTGAGAGAACGTGGCTCGGACTTGGTGGTTCGCATTGGCAGGCCGGAGGAAATCTTGGTGGAGTTGGCCAAGAGCATCGGTGCCGATGCTCTGTACGCCCACCAAGAGGTCTCTCATGCGGAGATCACCGCGGAAGAGAAGATCAAGTCTGCGCTCGAGGAGGAAGGGGTGGAAACTAAGTTCTCCTGGGGAAGCACATTGTACCATCCTGAGGACTTGCCCTTCAAATTGGAGGACATGCCCACCAATTATGGGGGTTTCAGAGAAAGGGTTCAAAGGCTGAGCGTGAGGCAGATTATCAAGGACCCCGAGCAGCTCAAGGGATTGCCGACCCGTGGCGATGTCGAGCCGGGAAAGATTCCCAGCCTCTTGGATCTTGGTTTGAATCCTAATTTTGGCCAGGTAAAGCTACTCTCCCATTCTGAAATAATTTATTTATTTATTTTATGCCAAACTTAGTACTTTTGAATTGACTGATTGCATCCTAATCTGGATCTGGACCTGCATCTATTGAAAAAGGCAAATTGCAAACTTAATAAATAGTATGTGATTTGCATCTCCAGTGCTATTGATCCCTCTCCATGGGTAATGTCACCCAGGTCAGAAAAGGGCAAGTGTAAACTTAATAAATAGTATGTGATTTGCACCCCTAGCGCTTTTGATCGCTCTCCATGGGTAATAATGCCCAGGTTAAGATTGGTTTATGCTAGTGATCTATTAAGCATTAAGAGATTAAAAAAAGAACTGCAAAGTGCAAATCTCAGTATCTATCGGATACCATTGATGGTGAAAAAAGATTGAGGTGTGCATCTCCAGTTCTTTTTGGCCCCTCTTCATGTTTATTAGATCTGGGGTTTAAGCACATGCTTGTGTTTTAACTTTTGCAATATGTGATTTTTCTTTACCAGCATAGATTTAAAGGCAAAATAACTTACATGGAAATGATCTAACTTATCTGACATGCTATGAGCCAAACCAGAATTCTGTTATAACTGAAAATCTGAAATTAGATCGGAAAACTTTGATACCTAAAACAAGTCCAATTCTGAAACTAACAGGAGCACTATCAGCTGTAAATTTTTCAATATCTATAAGTGTACATGCAACAGAGAGTTGAAGACTCGCAACAGTGGTCAATTATCAGAGAATTCAGGATCCCCCAAAATTCATTCCAGATCGAAGAACAGAAGTAAATTTTATCAGGAAATAGTTTGTAGTTGAATATCATATAACCCAGGAAATAAGTATCTTGTATGGGAACTTTCCAACTCTGGCCAAAGGCAAGGCAACATGGATGTTATTCTTGGCCTCAAATAGTCTCTCCAGGCAACCTGCAGTAACACAATTCAAGAAAAAGATTCATCCTGTCATGCGTCAGAGCCATTTTATAGTTAGTGATCCCAGTCAAGCTTCCTTGTTTTGCATGTGGGATAACTAGATTTTACATAAACTTCTGTTAGTTAAACAGAAAAATGCATTTAATTGACAATTTTTTGCACGAGGAGGACAAATGGCACCTTGCTTTTACTTTTTATGATGATCAAAATTGGAGGAGGAGACATGTGGCACTATAATCATATGGCACACTGTATCCAAGCATTTTTCGATGGGCTTTTATCTAATTTGCCGTTGTAAGTATATAAAATATTTTCCTTGGAGAATCTGATCAGGAAAATAATATTTTATTGTAGAGGAGTTGAGCTAAATTCTATATAAGAATTTGCTCATTCCATTTGCAAGATGGATTGGATTAGTGGAGAGTAATGGGAGGAGTCTAGTCTCACCTTTGCAGAGCTGTTGTGTAATATTATTTATTATTTAGTGTTTTTCTAGGGTAATCATGGAAGGATTTGAGTTGCAATCTTAATGAGGTAGAAGTTATCACAACGAAGGATAATGCATAGGATGTATGATTTTAGTGCTATTTTATTTTTAATTGAATTTAAATTAGGTTTCCGTCATATTAGAAGTGAATATCTTAGGGTTTTGTTTCATTACAAATAGACCTAGTGTACAATTTTTCTTGTGATACTTGGGTTGATTTAGTAAAAGTTAACCTCCCTTTAAGCCTTGCAAGTTTCACGATCCTTAGCTTGATGCTCTTCTAAGCAATCTTTATGATGTTTGAGACTTCAACAACCAAGACAAGAGGACAGATACTTAAGAGTAGCTTAGATCCCATCACCCAAGCAAGATAGGCACAAGTCTTCTATTCACTCATCACTCCAAGCCCATCATTACATTTATTTATTTTCCATCACAATTGTTGCTTGGTTCTATTTACTGGCATTGCTACTGAATGAAGTGAATCTTGTTGACCAATAGGGAAGCCTTCTTGAATGAAGTGAATCTAGTTGACCAATAGGGAATACTTCTTGATGAGAGGACTCTTTTTGAGTCTAAGGTGTGGGGAAGAGTTGGTGAGATGATAGTTGTTGCCAACCTCCTTAGTTCCACAAAGCCAATACCATTCTTTGCGTGGTAACATGTAAGTAACATGTAATATTCCAACTAGGAAATAACAATGAAAATCAAGAACATGAATTAAGCTACAACAAAATTTTAAAACATGCATTTGCAATCAGTAAACCAAGAAATCTGGGCAAGACATTAGATTCCTTTATTTTATTAGTAAATTAGTTTTGTTTTAGTTTAAAGAGTAAAAAGTTTTGATAGGAATGATGTTAGAAAAAATAAGAAATCTTATCCGCTTTTGTGGATATAGATGGAAGTAGTTTTTTTATTAAGTTTGGTAAAATAGACTAGATTTGTAGGAGGGAAAATCTGAAGAAAGCTAAGACTTTGTGGAAAAAATAGGGAGATTGTATTCCTTTTTTTGGGAAATTCCAACTCATCCAAATTTTAGTAATGATAGAAGAGGAATTAGATATATGAATGTATGTATGTACTCAACTTTTGCAATTCAGAGGAAAAAAAAAATATATGTTAGTAATTTGTCAGAGATTAGAATGTCAATTGGAAATGTAATTCGAAAGTGTAAGTGAGTTAATGCTGTTTGCACATTCCAACCATTAATCGTGTTGTAGGTTAGGCAGGATTTGGCATCAATTATTGGTATTAGAGCTATGACACAGAGAAAAAAGAGTGTGAAATGACATTCCACGCTGATTGGGAAGACGAGGTCGAAGGGTAAGACCAACAATTGATGCTGGAGATAGGGAGGACATGAGATGTGTCCAAGAAAGGCTAGAAGCCTTAGAGATGAACATGCAAAGAGATCCATAGACTGGAGACATCAGTGAATCTGAGGAAGAGTATCCAGCAGAGGATGAAGAACATGCCGGATAGCCTGCAGAAATTAAATTGACGAGGTCAATGATTAGGGCTATTTCGAGGCCTATAACGAAGGTACCTACTTATAGTTGTAGCTTGGAACTAGAAGAATTAATAGATTGGATCAATGCTTTAGATAAGCATTTTGAGTACGAGGAGGTAGCTGAAGACAAATAGGTGAAGTTTGCTATTACTAGATTATAAGGACATGAAACTCGTTGGTGGGATGGAGTCCAAGAAGAGTGGAGAAGAAAGAACAAAGCCAAGATCAAAAGCTAGAGTAGAATGGTGGTGAAGCTGAAAGGTAAATTTTTTCCCAAAGATTACCAACTGTCTTTATTCAGGGAAATGCAAAACTTGAAACAAAGGTCATTGACTGTTAAAGAGTATACTGAAGAATTTTACAAGGTGAATATTAGAGTAGGATACATTGAAGAAACACTTGAAAAGGTTGCTAGATATATCAATGGGCTACGGTTTGAGATTCAAGATGAGTTTAGCCTATTTTCACCTAGAACTGTAGAAGATTCTTCCCAATTCGCCTTGAAAGTAGAGGAAAAATTGTCTAGAAAGCAAAGCCAAATGAATAGAGGGAGGAGTCCTGTAAGGGGAAGAGGACCTAGTGTGCTACTTATGGACGGGAAGGAACTGCTGCAAGAACTCAAAAAGAAAGAAGAAATTCATTTTGCTTTGATTGGTAAGCCAAAGGTAATTCTTACCAACACAAGTTTAAATGATTTGCCTGAAGAAGTCAAGGTTATGTTGGACGAGTTCACAAATATAATTGTTGATGAATTGCCAAGTAAGTTGCCTCCTTTTCGAAGCATTACTCATCATATAATTCTGGGGGCAAGTCTTCTGAATAAAGCAACATACCACATGACTCCACAAGAAAATGAAGAGATAAAGAAACAAGTGCAGGAGTTGCTGGACAAAGGATTAATAAAGGAGAGCTTAAGTCCATGTGATGTTCCCACCATGTTCAACCCAAAGAAAGATGGTGAATGGAGAATGTGTACTAATTCAAGGGCCATCAATAAAATTACAATTAGGTACAGATTTCCACTTCCCCGCATTGAAGGTCTGAGTGATTGTTTGAGTGGTGCTAAGTATTTTTCTAAAATTGATCTGATGAGTGGTTATCACCAGATTAGAATTAGAGAGGGGGATGAATGGAAAACAACTTTCAAAACAAGCAATGGGTTGTATGAGTGGTTGGTAATGCCTTTTGGCCTTACCAATGCACCTAGCATGTTTATGAGATTAATGAATGAAATCTTGAAAGGATTTGCAGGTAAATTTGTTATTGTTTATCTGGATGACATTCTAGTGTATAGGGAAACAAAAGAGGAGCATCTCAAATTACTTTTGAGCACCTTGCAACAAGAGAAGTTGTTGATAAATTTAAATAAATGTAGCTTCATGAAGAATGAGTTGGTATATTCGGGATTTGTGATTTCAGAAGAAGGATTGAAGATGGATCCAAATAAAGTGAAGGCAATCATTAACTAGCCTATTCCAAGAAATGTGTTTGAGGTAAGAAGCGTTCACGGTCTTGAAAGTTTCTACTGAAAGTTTATAAAGAATTCCAGCAGTTTGTGTGCACCCATTGTCGACACAATCAAGGAGAATAATTAGCCATTTAAATGGACTGTAGCAATTGATAGAAACTTCAAAATACTAAAGCAAACGATAATTGAACAACCTATATTAGCTTTACCAGATTTTAAGAAATGTTTTAAAGTTGAGACTGATGCAAGTGGAGCTGCTAAGTCAAGAAGGAAGGGCGATTACATATTTCAGTGAAAAATTAAATGAAGCAAGGCAAAAGTATTCCTCTTATGATAAAGAATTCTATGCTATAGTTCAAGCTTTAAAAAAATGGAGGCATTATCTTATACCTAAAGAGTTTGTTCTTTATACTGATAACCATGCTCTACAATTTATCAATAGTCAGGCCAAATTGAATCAAAGGCATGCTAAATGGCTGGAGTTCTTGCAAAAATTCGCATTTGTCATCAGGCATACAAGTGGTAAATCAAATAAGGTTGTTGAGGCATTAAGTAGAGTAAATTTGATTTTGCACGAGTTTCAAATCAACACTTTAGGATTTGATGAAATGAAAGAGATGTATAAGGAAGATGTTCATTTTAAAGATGCATATGCTGCTTGTAAAAATCCAGTTAGTGGTGATAGAACTCCATGGTTGAGCTTTATGCTGCAGGAAGGATTGTTATTTAAAGATAGCAGATTGTGCATACCCAATTGAATGCCTTTTATTTTTGGCTAGGCATGCAAGCTGATGTGAAAAGGTTTATTAGAAAATGTAGGATCTGTTAGCATGTGAAGGGAAGAAGTCAAAATATAGGTTTATATCGGCCATTACCGATTCCTACTAGGCCATGGGATTCAATTAGCATGGAATTTATAGATTCTCTAAAATGACACATTTTATGCCTTGTAGCAAAACTAGTGATGCCACCAATGTTGCCAATTTGTTCTTTAAATAGGTGGTAAGGTTGCATGATTGCTTAGAAGCATTGTATCTGATAGAGACACAAGTTTCGTCGGTCATTTTTGGAGAACTTTATGGAGAAGTTGGGTACTAACCTTAATTTTAGCTCAACCTATCATCCACAAACTGATTGGCAAAAAAAAGTGGTGAATATGAGCTTGGGAAACATCCTAAGAAGCTTGGTAAGTGAAACTCCCAAAAAATGTGATCAAGTTCTTCCTCGGGTTGAATTTGCATCCAATGATACACCCAACAGAAGTACAGGTATGAGTCCCTTCTAGATCTTGTATGGAATGCATCCAAGGGGAGTATCTGAATTGAGAAATTTGGGAAAACAAGATATAATGAGTGTAGAAGGTGAAGAATTTGCAGTGAGCATGCAAGAATTGCAAGAAAGAGTTAAACAACAACTACAGGAAAGCAACAACAAATACAAACAAAGCGCTGATTCAAAGAGAAGGCAGTAGAACTTTGAGATTGGTGATTTAGTCATGGTACATTTGAGGAAAGAAAGATTTCCTAAAGGAACTGACAACAAGCTAAAACTCAAGAAGATCAGACCTTGTAAAATTTTAAGAAAATTTTCCTCAAATGCTTATGAAGAGAAAGGTTATGAAAGCACGACGAGGCTATGAGAGGTGATGAAAATATAAGAGCCATGGCGTGAGTTATGAGAGGTTGTCATTCTCAGAGCCATGCGCAATGAAGATACAAGAGCTTGATAGTATTAGTCCATTAGAGCGAGATGCTCGATCATATATGGGTTTTTAGAGAGGGTATGATTAGTCTCAGCTAGATTTTGATTTGCACGCCTTTTTAAAGGTTGTGAGACAAGTGTGCGCTGTTGAGTGTTGCTGTAAGTACTAAGTTGAGGCTCGTTGGAACTTTGACCATGTTAATCAAAGTTGTCATTGATGTCAATATCGCATTCTTCGTGATGGCAAATTATTATGATGTGTGATGTTGCCTAAATTTCCATTGATCATAATACCCTAATGATGATGTCCTTGAACTAACCATGAATATGCCCTAGATCCCGGATGATGTCCTTACCCTTAATAAGGAAGTCTAAAGATGCCATGTCAATTATGTGACTATAATTGATGCTCATAGTGATCTAGCCTTTAAGCGCCAATGATGTATCTAATATACAAGCCCTTGATGAAATATGGAGGACTATACATGAATGACCTTACATGGATGAAATATAAATCTCGTGATGAGCTCTTTGGATTGAAATGAATGGATGCTGCACTATGACATGGTTGGTAACATGATTGATGCTACACTATCACACATAAGAACATACATAATGATGACATGGAAAATGATGGGAGATATGACATGAATGACCTCACCATACTTGATGACATATAATGACATTGTTGGATACATGAAAATGGAGAAGCCATTACTGACCTCTTGCTGTCCTAATCACTTTCTGCACTAAAAATTCGAAAAAGTCATAAAGAAATTTTTTTTTTGACATCTTGAAGACATCATTTAAAAATGGCTCCTTCACCATATTAAAGAGGATTCCTTCCTCTTTCCAACGAGCCCTCATATGCCCCAAAAATCCCTGTGGTTAGGAAGTTATTGATTTTAAAAGTTGTGCAATAATTATTCCTGTTTTGTAGCCGACCTGTCCTAGTTCTCATGTCGGCCTGCCTTAATGACGTGTCTCCTCACCTTAAATGAAAAACCATTATAAATACAAGACAAATCTTCTCATTTTAGTCATCCATTTCGGTCAAGATCTTAGAGAATAAGAACAAAAGGATAAAGGAGGCCGAAGAAGATAGGAAAACATTTTTTGGGCAATTTTTTAAGATCATATCACTGTTTAAATCCATGAAAGGAATATAAGGAACTAGGACCCTTGTGACAGTGAACTGGAATTGGAAGGAGGCACATATTACGGATTAAAGGAGCTCCATTTTCTTTCTGAGCTTGGATCTGTGCTAGAGAGCATGGTACAATCGTTGTAAAGTTCAGAATTTCGATATCTCTGAAATTTTGAAGAGTATTTACAGAGTTAGGACCTTCTTCAGTGGGTATATCTACGGTCATACTATAGTGGTAACAAATGTAATACACTTCGTACCTGTGGCTTATTACTTCAACAATAACCCTTGGCACTGTGTGGATTGTCTTCTAGTGCAGCTACATAACTCGGATCTGTTTAGGTTAACACCTCCTCGGAATTGTTGATATATCTTCCTTACCTCAAATCAAGAAACCATAGATCTGTTCAAGTTTCGGATACCTTGTAAACTCGGACTTGTGACCCTTGGGAAAGCTCGGACCACTGCACTTTGGATTTGTATGCTATCTCAGATCTGTGGAGAGTCTCCATTGCAGCTTGTTTTTTCAAGTTACGACCTCAGACTGCCTGCTTGTGGAGACTTGTTTTGGAGCTCCGACCATATTACAAACATGTGAAACCTTGTAGCTGTGGAATAATAGGACTAGAAAATTGCAGAGGTAAGTCACAGCTCGGATTTGAGGACAGAAGCAAGAAAATAATAATGGCTGGGAAATTCATCATTCAAGTTTTGGATTTGTGACAAGTGGATAGTCACCATATCACCTTGAAGACTGATAAAGAGGCTCAGACCAACAAGAATTGTTAACTTATTCTCCTCGGACCTGTAGCATACCTTTGTTGTGGACAGTCTTGTGATGATCCTCGTGAAGGTTCAGTTTTTTGAAATTGGGTAGTCCACCTGTTAAAGGCTCAAACAAAGACCTAAAGCAACCTCCTTGGTGCATAGTTTGGAGCAGTCTTTAAGAAGACTCTTGGTTTATACATCTTAAATTGAATTTGAAGAAGTCTTGGGGATATTCTTGATTGGTATATCTTGGAAATCTATTGAAGACCCCTTGAAGGTTGGTGTGCAGATCTATTAAAGAATCTTTTTGGAGCAGGGTTAGTGCAACCATTTGAAGACATATTGTTGAGAAGCTTTAGCTGATCTTGGAGACAATGATGCAACCATCATGAGGTAACCTTCGAGAAAGTGTTTGGGTGACATGAAGAGTAGTGGAGACACCATTTGAGAAGACAAGGTTGTCATTGATGAAGTGATTTGGAGAAGGCATTGTTGCGTGTGAAGATATTTTCAGGGCATAGTGCAGAAGAGAATGGGAGCCTTGAAGATCATAAAACTTATCTTGACAAATTGAAACAGTGGGTTGGAGCCCTAGAGGATTGGAGCCATCAAGAAACTAGGTCGAAGCCTGTACTAGAGATAGGGTTGGAGCCCTAGAGGTTGGTGCCTCAAATTGACAAGGTTGGAGCCTTGGAAAGACCAAGTTGGTGCTTGGCACAATACAGGTTGGAGCCTGGAATATTGGAGTCTTCATCTAGGGTTGGAGCCCTATATCATTATTGTACTTTACTTATTGTAAATAAGAAATTAATAAAATTATTTATTTCATCATTGTTCATCTGTGTTCTAAATATAAGTGATCTAACCGGTAAAATTAACAATTGAAAAGAAATATTGATTCACCCCCGCTCTCAGTATTTCCAACAAACCAATTTTGTTTTTGTCAAATTTGTTGTGGCGAGATCGCATTAGATTGGTCGAGAGAAGAATCACAAATATGGTTGGTTATTTTGCAACATTTGAATCTACGTGTGTTCATCGATTGGCAAATAAAACATAGGCACTATTCAATGGTCGTGAATGGTGACCTTGAGGGAAAACATTTTCGCAAGACAGCATAGAGATGTGTGTGATCTGCATAGACTTGGTAAATGCCCCGCCTATCCTTTTCCACTATTCCTTTATTGAAACTAAACTTAAGGGAATCTAGTATGCAACTTAAATTTGTGAAGTGTATAGTGAATCAGGTCCCAAGTGTGGGATATTTTTAGATTGAACACATAACCAAGAGAAAAACCTAACCAGTTTGTTTTTGATGCTCAAGGCAATTTTACAGCCTTTAGATCCGAGAGGTTGCCTCTGCAAGTCGAATCAATGGAGTAATATATATATGTATATTGCTTGTGAAATTTGATCAGTTTGATTGTCCTGCGAGCCAAATTATTCGTTTGTGTGTCGCTGTAATGAAGCGTTTTTTTTTAGTCAGAGTTCATCGTCTTGGAGATCAAAACCGAATTTGGCCACGAGGATTGGTTTCATTTGATAGAGTATTGTAAATTTGCGAGTTGTAGAGTTCTAGCATATTATATGATTTCCAGTTGCAGAGTTCTAGCATGTGACAAGAAGTTATATCACCATTGCAAATTGCGGTACAAAGAGTGGCTTATGCCCAACAAATTTCATTTGAGGTTCCAATAGAAACTATAATGGAAGAATGGATTTGGCAAAATATTCATCTAAGTCGATTGCACTGTGTTGATCCAATAGCTGTCTCGATCTGATTCATCCTCTCCCAGCGATCCTCCTATTTCAAAGGCTAATTGACTTACCTTCCCATCAATTGTTACACTCCAAATTCCAGGCTAAAGGATAAAATCCTTGGAGACTTCATCTGAAAGAGAAATTACATAATTTCAAAGGACACTTGATTGGTTTTTTCAAATGCTTCCCCCACAATACTTTTGTTAAATGCTTTTTTGTTTGAATCTATCTACAATCCTAATTGGGTCAAGGGGCTAGATGCAACAAATTTGGAAATGTTTTCATGCCTCTTCCTTATTCACAATAAGATGCTGTGGCTTCTATTGTCTCAATACCTCACATTTGCAAGATCAAGCTGCATTGCATTAGGGGGTGTTACGGTTTTCTAAACTTGTGAATTCATGGCTCGAATTTCCTTGCATATATTGACTTAGCAATTTAGATTGCATTTTTAGTTTGATTTAGCTTTTATGCAGTTAACAATGTGAAAATTTCATCTATCATAGCAATTGGAAATTATTCTCGTAATTGGTAATTTTATTTGCAGTTTGCTACAACAAATATCAAATAATTCTTACTGTGATTTTCACAAATATATATTACAGAAGAAAATAATTCTAGAAACTGAGAAAATCTAACGCACACATAAAAATGACACTGTTATTTTTGGACAAATGTCCTCGGAAAAACCTAACTTGGGAAAACTGGTGCAACAGTTGAGGGTTTTATTATTATGTAGCAGTGAAATCTAAGTACAATCTATGGATGCCCAATTGGCAATCCAAACAACAAGTACCTGATAGAAATAATTAGAGAAAATTCTCTCATCCCACAAGCAATCCCGACATTGGCTTCTCCAGAAAAACTGACCGTCCAAACCCTAGCGTGGGCCCTCTGTGCAATCCTTGCACTGCCTCTCACACGTGTGGCTCGAATTTGCCTCTGAGCAAGCCGTCTATCCTGTCTTTGCTACTGGAAGTGACTCTCTGACCCTCTGGAAGACTTTCCCGGCCTTTAGAAGACTTCCCCGACCTCTGTAAGCTGAATCGACTTCCTCCCCAACTAAATTGAACTGCTCTGCTTCAGCTACTGCGCAGTCCCTTTGCTGCGTCTACGTGGATCATTTTGTCACTTGTTGTTGCCTCTTCGGATCTGGAAAAATTCCTCTGGAACATTGTCGCTGCCCCTCACTATCTCTGCTTCGATCTCTGGCTCTTCCACAAGTTGTTGCTCTTTGGAAATTGATTTGCGAAGGAAATCGAACTGCTGAAGTGTTTCTGGCGTATTCTCCAAGTGCCCATCAACTTCTTCTTATAATCTTCTGTTGGAGCACCAATGACCAAGATTATACCTTAATCAAGGGCCCAAATTAATTTCTTGTTGATTCATGTGAGTTTCTAGAGAGTTCTCACCTTGAATTAATTAATTTTGATCAATTAACCATATTCCCTAAGTTTAGACTTAGGAAATATTTAAAAATCGGCTAATAATCTAATTAAGCCATCTCTAGGTGCAATTTCTAGAAATGATTCTTGGGTTTTGGAGATCTCATGTAGTCTAGCCTCTCCACCAAGTTTCGTGGCTAGAACACATCCGATGCTACAAAATTTAACAAACAACTTGATTGAGGGGCAATTACATCATAAACTCGTTCAGTGAATTGGTGGTATCAATATCGATCAACCTAAATGCTGGAGGTGCTCCAAAGGAATTAGAACTCGGTTGCTCAAATAGTTTGATTGACCCGTGCAAGAGTCGGATTTGTGTTACCAAAAGAAGAATTGAGATTTACAATCATATGATACTTTCAAATTGGACAAAGATGTTTTCCTTTATGTTTACGAAAAGGAATTCTCTAGATGAGATCAAGGATCAAACAATCAAGCTTCCTTGAACATGTCAAGATAGGAAAAGATAAGCTTGATAAGGAGGATATGATCATTGTTTTATGGAGATGATTTTTCTTGGCACAAACAGGGAGTCCATCTCCTCACACTTGTCATCTCCAACAAGAATTTAATTATTTGGCATTGTTGTCATACATTGTAAAAAGGGAATGTATTTCTCTTTTAAATTTCCATGAGATGTTTAAAGTCTTTAGTGACATTTTCGTTAACAAAGAAAGTTGTTGGTCACTAAAGAGTGATTTATCCTTAATTTAAAAAAGAAGAAAGAAAAAAGGGAGAGAGAGTGATAAGGACAGAGAATTTGTGCTACAATATTTGTTAGTTCATAGGTTCTATTTTATTTTTTGCAAAGAGTTAAAAGTGTATGGTTAAAAAAGAAGTATTTTGTACTTTGTATTCCGACCTGGTTGAAATTGAATAAGGGGGTCAATTGAGTCATCAAAAGTCTATCATTGCAATCACACTTCAAGATGCATGTTTGATAGTACCCGACACCCTAAGGCCACATAAAAATCAAGTGAATGTGATCAAGCGAGTGAGTACAAGCGAGCATGTTAAGTCCAAAATGGGTAAAGGAGGAAAGCATTTGCAAAACACATCTAAGGAAATTAAAGAATTGCAAGAATGCAACCATGAATTGCACAATAAAATCGAAGTACTTGAGTGGAAACTAAAGCAAAATAAAACCATAATTGATCAAATGGCTGACACACTAGCAACTGCAAAATATCTTTTAAAAGACCTAGATATGAAAGAACAATCGATTGATGCACTCCAGATAAAATTGAGGAAAAAACATTATCTACTTGATGATATGATTGATGCAAGATCTACAATAAAGATACATGCAATATGTGACACAAAAGATCTTATCCAATGTAATATCCCCAAAGGGAAATAACCAGTAATACACAGAAATATGCCAGACAGATATAGAAAATACAATGCTGGAACCAGATCATGGAACAAGTACACATAGAATGCCAGAAAACTAAGCCATTTTATTAATCTGAGAATACATAGAGAGGAGTACAAGATAATCAGGATGAGTGCACCTATCCTTTCCCTAGGCAAGTGGAGACCCTCTCAGATGAAATAATGGCTGCAAATAAGGACAACGTCCTAGCTGGCTGAAGATCTGCTCTGAAGAGCTGCTGCTGAAATGGCCACAAAAACCTCCAGATGAATGGATCAGCTCCTCAAGACTAGTAATGCTGGAAAACGCTGTCAAGCCCCACTCACATGATCCTGCTCACCAGATCAGCGTCCCCCCTGATGGATCTGCGTCCTATATGCTCAGATCTACTGGATTTGAAGCCTCCAATCCAGATCTGCGTCCTAGGCCTCCAGATCCGCGTCCTCCTAGGTCAGATCTACTGTTATCTCTTCAGATCTATGCTGGATCTGCCAATATCTCCTCAGATCTGCAACCTCCAAGGCTGGATCTGATGTTATCTCTTCAGATCTAGGCTGGATCTGCCAATATCTCCTCAGATCTGCAACCTCCCAAGCTGGATCTAATGTTATCTCTCCAGATCTGCACCCTACAGAACTAGATCTGCAAATATCTCCTCAGATCTGTAATCTCCAAGGCTGGATCTGCCAATGTGCCTTCAGATCTGCGTCCTTCTGTCTCCTGGAACAACGTCCTCTCTCTAAGCCTGATCTGCGTCCTTCCTTCCCCAAGAACAGCGTCCTTCCTCTCAGATCTGATCTGCGTCCTTCCTCCCCCTGAAACAGCGTTCTGCCTGCTAGATCTGCGCAGCCAAAAGAAGGGCTTCTTCCTCTCCAAATCTCCACCTGAAACTGCTACCAATTCCCACTGAAACTGAAGGATGTTACTCAGAAAATAACCTTACTAGGGCAGGCACTCGAAGTCCCCAGAAGCTAAGGGTGAAACCAGAAATAACCTTACCAGGGCAGGCACTCGAAGTCCCCCGAGGCTAAGGGTGAGATCTCCGACCGGAGACACTCGGTTGCACTAAACAGTGCTGCAGACCGACTAAACAACCGGCGTGCTGAAGCAGACAGAAGTCTAGCTCTCAATATCAATATCAAATCATGCCTCTCCAAATGAGGTGAGAACCCCACCTTTTATAGTGCTAAACTCCCTCCAAAACCTTAACTGCGTCCTTCACTCTCCTTGGCCTGCGCAGTTAACCTTGGGTCAGCCTGATGCCTCCCCATCATACTCATGTGGACCCCCAAGGCCCCCTCTCTAAGTTATAACGTCCATCAACTAGGAAAAGAACACTTTATTTATAAAGTGAGGTGACTAAAGTGAGGTGACCCCTCTTATTTCTCACTTTATTTATTACTTCTATTAAACAAAAATGAAATATTCCAATTAGCAAAGCTAATTGGGAATATTACAGTCTCCCCCGACAAAACGTTGCTTGTCCTCAAGCAACTGAAGTGATGGATGCTGTAAAGTCTGCTCGCTCTCCCAAGTGGCATCCTCATCCGGCAAAAATTGCTTGTTCTCAAGCAATGCTCGAACAAGCCTACTCTCTAGCTGATGCTCCCTGCCAATACTGCAAAATGTGCCTGGGTCCCACTGAAACCTCTCTGTCTCGTGCATCACCCTGATATGAAGGGATATCTCAATGCCAGGATCCCAAACTGGCCTCTCATGGTACCAGCCAATCAATAGTCCTCCCGGATCCCATCGCCACTGTGGCCAATAACCGCACAAGTCCCATGGCTCGGACTGCTCACTGCCTCTGGCTATGACTGAAGACCATGACCGCTGCTGCTCTGCATCTATGACTGTGTAAGCTGGCCCATCAACTGTGAACCAACTCGTCACCTCTCTCCAATCAAGGCATGGAGTCGAAAATATAATGAGGAATATCTCCCTCCTGTGGATCCTCCATCTCCAAGCAATCACCCGGACAAAATGAGCCACCTCCCAACAAGGCAACTCCTGAAAATCTCCTTCCACCTCAAGCTCTGGTAATGAAGGTGGGCTGAAAATATGAACTTGGCAAGCATCATAGCTTACCCCATGCTGTCCTTCTCTCCACTTATGACCAGTGTAGAGTCTATGCTGATCCTGGGCTGCAAAATCATTGCCCTCCAATGGCAAAGTGAAAAACAATCCACCATAGAAGGTTCCTCTATCAATGAAGAACAAGCTGGCCCAAAACAACCCATCCATGAAGAATATGACATGGTCATCATGGATCACCCTAATGAGATGTTCGCTGAAGGTTCTACATGAGGATACATAATGCAAACAATCTCTCACAAGGATACAACGCAGTCTCATCCACTGCAACTTCAGAAAATTACATGGCAAGCAATGTACAAGATTCATCACATCTACTAATGGATAGTAAATGGCTGAATATGACAACAACATAAGGCCAAACACTTGCCCATAGCTGTACAATGGATGAATATCAATCTTATGGCCCACCTCAAAAGAGAACGCATATGTAGTAGTGGTGGCCATGCCTCCTCCCATGCTCCTATTAGAACATGTAGTGCAGAAAATACTCAAAGGCACATTCAGCTCATGTGTCTCTCTCATAATCAAGCCTCCCATACAAATATGACCATATGCTGGAAGTAAGATGGTACATGGATCCATAAATGAGTCCTCCATAGTGTTTTGGCATGCTATGAAGAAGAATGAACCATGTGCTGCAAGAAGATAATCCTCCTCATGCTTGGAAACCCAAGTCAAGAAGAATATGCCATAGATGTCTCTATCATCATTACCTCCTCTTTGTGCAACAAATATGAAGTGATCCTGGGACCTATGGGTTATAGATCCACCATATCTCTGCTGCGCGCACTTCATCCATAATGTTTTGCTCCAAGGTGACAACGCTGGGAGCTCATGCAAATAAGCTCCTGTCGCTACCAGACTCTGCTCTTTGACATGCTCCTTGTCAAAGACTCCTCTAATACTGCTGCAACAAGTGTGGAATACTCCCCAAGATGGAAGTGCTTCCCCGTCATCATCAAAGATCAAGGAGATAGTGCCATCTCCTCTTCCTGCAACATCATGCAAAGTGTGAGAGCAAATCTGCCCTTGCTCTCCCAGAAACAAACCAAGCAACCAAGCAATTTACTGCCTCCCCATACTTCCATCATACAACTCATGTGATGAAGACATAACGAGTGTCATAGCAACACCATGCATACATACTCTATGCTGCTCCATGATGCAAGTATCCAGCCATCTTTCCTCCACCCTCCGACTCTTAGGAAGAGTGTTTGCCAAGAGATGGCCAAACTCTTTCAAGAGTAACCAGCGCAGCCAAGCCTCCTGCTGCCTGGTAGCACAGATCCGCAAGTAGCCTCCTAGCTCCTTGCTCATCATCCCCATCCACTCAATCGCTTGTGGATGCCTCCTTCTCCTCATCCTGTCACTCCTCCCATGAGGGCTACCATCCTCCCAAATCAAATTTCTGATTTTGCACTTCATGGGATTTTGGAATATAAACTTCTCAAGGATCAATGAGACCCTATCAAGAGTCAAATAGGTGGTAGGCAAAAACCTCCCATCATGATGTGTATGGCTCAAGGGATGTCCAACACAAGCATGAGAGATGTTATCCATCCGAAGATGTCCCCCATTTTCTGTCTGTTCTTGTGAGAAGGGAAGAGAGTCATTGCACCCCATGGTGTGTCGAAGTGCATCTCCAGTGAGATCTCTCCTTGAGACCTCCTCTTCATCCATAGTCTGCTCCATCGAGTACCAACTCAAAATCTCTCGCCATCCAACCTCAACACGTGGTTGCTGTACCCTGTGCAACTCTAATCGTCTCATCCCATTATCCAAGTCAATATATGAGACCTGACTAGGTGGCTCTGCCTCTCTCTCTCTAATGGGAAGAGATGACCCAACAATACTGCTAGTCCCATCCATGCATGCCTAAAGGGGAATGATCTGACGCTCCCTCGTGCCCTCTGGTTGTACCATCAGGGAATCCAGCTGTTCCCCAATGCGGATCAACTTGGCCGCCGACTTAGCACAAGTCACTCTCATACCCTCCAGCTCCTGGTCCTGCAACAAAATGGTCTCCCGTACTGACGCGGCCTTCTCCCTCAAAACTCGAAGGTCCGTCCGAAGCCGATGATACCGCTGTCTGCGACCATCATCCAATACCTTTGTATCTCCTAGTGCCTCATCGATAGTGGATATATCTCCTGATACCTCACCCATCTGTCGTGTGCTGCTACCACCCGAAGACTCAAACATGGCTCCAGTCATCACCTCAGTGGATGGCTCTACCGGGGTAGGCTCTACCCCCTCCACTACGATATCAACCGGCACGGTCAAGGAGGACTCTAATGATGGTGAGTCCTGTGTCACACTAGGTGTATCCTCGAACTCCCTGCAATCCTGTGTGTCCTCATCCTCTTCTCCACTGCTCTCGGAGAAGACCTCAATGAAGTATGCCTTCCCTGTCGCACACCTGTGTCCTGGTGCCCATGGCTCCTGGCAAGTGAAGCACAATCGCTTCCTCCTCAGCTCTCTCCTGGCCTCATCATCAAACTGCCCTCGTCCAGGATTCGCCTTGGGAGGCGGAGCCCTCGTGTCCTTACCCTTAGGCTGGAAGGCCTGTCTCTGGGGATAAGGTGTCCGAGTCCTGGGTAAGACATCCTGTAAGTCCCGAGTCCTGCTGATGGCATCCTGAAGGGTAGCCGGTCTGTTCGACCGGACTATGCCACGAAGTGGCTCTGACAGCCCCTCCACAAACATGCAACCCATCCAAGCTGCAGATAAATCAGGTACCATCACCGAAATCCTCAAGAAGTCTGAAATGTATGTCTCTGCACTCCCAGTCTGTTTGAGCTTGGTCAGCTCAACAAAATGCTGCTCCGGATCCCTCCTGTCAAAGCGCTCTACCACCCTCCGGGTAAACTCGGCATATGTCGTCACTGTAGAATGCCCGAGTGTCACCATCCCCTGGAACCACCAATCCCGGGCCTCACCATCCAGATGCAATGTTGCCACCTTAATGGCCTTTGACTGCGTCATCTGATTAAGCTGGAAATAGACGTCCAGCTTCTCCACCCATGACTTTGCCGAATTCTTCGATGAACCATCAAACATAGGCAAATGGAATCTACTAGCCGCACGGTGGTCATCACGGTGGTATCCGTGCCCCTTGTGCTGGTGCTGCTCAGGGGGTTTGATGCCGCATCGATACTGGAGATAGCGCTCAAAGGGGAGAGTATCCATGAATGCCTGTCCTAAGCTCTGCCACTCTGCAAAAACGGCTGCCCATCGAGCTGGACTCACATCTCTCGATGTTGTCGGCCCCCATCTCCTCGAATCATCACCACCTGCCATTGGCATTTTCTGCTAGGTGCCTACAGGCTCCTCAGAAACTGCATGGCTGCTGCAAAACCATACTGCTGCTTAACTTCGACCTCCGATTTACCTACTGAAAACTACTCAGAAAATTCCAAGAATTTATAGACCACAGGCTGAGCCAGAATTATGCTCTGATACCACTGTAATATCCCCAAAGGGAAATAACCAGTAATACACAGAAATATGCCAGACAGATATAGAAAACACAATGCTGGAACCAGATCATGGACAAGTACACATAGAATGCCAGAAAACTAAGCCATTTTATTAATCTGAAAGTACATAGAGAGGAGTACAAGATAACCAGAATGAGTGCACCTATCCTTGCCCTAGGCAAGTGGAGACCCTCTCAGAACAAATGATGGCTGCAAATAAGGACAGCGTCCTAGCTGGCTGAAGAGCTGCTATGAAGAACTGCTGCTGGACTGCAATGGGACTATGAGCTGAAGACTAGAAGATGGCTGATTTCAGTCCTCCAAACCCTCACCAATAAAAACGCTGTCTCTGCTAGTGACAGCGCAGAAACAGATGGAACGCTGGCCACAAAAAACCTCCAGATGAATGGATCAGCTCCTCAAGACTAGTAATGCTGGAAAACGCTGTCAAGCCCCACTCACATGATCCTGCTCACCAGATCAGCGTCCTCCCTGATGGATCTGCGTCCTATATGCTCAGATCTACTGGATCTGAAGCCTCCAATCCAGATCTGCGTCCTAGGCCTCCAGATCTGCGTCCTCCTGAGTCAGATCTACTGTTATCTCCTCAGATCTATGCTGGATCTGCCAATATCTCCTCAGATCTGCAACCTCCAAGGCTGGATCTGATATTATCTCTTCAGATCTAGGCTGGATCTGCCAATATCTCCTCAGATCTGCAACCTCCCAAGCTGGATCTAATGCTATCTCTCCAGATCTGCACCCCGCGTAACCTCGATCCGCAACAGTCTCGCACCGCAATCTCCAAGGCCGGACCGCCAATGTGCCTTCGGACCGCGTCCTTCTCCTCCTCCCCGGAACAACGTCCTCACTAAGCCTCGACCGCTTCCTTCCCCAGGAACACCGTCCTTCCTCTCAGATCTGAACTGCGTCCTTCCTCCCCCTGAAACAGCGTTCTGCCTGCTAGATCTGCGCAGCCAAAAGAAGGGCTTCTTCCTCTCCAAATCTCCACCTGAAACTGCTACCAATTCCCACCGAAACTGAAGGGTGTTACTCAGAAAAGAACCTTACTAGGGCAGGCACTCGAAGTCCCCCGAAGCTAAGGGTGAAACCAGAAATAACCTTACCAGGGCAGGCACTCGAAGTCCCCCGAGGCTAAGGGTGAGATCTCCGACCGGAGACACTGGGTTGCACTAAACAGTGCTGCAGACCGACTAAACAACCGGCGTGCTGAAGCAGACAGAAGTCTAGCTCTCAATATCAATATCAAATCATGCATGCCCAAATGAGGTGAGAACCCCACCTTTTATAATGCTAAACTCCCTCCAAAACCTTAACTGCGTCCTTCACTCTCCTTGGCCTGCGCAGTTAACCTTGGGTCAGCCCGATGCCTCCCCATCATACTCATGTGGACCCCCAAGGCCCCCTCTCTAAGTTATAACGTCCATCAACTAGGAAAAGAACACTTTATTTATAAAGTGAGGTGACTAAAGTGAGGTGACCCCTCTTATTTCTCACTTTATTTATTACTTCTAGTTAAAGCGGCAAAATTAAACAAAAATGAAATATTCCAATTAGCAAAGCTAATTGGGAATATTACATCCAAACAATGAATGCAATTTGTGAAACAAATGAACTCATCGAGCAGGTTGATGAAAGTTAAGTTGTGACATAGTAGAGCTACTAGAGAAAATTGACGTGACAAGTTGTACAAAAGATTGAATCGAAAAGTTTGATGCAACATGTGAAATAGTTGAAATAATGTCCAAAATTGATGTAACTTGTGATAATGAAGACTTCACACATGTGCTTGATGCACAATGTGATATAGATGACTTAATGGAATCATGAATCAAGCACAAAATATGAGCAACAATATCAATTGTGAAGAAGAAAAAGAACAAGAAAATGGTCTTTCCAAGATGGTTGTCAGACCTCGGGAAAAAATATCATTCAACAAAAATCAACTTGGATTGGGATACACCAAAGATGATATTTTTTTATATTCCAGATTGCTACAAACCAATTCAGTTTGTGAGTGCAGGGTTTCTTGATAAAGTTAAGAGTATTGATAAAAAATGGCAGCATTGTAAAAGACATGGTCGCATGGAGAGTTAGTGTTTTATCCTCCAACCTTGCTTTCATTGTGGGAGGACAAATCACCTATTAAAAGGATTTTGAAAGCAAAATAAAGCTAAGAAAACAATCCATTATGGATGGATAAATTCTCGAAGATGGAATCTAGAAGTAAAGAAGTTGCATTAATCCCACACTCTGATCAATACTGAGATATAGATGAAGCTTTCTGAAGAAATGAGCAAATAAAAAAATTTCAACTTATAATTCCAAAGAAAGATAATACTCTCCATAACTTAAGGGGGGAGCACAAGCATACTTCTCCTACACTTCTAAGGGGGGGAGTAAATTTATGAATTGAAGATGGCCAATGGTAACCCATAAACTACTATATTATTCAAATCAAAGCAGTATAGTTAGTGGTCATCCAAAAACCACCACCTTATTCAAAGTAGATTGCTTAGTGGTCATCCAAAAACCATCGCCTTATTCAAAACAATTTGGTAGTGGTAATCTAGAAACCACCACATCATTCAAAGTAGTTTGGTTAGTGGTAAACCATAAACCACTAGTTTCCATGGAAGATGGTTAGTGATAAACTAGAAAAACCACCACCTAAAGAATCTAAAAACCTAAGTTGGATCCTTTCAAGAATCAACTATTGAAAGTCAAATTAGTCAAATCAATCAACATTCAATCAACAATTGAGAATTCTAGCATAACAACTAGTCTTCTCAACAATCATTTCAATATATATGTTCAGAGTCTTTAGACATAGTAGCTAATCTCTTCTAGATATTTAATATTGGCGGTTTTTTTAGGCATTTCTTCATCGAAACTCGGTTCAACAATTTTGGATTGAAGATAACAGAGATTATTGGTACAATTATTCATACTTGTGATTGGGGGGGGGGGAATGTTAGACTATGAGTCCTTAAACAATCACAAAGTACGAGAATACACTTGTAATTTTTTTCTTGTCGAGGTGTCATGACGATCCACTGATGAGTTGTCAGTGTGATCTAGATCTAGAAGATCCAGAAGGTTTAATGATGTATTATACATTTAGCTTTTGAGATCAATGCAAATTAACAAATCGATTTCATGCCTTTTTCCTCAATTTTCTTGTCTCGTCTCGCCCATGTTAATTCTTAACATCTAAGGTTCCTGATGATGGTCAATTTGCTGCCATGTTGTGTTGTTGCAACTTGCTTCTTGGAGCTCTTGAGCTTCCCAACTTCTTCCGTGGAGCACTTGAGATTTACGAGTTGGGATCTTGTGAGATGCTTTTGCAACAAAATAATGTGGTGAAGGGAGAATAGCATATACATATATTGAGGGGCTTGTCGTTGATCAATGAGTTAAGAGATTAGCTCATTGCTCTTGGGGTGAAGGTGAAAGATGATGAGTATGCCTATAACAAATAATTCATCCTTAGACATGGTCGTTTGGGGTGTTTGTGCTCTAGAGAAGCTTCCCTCTTAGGGATGATTTCAGCCAAGAAGATATTGATTAGAGTCTAATTCAGTCAAAGATGAGGAGAGTCAAATCCTTGCCCTCATTGGGAATGTGAGGAGAGAAGGAAAGAAAGGAGGACTTTGTTGGGGTCAAAAGAAAAAGGAAGATTCAAGTTCCTTGAACTAGGGCAAGTAAGACTTAAGTCATACAAAGTGCTTCAAGTGCCACAAATAGGGTTGTTAAGTTTCTTATTGTCTTGAAAAGAAAAAGGGGAAAGGAAAGCAACAATATAAATAGTTTGTAAGGAGTGGAGAAGTAGATGAGTTAACATCTAACTTAAGATATCTTTCTCCATGGTTTTGTGGCTCTGCACTAACATCTAGTCACATAGTAGGAGGTTGGCATGTAAGTGGAACTTGGTAATAATGGCACATATCTAGTTATAGGAATGGGTTCAAAGTCATTTTGCATGCCATTAGGTGATGATCTTGAGCTTGATGACATTTATATATTCTTAGTTTAATAAAGAATCTCCTTTTATGTTCTATCATCACAGATCTTAGATGTGTTATTGGGTTTGATGATTGACAAGTTATTATTAGAGATTGCAATTAGGATGTTGGTCGTGTTTTGGCTAAAGGTAGGCGATAAGGTGGGCTTTATAGGTTACTTGTTGATTCAATCAATGGAGCCCTAGTTTAGTTTGTTGGAAATACTGGGAGGGGGGTGAATCAATATTTCACTTCAATTAGTTAATTATTAATTTTCAGAGGATTAACAACAGATCAAAACATAAATCATCAACACATCACAAGAAGAGTACACGAGAAATTTTTAGGTGGAAACCTTTCTGGGAGAAAAACCACCAAATGCTTTTCTAATATAATTTATGGGTACAATATTTCTCAACTCCAACTGAAAGGGAAGCTCCAATTTCCTAGTACTCTAGATAAGCATTCCATTTATTTGGATTCTGGAAGCTTTAACTCCTGAAAGGATGCTCCAGCACCTTGGTTTTACCAGTTCCAATGCCTTGGATTTATCAGCTCCAACTGAAAGGATGCTCCAACACCATGCAAGCTTCAACTTTCTCTAGCACCACCTTGCCACTCTGAAGTATTTTCAGGCTCCAACCCGAGGGAGACTTCACTCTCTGCCTTGAACCACCCACCACCTTGAAAATATAAAAATGGAGAAATAATTTTGGGCTCCTGAACCGGGGACAATGACCCACTTACAAAGATATTCAGTTAACCCTTACTATTGATGTATGCCCCAAATGTGCAATGGTGTGCCGAATTTTATCATTCTGCTTCTTGTATACTGCTTCAAGTCTACTATCCAATACTTGCCTCAACAATAACTTAATCATAAACAGAACAATTTACCAAACTAGTCTCATACCTCAAGTAAGTTTGCTGATGAAAAGTGTGCTGCTGACTACTTCAGATTCTACCAAGTGTTCTGCCCTGAATATGATCTTTTCTGCCACTGATTACCAAGTGTTTTGTCCTTCAACAAGATCAAAGTTTGTTAAAATTGGCAACTAGGGCCAAATTCTACTATAGGTCAACTCATCTGTTGGAGAAGATTATTACATTAAATTCCTCTTTTCGAGAGGACCAAAATCGGCTTGAAAATTGCCAAATTTGGATGAGCAAGAATATTTATTTATTCAAAAGGAATTCTATGGGGCACGGCCTTATCAAGGCGGGAAAAATTGAAAATTTGAAATTTGAATTTGCCTCCAAATGTCAAGGTCGGCTTCACCTTCACAAGGGCAGAACGTTATATATATATATGGGCATCTTCCATCTCATTTCATCCAATCCGAATTCTCTCAAGTGATGCTTCTGAAAGAGCCGCGGTTGGGAAAAGCTTGGAGAACGTGATTGGGTTTGTTCTTTGGGCTCTTCATCTCCCACAGGTCCTAGGCATCTAGCTGCAGGCATTAGGGCATGTTTTGTCATGAAACTCTTTAGCAGGTCGAGTTCCACAGGAGGCTGAGATTGTCGGAAGCTCATTCTGGGTCAGTTTGATGAAGCATTTGAGGCTGCACTCACCTTCTCTTGTTGAGCTCAGACATTCAACAGAAACTACCGAGTTATGTTCTATGTTTTAAGGTAGTTGAGAAGCCTGGTTATCAGCTTAGATTGGGCCGCTGTCACATCAAGTAAGTGCTTATTGATTGGAGGTTATGAATCTGCTGCTGTAGGTTAGCGCTGGAATATGTGCCCTAACCAGTTATCCACTTCAAATGTGCACTGCCTTGGATCCATCATCATCATCAGTGAAGGCCGCAATAATTAATCTAGGATCAATATCCTTTTGAGGTCTATTTTGGTTGACTATTGATGATCTCTGATTAGGGCAAGAATTTGACAGCTGAAGATAGAATGGAAGATTTATATGGGCTACTTCTTTGTGATTTGGACAAAGGTTTTTCTGGCAAGTCGACTTTGACTTTATCATTGTACTCTCTCTCTCTCTCTCTCTCTGCTGAATATTTGGTACTAATAATAAGAAGAATTGATAAAGGGTTTTCCTTGTCTTGGGGTTTTTCCCTGGCTTGAGCCAATTGCGGTGTTTTCTTGTTTTGGCTTGTCTTCTGCATATGATTTCTTATGATCTTTTGATAATTACTGTCAGTGGATAATAGTTATGTGATTGTTATTGATATAAATGGAATTAATCTTGGGCTCATTAAAGTAATTATCCTAAGCAAAGACCATGTTAACCTAAATTAACATGGTATCAGAGCTCAGGTGAGGACAAGCCCAAGTAAGAGAAAAAGAACTCAGTTAGAAGTTTGTCTACAAGTCTTCATGATCTCCTTCCTCTGGAAATCTGAAGGTAAGACAACATGAAGTAAGAGTGCACATTTGGTATATTCATCAAGTGCAGAATCTTTCTATAGAAAGACCTCGCACACCTCTTGATTTTGGCACATGTTTAGAAGAAACGTAGCTGCATTCTTGTAGCCTTCATCTGTAATGATGCCGAGGTTAGATCCTTGTTTTTAAGTATCCTACAAGGTCGAGATTTATGTCTGTCTTACCTCCGATCTGAAGTTATTTTGAAGCCGAGACCTGTAGGAAGACCGAGTCACAACTAAAATTGCTTTCAGGGCTCCTATCAAAAGAAAAAAAATGTAACCCGAATTCAGTAATGAATGGAACATGCATAGAGGAGTAACCAAAGCTGAGGATTCAGACCTGTGGTTTCTGTGAAGAGTTACAGGGCTGGAAAGAGTGGCCAAATGCAAAGATTACAGATGTAATTGGGCAAGAAAAGAAGGTCACTTTGTAAGGCTTCATCACAAGGAATGGTATGTACATTATAATGATTATTGATCATAGTTTTTGCAAAGCATTCAAGGCCTTCCTATCGGCATCTAGCATCCATTTTGGATCTGGCAATATTGAGAGACGTATAATCTCTATGGACTTGGTCGAAGTTGAAGAACAACACTTGAATCAGTGCTCAAATTGCCAAATTCTTCCAGAGTATGCCTACGATCTTTTCTCTAAACATTAGTGACATAATCTTCTCCATACATCCACTTGATCTAAGATATGTCAAGGAAGTTCGATTTTCATCATTCTTAAGCCAATGATTCAAAATTATGGACGTCCTTCATGGCCAGCGGAGTAGTGTTTTAATCACATATATACAGACTTCTATTTCCATCTCTAAGGGCTGATTTCTGTGAGCAAATCCAGACATTCAACGTTTACTAGTTGACGCTGGCATCAAACATTTATATATAGTGTCCTTTGGAACTAATCGTTGTTCTCCAGAAATTGACAATGCACATTTTAGAGGTATGTTTTCTTATTTATTATGATGAGAGTTTGAGTAAATTTCAATGCCTGGAATTGGATCAATTGTTGGTGGCTTATTCGCATACTTGAAGTCCCAGCCAAGCCAACCTCTAGATTGATAAAGCTGCCATGTCACCTAAAGATGTTTTGTTGAGCATGAGAAGTAGACCTTAAATCTATACTCAGTGGCATTCTCTTCAAAATAGTCATTGAATTCTTGTAATGTAAGAGCAGTCCAACAGTAAAGAAATTCATCATTTGTTAGAAAAAAATCCTACTTCATCAAGTATGAATCTCTTACAGCAAGAGAAGACTCAGGAAGAGTATCTCTTCATCCTACAACAGGGCTTCATAATCAGCAGCTGCTTGAAAGACAGTAAATGTTTGTTCATCAGCAAATAAAGGTTCATTATTTCATATCGGTCTTAAAAATACTTATCTCCAATGCATCAAATTGAAGAGAGATAAGAATGGCATTAATCCTCTCTCAGTTTTGAGAAGAATCACTCTTCTATACAGTCCTAGAGATGTACAAAATTGTGGACATCTGAAGATTGTTTTATTATAGACCTCCTTTAAACAGAGATCTCTTCTCTTGCACACCGTACATCAGATAACCTAAAGAAGTTTGTTTGGACCCTCCATTGGATCGTGAAATAAGTCAAAATTGTATTGCAACGCGTAATGAACACTATGGCTACAATAAGTTTTTCATCTTCACAACCTATGGCAAGTATCAGAAACTTGAGGGCAGAAGTCAGTTTTTTTTTCTGAACAGTTTAAGATGCATGGTCAAGGAGTTTCATTACCGCATTCTTTTGTATCAATTCTAAATCTTTGAAGAAATCTAGTACACCAACAATTATATATATTCCAAGCATATTGATGACTTCATGAAACTGGCCTATGATAACATGTTCTGGAGTTTAAATTTGTGGCTGAAAATTGGCTCATCTTGATTTAATCTATGCATTGCTTGGTCTCTCTCTGGTCTATCTAGAGTGTGACAGAAGATGTTAAGAACAGTGCTAATAAGGGCTAGCTCTGAATCAGTGTTGCATAAGACACTTTGACATAATCAGATTTGTAGCAGACAGTTCAAAAGGAACTGTGCAGATAATTCCAAGGCAAAATTCAGAGCAAGTCTCTTAGTATCTTCATACAGTCAAAAGTACTTGTGACATCAAGGTATGACTTTGCTATTAAGGTCTGTCAGTTGAATACACTATTGTATAGAGTCATTGTTGAATGGGCTGAGCATGTGAGAAAGATTGCCAGGTCATGTTTACTGACACAATTGCAACATGATAAAGTCTCATTGATGAAAGCTAGATGATCAACTGAATTAAGACTTCAGAGGGAGCTATAGAATCCCTGGCAGAATAAATTGATGACTCTTCTTGCCTGATGATTATGAAGCCCAAGTTGAAAGACGTTGATAAAGGCAAGACATGACCGCTAATTTGATATATCTCTGTTACCTGAGAAGCTGCATGGAATCTATATCATTATGATTCCATTAATTGAATGGATGAGTTTGGCACATGGAACAAAGGAATGATGACAGGAAAGGTGGTAGGTTGCAGAGAGCTCAATGGTTGGTGAGCCATGGTTGAAGATGCAGCTATTGATGATCACATGATGATCTTCTCATTTATCAATGCAAGAGGGAGTTGACTTTTAAAGTCAAAATGAATTATAGGTCTGATAAAATGGAGAATCTGCTGATCTGGATATAGATAACTTGTGGGAACTTTGGTGTTCTCGATAAACACCCGATCAGACATATATCTCGCTACAAAGACTCTGCAACAATTTATAGTTAAGCCTCACTTATTGGATAATTGCTTATTTAACTATGGTCTGACGTACACTGCCAGAATCTAAGATTCCCATGGATATTTTGATGTTGGCACGGTTGGCGGTGTGATGGGTGGAAAGAGCACATTTAGTACTATATTTTTGTTGCTCTCGAAGCACTATTGAGGCTGAATATATAAAGAAACATGCATGGTTTATTATTATGAAGCCAGTTGATTGAGGAAGCTCTTTAGTGAGCCATTTGAGCACGCGCTGGAAACCACCATTATTGCAGAATGGGATTCGCTTTTCAGAGAATCCCGTGTTCCACGACTGCTCCAAGCACATTGATATCAGATACCACTTTATCCGGGTTATGGTACAATGGGGAGCAATAAGGCTCCATCACATCGGGATTGATGAGCAAGTCGCAGGCATTCTCACGATGCCTTTAGGGAAGGTCAGATTCTTAGCCTCCCGTGAGAGACTTGGAGTTGTGGAAAGACCCTCCTATGAGGGTCCCGCATGAGTTGGACACTGAGCTCTGGGAGCTCCTAGGGGCTTGGGGTACTTCTTGGAGCTATGAAGGACCATAGGGTGAGTGATTCACCTTCCCCTACGATTGCAGACACATGTATGTTGGGTGAGTGGTTCGCCTTCCCCTGTGATACCCCATGATGGTTGACATGTGTGTAGGGTGAGTGGTTCACCTTCCCCTACGATTGCAGACACATGTATGTAGGGTGAGTGGTTCACCTTCCCCTATTGTTGATGACATATGCATAGGATGAGTGGTTCACTGTCTCCTATGGCATATGAGCAGGATGAGTGGTTCACCTTCTCCTGCGGATTCCCTAGTGAGAGATACATTCTGGCATTTGTGTGTGGACATGTCGATGGGACGTGGTTCACCCTTTCCCCACATCTAGGATGCTCATTCACTACGATTGATGGTTGACATGTCGGTGGGATGTGGTTCATCCTTTCCCCACGAGTAGGATCCTTCCTACAATTGATTGGTTGGCATGCATGTAGGACGTGTTTCATCCTTTCCCTACTCGGTAGTTTGCATGCGTATAGGATGTGGTTTATCCTTTCCCTACGCGTGGTTATGATATGTGTTTGTAGGACATGGTTTCTCCTTTCCCTATGTATGGTTGTGAGTAGGATGTGATATATTCTTTCCCTGCTGGTGTTTTTGCCTTATTCTACGCATGTAGTCTGGGACACATGGGAAGTACCTCTCATCTGGCCAATGAGTTGGGAAAAGTGGTTAGGCACCATAGCACTATCGATGGACGCATTGTGTACTGCCGTACTCCCTATGTCTGGGATGCATGGTGTTCTTCAACTTGATCACTTGGGATCAAGTCCGATTGGAGTCTTATTTATTATCGATATAAGTGTTCAACAAAGCAGAGCAGAGAAAAGATGAGATTCTGAGATGGTTCATGTTGACAAGATGTCATGATGATTGATGATGGATGGATTGGCAGGTGGAACTCTCCCTAGTAGAGAGGGAGTGTTAAAATTGGCAACTAGGGCCAAATTCCACTATAGGTCAGCTCATCTGTTGGAGAAGATTATTGCATTAAATTCATCTTTTTGAGAGGACCAAAATCGACTTAAAAATCGCCAAATTTGGATGAGCAAAAATATTTATTTATTCAAAAGGAATTCTATGGATCATGACCTTATCAAGGCGAGAAAAATTGAAAATTTGAAATTTGAATTTGCCTCCAAATGTCAAGGTCGACTTCACCTTCATTGGGCAGAACATTATATATATATAATTCTCTCCAGTGATGCTTTTGAAAGAGCCACAATTGGGAAACTACGTTATCGGATCCGTCAAGCTAGGAGGGTGAATCGGCGAATCCCCGGATCAAATCCGGATTCGGATCCAGATGCCCCTAGATCTGTCTAAGATCGGGTCCAAAAAGCTTGAACAGTGAAATGTGAGAGATCACAAACATCCCATTGTTGTCCAGATTGAGAAAAAGACGCGAAGGTGAAGAAATTCCAGATATCACCGTGCAGTTGGGAGTTTTTTGACTGGAAATTTAATTTATTAATTTATAGTTTAGTTTGTCAACTTTAATATAATTATTTTAATTTATTAACTTTGTCTCATAACATACCTTCGATTTTAATTTTCAATGTATAACTTTATTGACAAACTTTTTATAATTTTATATTAATGTATACACTTTATTAACGAACTTTATATTTGTTTTAATATGTGTGTTTTTATATATTATAAGTTTATAATTTAAATATAACTTTACAACAAACTTTATAACTTTATATTAATGTATAAAATTTATTAACTAACTTTATATTTCTTTTAATATTTGTGTTTTTATATATTATAAGTTTATAATTTTAATTATATAAAAAAATTAATGGATTAGATTAATTAGATCACCCTGTTGTCCCTAGTTTGTTGATAGCCATTTAATATTTTAAATTATTAAATTATACCTTTATGTTGTGAACTTTAATTTATAATTTTATTTATTTTAATTTATTAAATTATTAACTTTGTCATATCAGCAGCAACTTTAAGTTATTAAAGCAGTCAAATTAATTTTTAGTTTGTGTATTCATCTTCAATGTATAAAGTTATAAACTTTATAGAATAACTTTATTTTTGTTTTAATATATATATATTTTTTATATTATATATTTATAATTTAAATTATATAAAACATTAATGGATAAAGTTTATAATGACATAAAAATGTTATATATTATTTATTTTAATTTTTATATAAAAATTATATATTATAAATTTATATAAAAGTTATAAATTAAATTTTCATATATATATATATATATATATATATATATTTTTTTTTTTAAATATAAAAAAATATATTTGTACTTGACGTATCCTTGTCGTATCCGGATCCTGGATTTTCAAAAATCTAATGGATCCGTATCTGAATCCTGGTAACTTAGCTGGGAAAAGCTTGTAGAACGTGATTGGGTTTGTTCTTTGGGCCCTTTATCTCCCACAGATCCGAGACATCTAGCCACAGGCATTAGAGTATGTTTTGTCATGAAGCTCTTTAGCAGGTCGAGTTCCATATGAGGCCGAGATTGTCGGAAGCTTAGTCTGGGTCAGTTTGATGAAACATTTGAGGCTGCACTCACCTTCTCTTGTTGACCACATACATTCAACAAAAGCTACTGAGTTTTGTTCTATGTTTTAAGGTAGTTGAGAAGCCTGGTTATCAACTTAGATTGGGCCACTGTCACATCAAGTAAGTGCGTATTGATTGGAGGTTATGATTCTGCTGTTGTAGGTCAGCGCTTGAATATGTGCCCTAACCAGGTCAGTTATCCACTTCAAATGCGCACTGCATTGGATCCATCATCATCATCAGTGAAGGCCGCAATAATTAATCTGGGATCAATATCCTTTTGAGGTCTATTTTGGTTGACTATTGATGATCTTTGATTAGGGCAAGAATTTGACAGCTGAAGATAGAATGGAAGATTTATATGGGTTACTTCTTTGTGATTTGGACAGAGGTATTTCTGGCAAGTCGACTTTGACTCTATCATTGTACTCTCTCTCTCTCTCTCTGCTGAATATTTGATACTAATAATAATAAGAATTGATAAAGGGTTTTCCCCGTCTTGGGGTTTTTCCCTGGCTTGAGCCAATTTCGGTGTTTCCTTGTCTTGGCTTGTCTTCTGCATATGATTTCTTATGATCTTTTGATAATTACTGTCAGTGGATAATAGTTATGTGTTTGTTATTTGATATAAATGGAATTAATCTTGGGTTCATTAAAGTAATTATCCTAGTCAAAGATCATGTTAACCTAAATTAACAAGGATATACTTTAAAATTTAGTTGTTGTTGATTGTTGCTAGTTGTCCTTCAACATGGTTTTGAACAAGTCTAAATGTAGCTTGGAGGTTTCTCTGTGTTGTGCCCAAGGAAGAATGATGACCTTGTTATGGCCTCAGAGATGGCTCTTGAATTCATAGATGAAGTTACCTCAGATCTTTGGACAAATCTTTGTTTAGTCAACAAGAATGAGTCTAATATCATACACTAAAGTTCTGCCTTAGGTAAGTAATGAAATTTCTTCAAAACTCAGCTACAACCATGACTTTGATTAGTCTCCCACAAAATTGAAATGATGCTACAGGTATGTTCTCAGATACGCCTCAAATAACTCAGGTCTTGACTCAACAAATGGCCTCAATAGGATTGAAAGATGACCCTTAAATGTGTCTTTGATTAGACTTTGTAACTGGCAAATGTAACCCTCATGTCTTGCCACAAATTAACCTTGCACAATTTGTATTAACCTCAAGGGACTGTGCTGAGAGATAGGTCTCGGTCTAGCCTTAAAGGGGCCTCAGATATGTCTTGCCACAAAGCCAAATTGCCATAGAAAAGTCCAAAGTTATGTCACAAATATGCCACCGAATAGGCCTCAGACCCAATGCTACAAAGAGTCCGAATAAGCCTTAGTTTAGTGCAAAATCAACCTTAGAAAACCAACAAAGACATACCCCTGCCTCAGGACTAGGTTAGGCCTCAAAACCTGCACCCCTGTCTCAGAGATGTGACCCTAGAGAGGGCCAAAATTTGGCCTCTAAGGTAGCCAAAATGACACAGATCTAGTGCAGAACTTAGCCTCAGGTTTAGTGCGAGATAGGCCTCCTCAGAGAGGCCGAAAGTGCCACAGATAATCTGAATAATGATGCGAAGTGACCTCTGAATGGGCTGCAGGAAGGTTGAAAGGCTATGCCACAAAAGACTGCGTAAATTTTCTAAATAAGGGCCTCAACCTAGGCCTAAATGAGCCCCAGAAAGATTCGCATGAGCCTCACTGGGTGCGGAGATGTCTTCTGATCAACGTTTGTCCAACGAAGAAGAAACACCATAAAATATCAGACTTTAAACTTCAGAATATCCTTAGAAAGTTTGGCCTTACTCCTTTTGATTTGCGTAACTATACAAGCCTCAAAGATCACAGATAAAATTTGCAAATGATGTGTGTGAGATTTATGATTTTGGAGGGCAACTGAACCCTCTTAATTTGTACAAGATGAGGAGGCTTCTAGAGGGGAGTTGACATGCCCATAAATCCTGAGCTAACTGGCTTATTGGCAAAAGTTAAATACAAAAGTTCAAATTTTTAATGGAGCTGACCTGATCTTCATTTGGGGGTTATTTTAAAAATAATAATTCTTCTTACAGGGTTGACATTCATCCTTCTTTGGAGGCGGATTTGAAGCAACCAAAACCAATAAATGTTTATCCAAACTTTTTAAAATATTAACCAAAATTTTGACCAATAATAAGACATCATCTTAACATTCAATTTGGGCACTTTGACCAGACAATTGGGGCTCCAACTTTGATGAGGCATATATCCTCAACCGAGAGGAGTTATGTCACATGCCACCTACCATTGGAATTGACATGATGAGGAGAATCGAATGAAGATGATCTTGAGGGAAAAAGCACTGATTTTCCCAATCATTTTCTTGATCAAAAGCAGGGCTTCTTTTGGCTACTGCTTGGGTTGACAGCAATGACAACCAAATTCCAACATAGATAGCGACAACTTGGTGAGCTTTGGCATGCTAGATATGGTCACTTGCACTATGGAGCATTACCTTTGAAGGACATGGCATAGGGATGGTTAGACTTTAAGATGGAGAAGAGAAGAATTTGCAAGGGTTCTGCACTCAAACATTATGCCAATATTGCTTTTCCAGGAAGTGAGCGTATATTAAGAGGGAGTTTTGATCTAATCCATTCAAAGGTATGCATAACTATGTTATCAACTTCTTTGATAGGTAACGTTTATTATCTTTCCTTTATCGATGACTCCTCTAGAAAAACCTTGATATATGCGAGGAAGACCAAGGATGATGTCTTCATTAGGTTTAAGAGTTTAGGGTTCTTGTGGAGAACAAGATAGGTGAGGATGTTAAGGCACTGAAATTAGATAATGGAGGAGAGATTACCTGCAAGGAATTTGGTTCCTTTGGTAGGGATGCGAGGATCAATCAGTTGACAATGCTTGTAAACCCTCATTAGAATGAGGTTGTAGAGAGAAAGAATAGGTCCATCATAGAGATGGAAAGGCTATGATTCAGGGTTTAGATTTTCCCATGATTTATTTGGGCAAAAACGTGTCCCTACATTTAAACAAGTGTCCACATAGGATCTTCAAGGACGAGATACCAAATAAGCTTTTACTAATGATAAATAATTGGTATCACACTTTTGTGTTTTTGGTTGTCTTGTGTATATTCATGTTCATTATGAGAAGATATTTGAAGCTTGAACCTTCTAGCATGAAGGGTATTTTTGTGGGATATAGTGTGAGGCACATTTGATTCTAGCGTAGAGTAAGTTGAGATGTGAAGTTTGATGAGGAAGGTTGGTCCTTTAAGTCTCAAGAGCCTCCTATAGATATAGAAGAGGGAGAGTAGAGTATTGTCCCAAATATTGATCCATAGAAGTCAACAAAACTAGAAGCAAATCCATTAAGTTTTATTGCAAGAACATATACCTCAATCCCACCTAGTATAGATAGAAAGCCAAGGTGGCTTACCTAGAAATAAGAGGAACAAGAACAATTTGGAGATTCACTAACTTCTTTTTAAGCGAGCTATCCTTCTAAGAAGGTCTCCTAATTATGTCTTATTGATGTATCCCATCATTGATTTAGAGCCTTCTAGTTTTGAGGAGGCAAATGCAAAGCAGGGGTGGTGGTATGCCATGATTGAGGAGTATAACTTCATTATGAAGAATGGGAAGGTGTTTTTTTGAGGTTTGTAGGTAGGTCAATTTTTGATTTTAGGTAGTTGTAGAAGGTGAAGCATACAATTGATGGCAATATAGAGAAGTATAAATTCAGACTTGTTGCCCCAATATTCTTTGAGAGAGGGAGTTGATTATGATGAGACCTTAGCTCTAGTTGCCATGTATATACATTTATCAAAGTTATCATTTCTTTAGCATCAATATTATCATTTATTTAGCGTCAATTTTGGTTGGCCTTTATATTAGTTGGATGTTAAGACAAATTTTATTTATGGACCTAGTGAGGAGGAGTTTTACAGTAATTAGTTGAGGGGTTTTGAAGTGCATGGGTGAGATACCCATGTATGTAGAAGAAGGTCCTTTATGGGTTAAAATAAACACTAGGAGCATGGTGCTCAAGGATTGATGAGTACTTATTGAGATTGAGTTTCACCAAGACCATTTTAGATCCTAATTTTTATTATTTATTTGATAAATTTGATTTTCTTGTTTAGACCTTTATGTAGACGATCAAATACTTACAGGTTATCCAAAAAAGCTCATTGCATGGTGCAATATAGAGTTGGCATGCAAGTTTGACATGAAGGACATTGATTTAATGCATTATTTCTTGGGTTTAGAGGTTTGGCAAGGTATAGGTGAGGTCTTCCTTTGATAAGTAACTACATATATGAAATTCCAAAGAGTGTCAGATCCAATCATAGGAATTCGATTGGTTCCCTTGTGTATTTGGTTAATTCTAGATCTGAAATATGTATTTTTGTAAACACTTGTAATTACATGATTGAGTCAAGGTAGATTCTTGCAAAGTATGTGATTCGATACTTGAAGGCCATAGTTCAGTATGGTTTTGAGGTACGTTGGAGATGGTAAGTTGTTGTTACATATTTTTGTTGACTCTGACTGGTAGGAGTTGCAAGTGGTGAGTAGAATACTTCATGGTTCTCTTTCAAGTTTTTTCTTGCCAAGATATCTTGCTTCAACAAGAAGTATGCATCAATGGTACTTAATTTGGCAGAAGTAGAGTATATGGCAACAAGTTTTACTAGCTGTGAGCCAATCTAGCTTCACAAGTTGATAATAGAGTTGACTGATCATATGTTGGAGTCTATTATGGTTTACTAAAACTCTCCAGGAATCTAGTGTTTCATAATCGCTCAAGTGCATTGGGATTTGATAGCATTTTGTTGAAGATAGAGTTCAAAAAGGAGCAGTGGCCCTTGAGTGTGTTCCCTGACATTCACAGGTTGTTGGTATTTTGATAAAGTCCCTATCAAAGGATTGATGGGTACTTATTCAGATTGGGCTTCACCAAGATCATTGTAGATACTAATTGTTATTATCTGTTTGTTAACTTTGATTTGCTTGTCATGGTCATCTATTTAGATGACCTAATACTTACAGATTGTCCAAAGAAGCTCATTGCATGGCGCAAGATAGAGTTGGCATGCAAGTTTGACATGGAGGACATTGATTTCATGCAATATTTCTTGGGTATAGAGGTTTGGTAGGGTATAGGTGAGGTCTTCCTTGGACAAGGGAGTTCATAGATGAAATGTTGAAAAGATTCATATTTGGTAGGTCCTTTAGGAAGTTGATTGATTCTGTTATGTATTTGGTTAATACTAGACTTGTTTTTTTTTATTTTTTATCATAGATAGTGTGAGCTAGGTACGTGGTAGGCTGCTTGAGTCAAGGTAGATTCATTGGGTTGTTGCAAAGTGTAATATTCCTAATTTGGAAAATAATAGTAATTACCAAAAACATGAACTAGCAACAACAATTAAATTTGAAGAGCAAGTACGCAAATCAGAACACCAAAAAAAATGAGCAGAATAACTGAGCCATTTTATTAATGAGTAAGAACAATGGAACCTGGGCTTGCTATGCAAGCTAGGCAAACCTCGGGTGAAATCTCGTTGACCCAACTGCTGAAATGACTCCAAACTGATAATGCACACTGCACAAAAAATAATGCCCAGAATGTTCTGAATTTTCAGCTCTGAACTCCTATCCCAAAACCCAGAAATGGTTTGGGCTGAATCTAGATGATGAAACCCCCCAAAATGGTGCAAATGGCTCTCCGGCTGGCTATACACCCTACTGGATTTCTGCCTTTTATATTTTTCAGAAAATTTTGAAACTTCAGCTATGGCCTCTCCTCCAAATACCCACAAAAACCCAAAAAAATCTTGGGTTGATTCTAGCTGACCTGAAAGCCCCAAATAGTGCGATTTATCTACGCATACTGGCTGTGCACTCTATAGGTAAATATATGCTATGTTGTAACCAAATCCTCTGCTGAAGTGCAACTGAAATCCCACACAAAATCTCCTTCGAAAACAACCTTTTTCTCTAGTCCAATCTCCTCAGGAAACTAGCCTCCATCTATCCCTATGCAAGCTTTCACCAATGAGCTATGCGCATTTCTAGAAATAAGGAATTCAGCCCACAAATAATGCAAAGTCACCGACATTGAAAGAGAAAACCACCTGCAAAATAGTTGGAACTCCAACCCACAATAGTTGATCCTCCAATGTGTAAATCAAATTGCCTCTGCACCCAAGGAGTGTGCAAAACTAGGTGGATACCTGCAATAAGCTCTGTGAAAATCTTGAAGTGGACTCCTCCAAAGTACCTCACTAGGGAGACACTTGAAGTTCTTCGAAATGAGGGTGGAATTCCACTTTGAATTCTTGGGCCTAGACAACACTTTTGCCCTTATGCTAAACAACTCCAAGATAATATGAAATATGAAGTGTAATAGGCAAAAGATGCTCAATAAATGAGTCCATCCTCACTTTTTTATAATATCTTCCCACGTTTCTAGACTCTTTTAATATTATTTTATTGGTGGGGGGCATTTTCCACTAAGTGACTTTTGCCTCCATTTAACAAAATAATATTTGCCTCCATTCTCCAATAAAATAATACTTGCCATCTTCCTCCAATAAAATAATATTTGCCCCTTTATAATTAATATTACCAAAATCTGGAAAAATTCCTTTAGTGATTCCCATTCTCACAAAATTGGGGATATTACAGTCCTTGTCAAAAATTGCTTGTGCTCAAGCAATGCTCGAAAAAGTGCTCTCTGTTGACCCAAATTGTCACTGCAAACAATATCGAGGTCCCAAATGTGCCATTGAGTCACTCTGAATCCGTGCACTAGCATAAATGAATCCCTCGATACCAGGGCCCCGAGTCATGCTACTCAATGTTGAGAACTCCTTGCCCCACAAGACACAATCAGTAGAAACACTTTGCATATAGCTAGTAAGTAGAGCTCCCTGATGACGTGGAATCCTGACCAACTCCTTGTGAAGTTGCGTTGCTGAAAAACCAATCTCATGCACTACAGTAGACCCTTGAAGATGCAATCCTACCCTTGGGGAGATGAATCCTTTCCCATATGAACTCTTTGTGATCTCCTCCTGTTGATCATCATGCTGTACTGGTGAAGTGTCTCGTCATATGTGCATGTCCTTAGGGTTCTCTGTAAATTTTGCACCCAATGGAAGGTCTTCTCGATCTCCTCTTGCGGAAAATAGCTCATCCCTATGCGTAGCTGAACTGCTAAGCCCTGCAATGTCGGGGTCCCATGCTATAGTCTCAAAAGAATGCCACCATGCTGACGTTCCGCCACTCTAACTATAATTGACTGCCTATTGTGTGCATATCGTATCCTCTCGTGGAACCTGATGGTGAAATATCTGTGAAGACCAAACACATCTTGCCCAAGCATCTCCCCGATGTCCAAGCCTACCCATCCAAAGCTAACCCTGATCTTGAGCAGCAATAAGGGAAACTTGCCTTGCCATGTGATGAAGGCCCAAATAATCCCCCATGTGTCAACTCGAGAATGAACTGGATCACTTGCTACCATAACCGTACTCACAAAGGAATGGAGTAACCTACCAATCAAATGAATCCCTGGATCCCATAACCAAGTTAGAAGTGCACGACTCTCGTTCCCCATTAACTACTGTTGTGAAACGCTGCTAGCTGCTGGAACCCATCTGTGCCTCGTCTCTAATCCTCGTATGTAATTAATAGATGGACACTGAGCATCAAGAATCAACCTCGTACATGCCCAAATGCTCTGCCCTTGCCATATCACACAACAAGATCTGCTATCCTGTCTCATGATTGTGTACTCGGATAATGCCCGGAGCCTAGACACCCTCCTGTAAACGAGGTCTACCATCCACTGTACCTCATGCTCATGTAATTCCTTGGAATGTCCTGCCGACGGTGCGTCATGCAACTCCCTCACGATCATCTCCCAAAGTGTGAACTCAAGGGTGGAAGATATGCTACCTTAGCGATAAGCCACATCGTCCCTATGCCCATACTTGTCAACTCGCGCACCAACCATAAGCCTCAACTGGAAAGTCTCCCTCCTAACCATGATGCACTGCATCTCATTTAACTGCCTCGGGTGAGCCTCCCATGTTATACTACCCACATACTGAGAGCATCAAAGGGGCAACAACCAAACCCCTTGCGACTGTAAGCAATACTGGAGAGTGATAGGTGTGTGGGTCCCTAAGGGTGTGATCAAGAGCCCATATGGATACTCAAAGGTGATCTTATGTATGCCCCTTCCTCGGATGCCCCTTCCTTCGCCTCGAATCTGCTGACACCTCAATCGAAGATCACTCTCCGTCGACCACGATGTCCCTACGTGCTCATCTGTCCCCTCATCGACTAAGGGTCCCGACCCCCGGGTAAGCCAAACCCAATGGTATGCCTGACGTCCATGTCAGGATGTCTCCTCGGAGGTAATGCTCCAAGATCCCGTTGTGCAACACCATATTCCACTACACACAATCATGTATCCCTGTACTCCTCTGCATACCATTGTGTAAGGAGGCATACCTCTTTACACCATTGGATACCAACATCTGCTACTGTGTCGCCCTGTATCGTCTGGTGTCTTGTATGTTCCAATGTATCTGTCACATTATGAGAAAATGCACTGCAATGAGTCGGTCCTCCCATTCCACGGGGAAACCCTACACACCACTGTGTACCACCATGTACTTTCGTGCTCATCTGCATACCGTTTCTCATCACTGTATATCCTTGTACGCCACATGATGCCATGGCTTAGAACGGTGTCAGTTTGCATCAACCCACATTTGGCTTGCAACATCGTCTCCACTAACTCACTACCACTACCCTTGATGTGTGGACCTCCTCTCCTAATCCTCCTGAGAGATTTGATAGGCAAACATCCCTAAGTGCAAGTGGTAGTGTCCCCATGGTGCTGCCACTCAGTGTCCCCTGCACCCCATACGTTTGTGGAAAATCCTTGGCTTCATATAAGGCATCGTTTGGTGGCATGTCGATGCCACATCTTTTGACAAACTCTTGCTATAGTACACTGATCATCCTACTACCCCATGCATGACCAACTTGCCATGATAACACACAATTTGTCCGCTCCCCAGTCAATCCATCCTGTCACTAGTGTTGTCCAGAACTCTGATGGAGATCTAAAAGTGTGTGTGTGTGCCCAACGAATGGGTTCATCATGCAGCTACTACAATCACCTACTGACCCCATGATGTGATGGGGAATCCCACCTGGATCCCAACAATAGTCTGGCTCACGAACCCCTTTAGTAATCCACGACCCCTGCTAAACTATAGCCATGGATATATCCAGACACCTAGCTCACTCCACCGAGTAACAACTCAATACTTCTCGCCACCCATCCTCGTGAGAGGGATTGGATGCAAGAACACTTGTACCCCTAACATCTCCATCATGTGAATGTCATGCCCTACACAACTCGTGTCGCCTCGTCCCACTAGCATGATCAATGCATAAGATCTATCTAGGTAACCTTGCCTCTCTCTCTCTCCATCGCGCAGAGGTAACTTAACAATGCTGTAGGCTCCGTCTATGTATTCTTGAAGAGGGTTGCTGTCTGATAGCATTGCAACTATGCTAACTGTCGATGCATCTGTCTCCTCCTCGTCAATGATTGACTCCAAAGATGATTGCTCATTCTCCTCTATCACGGGCTCAACATGATCCTCCAACTGCTCCTCCATAAACAACCCATCATGCACTACATCCTCACCATTCAGCTCTAGGTAGCTGCCATCTGGAAACTCTGCCATGGCTCTGGATGCCTTTGTGCCTATTGGCACCTCGTCAATGGATGCCCCTAAGGCCATGTGCTCCACTCTCTCTGTGATTGTCTCAACCTGTGCCATTAATGTGCTCTCCGATAGTGGTGACTCCAAAGTTACACGAGGCCAATATACGTCCTCCTCACAACCACCAGTGTTCTGTCTCCTGCTCAACCTCCACAAACTCACTCAAAGGAAGCACCTCCATGTAGTGGGCTGTGCCCTTAGTCCACCAATATGATGATCCCGCTCTTGATCGATGCTTCTCCTTCAAATGGAAAAACTCCCCAAACGACAGAGCCCTCTTGATCCTGGGGTCCAACGCATCATACTCATCAATCTCCTCTGTAGAGGATCTCATAAACTCTGCAAACGTGTCTGGTTCTATCCCCCTCAGGTTCATCCAGAAAATGAGGCATGGTAGGATGACTAGACTGGCCATACATATGAATGTTGTCCTGCTTTGGCTGATCTCCCATGAGTGATGTGAATGGCTTCACCCCTTTGACATGCTTATCTCTAGGGTCTTTGTTATAGAAATGAGAATGGCTCTAGTTTATCCCCTTAATGCTATTCAACTGGGCCCATAATTCTTTTAGTTTCTCATTGTTTCTGTTGATGTCCTCTCAGACACTCTGTGTATTCCATCTCTCTTGCGTCACTAGAATGTCCATAGTTTCACCAGTCACTGTGCATGCATGCTCAACACCTACACGATTTTGCTACCTTTCGTGCAAATGGCCAAGATAATGCTCTGATACCACTGTAATATTCCTAATTGGGAAAATAACAGTAATTACCAAAAACATGAACTAACATCAACACTTAAAATTAAAGAAAAAACACCCAAATCAGAACGCCAAAGAAAATGAGCAGAATAATTGACCCATTTTATTAATCATTGGAAATCTGGGTACATAATGAGTAAAAATAATGGAACGTGGGCTTGCTATGCAAGCTAGGGAAACCCCAAGTGAAATCTTGCTAACCCAATTGCTGAAATGACTCCAAATTGATAATGCGCACTGCCCAGAAATTTTTGCGACAGGCTTCCAAATGGAATTGGATGTTCTGCACAAAATAATGCCCAGAATGCCCTGAAATTTCAACTCTGAATTCCTCTTCCAAAACCCAGAAAATCCTATAAATGGTTTGGGCTGAATCTAGATGATGAAACCCTCCAAAATGGTGCAAATGGATCTTTGACTGGCTAGGATTTCTGCCCTGTATATTGTTCAGAAAATTCTGAAACTTCAGCTATGGCCTCTCCTCCAAATACCCACAAAAACCCAAAAAAATCTTGGGTTGATTCTAGTTGACCTAAAAGTCCCAAATAGTGTGAATTATTTGCCCATGTTGGCTGTGTGCTCTATAGGAAAATCTCTGCTATGTTGTACCCAAATCATATGTTAAAGTGCCATTGAAATCCCACACAGAATCTCCTTCGGAAATCACCTTTTTCTCCGGTCCAATGTCCTCCGAAAACTAGCCTCCCTCTGTCCCTGCGCAAGCTTTCACCAGTGAGCTCTGTGCACTGCCAGAAATAAGGTACTCAACCCACAAATAATGCTAATCTCCAACCCTGCAAATCCATTGCAAAGTCACCAACATCGAAAGAGAAAACCACCTGCAAAATAGCTGAACCTCAAACCTACAATAGCTGATCCTCCAATGTGTAAATTGAACGCCCTCTGGCCTCAAAGAGTGCGCAAAATTGGGTGAACACTTGCAGTAAGCTCTGTGGAAATCTTGAATTGGACTCCCCCAAATTACATCACTAGGGAGACACTTGAAGTTCTCCGAAATGAGGGTGGATTTCCGCCTGGAATTCCTGCTGCTAAGCAACACTCTGGCCCTTGTGCTAAACAACTCCAAGAGAAGATGAACTGTTCAGTGTAACAGTCAAAAGATGCTCAAAAAATGGGTACATCCTCCCTTTTATAATTTCTCCCCATGCTTCTAGACTCCCTTTTAATATTATTTTATTGGTGGGGGGCATTTTCCACTAAATTTTGTCTCCATTTTAATAAAATAATATTTGCTGCCCTTCTCCAATAAAATAATATTTGCGGCTTTGCCCCTTTATAATTAATATTACCAAAATCGGGCAAAATTCCTTAGTGATTCCCATCCTCACAAAATTGGGGATATTACACAAAGCATGCGCTCCAACATTTGGAGGGCATAGTTCATTGTGGTTTGATGTATGTTGGAAATGGTTAGATGTTATTGGATGGTTTTATTGATTCTAACTGGGTAGGAGTTGAAGGTGTGTTGGGAAATCAATGCAAGTAGATTAGGGTTTGATTCCTCTTTCTTGATAAGTACTTGTGAATTTGGCTTCTTTTACTTCTTTATTAGATTATCTTTCATCAAGCAATTACCAAATTATGTGTCTATGAAGATCACAAAAAAACAAGACACAAGATGTAGGCACTATGCCAGGGCAAAACCCCTGTCTAGGGGAAAAACCAATCAAAATTATCTTCCTTCAATTGTTTTCTTTGAGACTCTTCACCCTAGACATAGACCGAACCTTTCATCCACACCAAGTCAGCCTTTCCAAATCTTCGACCCTATAGTAGCAACAACTTGTCCCCAACAACTTCGACTATGTAGCAACAGACGACATCATGCAACAACTGGCAGTGGCAACACAAAAAGACTTGATCTCCCAAAGTAGGGCACGAGAGAGAGAGAGAGAGAGAGAGTAGCGCCTAAACTTTGATTTTCTTCTTTTCCTTGACTTTAACCTAACTCATACTCCTTTTGGCTTCCTTGACCCACTTCACACTTTTTCCAGCTTCCTTAGAGATATCGAACTTGCTTGAGATAAGATGCTCCAAAAAAATTCGACCTCCTTCTATTTATAGGCTCCAGGTGAGGTCGAATTGGTCTCCTTTAGGCCGACTTGGTGTGGACGTGACATAATCCGTATTTGACTCAATAATAAACATTTTTACATGATTCAAAAGCCCAAGAAGGGTCTCTTTGAATGTACAATGACTCTATTGACTCAATATTAATCCTAGTAGTCCACAATGGGGAGTTTGACTAATATAATGAGGACCCAAGCATGAAACCCATTAAGTCATAGTTACAATAATGAAAATTCTTTTCTTAATTCTTTTGACAAGTACATTACATAATGACTCAAATACATTTGATGAAGACCGAACCTAGTTACATTCTTTAACACTCCCTCTTAACTAGGGAGATATTCATAATATACAAATACTATGGAAGATCTCAAACTATATGAACTATGAAGAGTTTAGGCACCGCAATGCCATGGACTAGATTCCTAACTAGGGAAATCTATCCAATGCTCTCTCAACAGTTTAGGCACCGCAATGCCACAGAATAGAATCTTGACCAAGGCAATTTATCCAACTGGGATTAAGGTGGACTAAAGCTTTCAGCCTCTCTAGGTACCATATAGCTTACTTACTAATCACCAACCTAAGGATCTAGGTGCGTATCTGAGGTCAAAGCTCTACGACCAACGCTACCGTCCCTACTTCGGGACCTAGACATCAATACAAAGTGCTGACCTGATATCCTCTAGGGCTCACTCACAAAGCCTCAACAAATCTCTTCCAATTTCTTATCATCAATACAATCAACAATATCTACTAAACCAAGCATGTTTCTTAGATATTCAAATTTCTTATTAGGAAGAGACTTTGTTAGTATGTCTGCTACCTGTTCACCTGTCTAGACATACTCCAACTTCACGATCCCACCCTACACCAATTTCCTAATAATGTGTAACTTATTGTTCATATGCTTTGTCGTAGCATGAAACGCGGGATCTCCAGACATCTTGATACAACTTTGATTATCACAGTTAATCACAGTGGGCCCCAAAGGCTTCTTGAACAAATCTGTTAGAAACTTCCTTAACCAAACAACCTCTTTTCCTACTTCACATGCAACTACATATTTTGCCTCAACACTACTTAAAGCAACAAGAACTTGCTTTCTATTCATCCATGAAATCATAGCAGATCCTAGACTAAAACATCCACTTGCAGTGCTTCTTCCATCGGTCTCACTGCCACCCCAATCAGAATCTGTGAAGCCAATTAGCTTGACTTCCTTACTATCATACTTTAGGCAGTGATGTATAGTGCCACGAAGATACCTCAATATGTGTTTGGCAGCTATGCAGTGATCATGACGAGGCTCCAACTGAAACTGACTAAGAATGTTCACTGCAAAACATATATCTGACCTAGAGTTTACTAGATACATTAGAGAGCCCACCAACTAACGATAGGAGTTAGGATCCACGAGACTTGAGTCAGAACCCCGCAACTTCTTGAGATTGGTGATCATAGGAGTAGTCATGGGCTTGGAGTCCATCATCTCGAATTTTTGCAACAATTTGATGATGTACTTTCCTTGCCCCAAATATATCTCTGTAGGTTTCTGCCATACTTCTAGACCTAGGTAGTAGTGCATCAGTCCTAGATCGTTCATCTCAAATTTAGCTGCCAACCTCTTCTTGCATACTTGAATTCTTTGCTCCACACCAATGATGAATACATCATCCACATATAATAGAATAATGACAGACTCATTATTCACAACCTTGATTTTGAGATTTGGATCAACAATACTCTTCACGAACCCAATTCTTAGGAGATATGCATCCATTCTTGCATACCATGCCCTAGGAGCTTGCCTCAAGCCATATAAGGCCTTCTTGAGTCTACAAACATGAGTATCCTTGCTATTTACATCAAAGCCTGCGGGTTGTTTGATGTATAGTTCCTCATCAATGGTCCTATTCAGAAATGCGGTCTTCACATCCATTTGATGGATATTCCAATCCATTGTAGCAGCCAATGAAACTAAAGGTCTAATGGTAGTTTACCTTGCTGCGGGTGCAAAGTTTTCTTCATAATCTATGCTTTCCTTTTGAGAGAAACCCCTTGCAACGAATCTAGCTTTATACTTGTCTATGCTTCCATCAACGACGTGGTTGATCTTGTAGATCCATTTAGATGTGACAATCAATTTGTCACTAGGTTCGGGAACGATTTCCCAAACTCCATTCTTCATAATGGATTGATATTCTTCCTGCATTGCCTTCTTCCAAACTTCCCGATGAGCAACTTCTTCGAATGTAGATGGTTCAACTTCAATTAACTTCGTCATATATGCAACCTATGTAGCATATCCATAATATCTCTTTGGTCTTTTGCTTTCTCTAAAAGTTCCTTTCGCAACTTCATGTCCTTTAACATCTTCCAAAGTAGCTTTTAACCAATTTGGCCTTTTCGTTGTGGTCGGGATGATCACAGGTTGAATAGGCTCACTTGGTCCTTATTCTTCTTCTTGATTTGTAATAGGGCTTTCATGGTGTACTTCTTCTTTGAATATTGGCGTTTCTTTGTCATAAGAATCAATAGAGATATCCTTTGATTTCTTGTAGGCTTGATTTTCATCGAATATGACATCCCTGATTACTTCAATATGTCTTCCTTCCTTGATGTAGATTTTATATGCTTTTGAGGAGAGACTATATCCAACGAAGATCCCCTTGATGTTAGTAGAATCCAACTTCTTTCGCTTATCCTTTGGAACATGGATGTAGGCAGGGCTTCCAAAGATTCAAAGGTGATCGACACTTGTCTTCTTCCCTGTGAATACTTCTTCGAGAGTTATATTCTTAAGTCTTCTATGAAGGCTTCTATTTTGAATGTATACGATTTTCATTGCTGCTTCTCCCCATAAGAATTTTGGTAGGTCTTGATCAAGGAGCATTGTTCGAATACCTTCTTCAATTACTTATTCTTTCTTTCAGCAACTCCATTTTGTTCGGGATAGTAGGGAATAATGTACTCCCTCTTAATTTGTGCTTCCTTACAATATGCAATCAATTCCTTAGAAGTGTATTCCCCACCATTGTCGGATCTTAGAACCTTTATCTTACTTTCGGTTAGGGTTTCCACTTCAGATCTAAATTCCTTGAACTTCTCAAATACTTTATTTTTTGTCTTGAGAAGGTAGAGCCATGTCTTTCTAGAATGATCATTTATAAATGTTACATAGTAGAGATGACCTCCAAGTTATTTGTTAGACATGGGGCCCACACACATCAAAGTGAATGAGGTCTAATATTTCTTTAGACCTAATTTCACTATTTGGAAATGGTTTTCTTGTATGTTTTCGCAAAGAGCATCCCTTGCACGCACCTTCATGATCTTCCTTGATATTGGGGATGCCATGAACCAATTGATTAAGAGTAGGGATAACCTTATAATGCAAATGACCATACCTCTCATGCCATAGCTCAATGAGACTGATTTCCATCTGAACCAAAGCTTGAGGAGGTGGTGTAATGACTCTATATAAGCTTCCTTCACGAACTCCAATAACCCTAGCTTTATCAATACTGCAGTCTTTGCCCCAAACCAGTACTTTTTCATCAACAAAAACAACTCTATCCCCTTCATCTTCTAAACAAGAAATAGAAAGAAAATTCTTTTTCAAACTTGGAACATATAGTATATTGTTGAGATGCAACTTCGATCCATTTTCCAGCTTCAATGATGTTGATCCTAAGCCTCTAACAACATAGCTTTTGATGTCACCCAATTCCACTGCATGAGAAGATGGCTCCTTTGATAGTGTATGAAGTTGTTTACTTTCTCCTGTTATGTGCCTTGATGCTCCACTATCAATGATCCACGCATTGTCTTCACTAAGAGAACTTGTAGGAGACGCCAAGAACCCTTGACTTTTGACCTTGTTGAGTAAGTAGTGGATGACTTTCTTGATCTAGCTTCCAGAAATGTTGATACCCATTTTCATATAGCTTATCAAAGAGGGAGAATCCATGTCCATTCCTTTTGAGCCAACAAAGTGATCTTCTACCTTTCCCAACCTTAGCTCTGATACCATGTTGAGAAATCAATGCAAGTAGAGTAGGGTTTGATTCCTCTTTCTTGATAATTACTTGTGAATTATGTTGGCTACTTTTACTTCTTTATTAGATTATCTTTCATCAAGCAATTACCAAATTATGTGTATGAAGATCACTAAAACACAAGACACAAGATGGAGGCACTATGCTAGTGCAAAACCCCTCTCTAGGGGAAAACCAAGTCAAATTCTCTTCCTTCAATAGTTTTCTTTGAGACTCTTTACCCTAGACATAGACCAAACCTTTCCGCCACATCAAGTCAGCCTTTCCAGATCTTCGATCCTATAGCAGCGGCAACTTGACCCCAACAACTTCAACTATGCAGTGACATACGACATCATGCAGCAACTGGCAGCAAAAACACAAAAAGATTTCGATCTCCCAAACTAGGGCACGAGAGAGAGAGAGAGTAGCACCAAAACTTCGATTTTCTTCTTTTCCTTGACTTTGACCTAACTCACACTCCTTTTGGTTTCCTTGACTCACTGTGCACTTTTTCCAGCTTCCTTAGAGATATCGAACTTGCTTGAGATGAGATGCTCCAAGTGAATTCGATCTCCTTCTATTTATAGGTTCCAGGTGAGGTCGAATTGGTCTCCTTTTGGCCAACTTGGTGTGGAGGTGACATAATTCATATTTGCCTCAATAATAAAATTTTTTACATGATTCAAAAGCCCAAGAAGTGTCTCTTTAAATGTACAATGACTCTATTGACTGAATATTAATCGTAGGAGTCCACAATGGTGACTTTGACTAATATAATGATGACCCAAGCATGAAACCCATGTTTTAATAAGTCATTGTTACAATAATAAATTTTTTTCTTTATTCTTTTGACAAGTACATTACATAATGGCTGAAATACATTTGATGAAGACCGAACCTAGTTACATTCTTCAACAGGTAGGTGGAGTACTTCAGGCCCTAGGGTTCTATTTCAACTTTGGTCTAGGCAAGAAATCCCAATTTAGCAATAGGCACCAATGGTCCTTAATTTGACACCAGATGTCCATTAAGGGGAATAATGGAGGATTGATTAATACTTTTGACTGTATTTTGTTAAGTATAATTGTTAATGAGACTATATTAAGGTGTTTTACTCGAAGGTTTGTGTGTAACGTGAGTTAGTGGTACTTGTGTCTGTGGAATAAAGGGGAGTGTGAATACTCAATGACACCACTTGTTCTGTTCTTGTATGTGGTGTTTAATACAATATTGGGCATAGAATTTGTGTCAATTTGGATATTGGACATTGTGTTATGTAAACGGTTTTATGCTCTTTGTATCTATGGTTTACAAGAAATGCAATTTCTTGCAGGATAGCAAGACTACTGCTAATGCATCTCTTGCTGGAGGTGAATCAGAAGCATTGCAAAGGCTAAAAAGGTTTGCTGTAGAATGTAGAGAGCAGCCCAACAAGGTTGGTAAGCATGGTTCTGGAGAAAGTCTTTATGGTGCAAACTTCTCATGTAAGATTTCACCTTGGTTGGCCATGGGATGTCTTTCGCCACGTTACATGTTTGAAGAACTGAAGAAAAGCGAGAAATTGTGAGTCTGATCTTTTGTCCTTTTTACTTTGACTGTTGTAATGCATGAAAGTTGACACCGGTTAATGATTGGAAGGCCTTTTTTTAATTATACACCACCCATTTACCAACCAGCATGCGCCTTAATAATGTTTTACAGATCTATTTCATCTTCTCTGGGGAAAAGTTCTGGTGCTGACTCTGGTCAAGGTGGTTTAAATTGGTTGACGTTTGAACTTTTATGGAGGGACTTCTTCAGGTATGTCATCTATCGAAGTAATTGTTGTGGCTATTTGGATTTCAGTTCCCATTTGATTCAGTTAGCCTCACTGATTTCTAAACTGTTGTTGTGTCCAGATTCATTACCAAGAAATATGCTTCAGCTAATAAACGACAAGATGCTTCACCAGCGACAGCTTGTACAGGTGCTTTTGCCGTCTAGTAGAGTTTCTGATGGTGTTGAAGGAATATTCTGATACTAAATGTTGGCTTGTTTCTTTCAAATGCAAGTTTTCATAGAATATGAAATCATGCCAGCAATGTCATTGAACATAACTGTGTATCTCATGTCAAAGACACATATCTATTTACATTCGTTGTGGCAGAGTATGTTAGTATGACGGATCAATAGGACGAACAATTAATGCAGTTAAATTCATTTATTGGATCTGTTCAACTCGTATAGTTTTTCATCCTAGTGGTATCAAGTTATCAACAGTTTGATACTTCTACTATGTCATACTATGGAGAAGCATTCTGGATTCTTGAGGACTCGTTGATTGTATGCACTTTTAATGGTGTTATTGTTCTGGATTATTAAGGTAATTGTGTTCTTCACAATGAATTTTAGATTTCGAAGGAAAGTTATAAACTCTTAATGTTTAAGTAGTCTTACTTTGCTTGTGGGATGCAATATAAGACAATGGTGAAATGCTTTCCACAATAATAAATGTATTTTCATGTCCATATCATACTCCGGTTTACAGAATGTTTTTAGGAATTTGCTTCACAATTAGATTATTGTATAACTTCGTTTACATTTGATCACGTCTATCTAGATAATTGAAATGTTAACTACCTTTGAGTTGCATTGTTTGTATTTTTCTTAGATACAACCATGCTAGAACTTTTAGTATTTAGAAATTATTCCACCGGAGCTAAAGGAAGATGCCCGGGTATCATGAAATGGGAGTTTGTTTGTAGCAATCTCTTGGTACTCTTTATGATGAGATAGATGGAACATTTATTATAGTTTGTATCCCCAAGGTTATAAGTGAAATAATGAACGGTTGTGAACTGTCAGAACTCATAAAAATAACCTTTTGAGTTTGAGATGCCAAAGAACGAACAATCAGAAAGAATAATGAACCCTAGTTGTGCCAATTCAAGATTATAAAAATTGTGGAAACACATTTTAAAAGAGTGACTTATGGTTGTTATGGGTTTTTATATGTGAAATGTACAATGCATTCGATCTTTAATGCCTCCAGGATGTAATTATTTGTCAATAAAGATCCTGCCTGCTGCAGTCTAGATTTGGAGAGATTTAATGTTGCAAGGGTGGATGTTCTGGGTGTGAACATTAACTCCATTGTTGCTTGCATCAAGAGCTTGGTTGTTTCATTGTTGTTCAGGCAACATTCAGATGCACTTCAAGGTGGTCCATCATGCAACATCCGATACAACAAGATGCCTTCTAGAAGGGTCATGACCATCATGTCCAATTGTACTAATGTCTCTGCTTGTAATCTTTCTGGAGGCTTCACCCATAGAAATTAAGGCATAACGTTTTGGAAAAGAGTAAAACGGAATGTTTTTACTGCAAGTTATGCATAAAGGTTATTGTATAATTAAATACCATGCAATATTCCAGATCTTCCGTTGGAGAATGTGCAAACTTGAGTAGCTCACATGATGCTTAGTGGTTTGTAAAAGAAAAGCCAGAAATTTTATAGAACCCATTGCCATTTCTGTATTTCATATGCTCATTGTTAACCATGGGATATCAGGTTTTCCGTAATGATAAACTAAAGTAAATAACTTGGATGGCATAGAGCTGTTGTGTTGTTGTCACATGGCCTGAAGTATTATGGAATTTTTTTCAGGATTCCCTATTTGAAAAGGCATAATAGATGCGATAACAAGGCAATAGGGAGTGGAGTTGGGCAAAGTTGAAGACAGTTACCTCGAGGAAAGGGAACCACAACAATAGTTGTTTCAGATATGAGTCTTTATTCTAAATTATATTTTTGATTTCAGATATAAGATGCTTGTAGTGTATTTATAATGACGAGAAGCCTGTAAGTTTCCAAATATTTTTGTGCTTCCTTGATATTTATATAGAGGTCACTGTATAAATAAATACCAATGTAATAATCTAGATACAGCCTTTTAGAGAATCTGCAACTTAAGTAGCTTGGAGGATGTTTGGTGGCTTTTAAAAGAAAAGCCATAAATTTTATAAAACCGCTTAAGTGACAAATTCGGGTAAATCAGCATGTGTCCATCTTAGCTTTGGATCTATCATGGTGTCGAAAGGGATCAAATTCCTCGAGATGCAAACCTTTCCTCAAGTTTTTCCAACTTAAGGAAAGTTTTGACGTTGAGGGACTTGATCCATCTCTTCACATGATAGATCCAAAGTTAAGATGGATAAATCATTTAAGATGATAGATCTAAAGTTTTCCCCTTTAGGGACTTGATCCCTCTATGCACAATTGCTGTTTTTATATATATATATATATATATTTTGGGGGAGGTGTAAATCATTTTCTGCTCAACATGGACTTGACAAATGGGAAGATGTATAATTTGTTATGTAACTCCATATTGAGCATTGAAGGAATTACATATCTCTCCATTAGTCTAGTCCACGTTGAACACGAAATGGTTTACCCATATATTTCTACGAAGAATTATATGAAATTGTTATAGTGACTGTTACCGCAAAATCTAGCAGGGCTTGGAGAAGGAAACCCTACAAGGTATAAACTAGACCAAAAAGCAACAATGGAGTAGTGGCCCACTGTCACCACAACCAAAATCCCCTGCTCTTTATGGATTTTCATCGATGGTAGTAGTCCCAATAGGAAATAGATCACTTAAAATAGGTATTATAGGGTTAATGTGTGAAGTGATCTCACTAGGAGATCTTTGAGAAGGACACAATTTTGGTTCAAGGTTCACAAGGAAGCAATTCACTTTTTATGAAGATACCTAGAAATAAAGCCCCAAGACCCAGGGTTTGATTGATTTGACGAGTGTTGGAGTAACTCAAGGTCAAGGCAAGGAGTAAACGTTTCCTACAATGTATATTACTTAAGCCAAGGCTCATGAAACCTTCAATAAAGTCCTTAAGTTGAGGGAAGGAACTAGGTTTCCCTCTTAGGGAAAACACCTAGGGCAAGAGAATTTATGGATGAAATCAAAGTGGAGGCCCACCAAAATGATAGGTTTTGTGGCAAACCCTATCCTCACAATGTCTAGGTTCTCCAACCACCAAAATACCTCATTTCTAGAATTTTGCCCTAAGCCCTAGTTCTCTACCCTAGCCTTGAAAGGATTGAATTTAGAGGGAAGGAAAATGATTAAAGTAAAAGGTGATCACCAAAGAACTTGACCAATGCCTTGTACCTTTGGAGAATGAGTTAAGGATGATTTAGGATAATCAAACTTGTTCATAAGGAAGCTGAAATTTGATACCCTAGCCAGGAAATTTCAAACATTTACCCACTCAATGGCAAGCTGGATTTTTATGGGAGAACTTCAATGAATTCACCACTAAGACTATTCAATACATGTTATACATGAGTAATGCATGTAATATTAATCTAAATAGCAACATTAAGTAATTTTCATCAAATTAGGGCACAATTTTGCATGACCCAGAATCAATAATTCCATACATTAGAAGTAGAAAAATAAGTCTTCAACAAATTAGGGAACTTACAAGACACCATGCAAGAATTCCTTCCATTATGCTAAAGAGTAGCTACAAAGAATATCCAAGATTAATTCCAAATATCAAAATGCATCTAAAGGTTCCAGTTTATCCACAAGAGGGAAGTGTGAGTTCTTCCACGAGGCTGAAATTCATAGTGATGATGATCATGAGAAATCAAATGAGATCTCTCTAATATATATGTGCTTAATCATAAAATAATGAGCAAGTTATGGCCTAGGTCTTAAGAGACCTAGTAGCTTTTGCAAATTCAACACTATCTCCACAAATTCTAACCAAAATGTTGACGCCATGCTTGCATGGGCTTCTAGAAGGCCGATGTTGAGGTGTTTTGTGCCATGGCAAGTGTAGAAGGCATCCAAAATCAAGATCTAGGGGTTGGCCCCTCTATCTCGACACAAATCATTCTGTGGCCCCCAAATGTGCGTTTGGGGCACAAAACTAGGTCTCGTGGGTCTCCAAGTGATAAAATCTCTGTCTTTGCTCCAATGTTGAGAGCACTGAAGATGGTGCTAGCCCTCCCATGTCTTAAAGCATGAGATAAACCTCATTTGGCATTTGGATCAATTGCCACAGCGTGTATATATTATTAAGACGACTGGGGGCATGTTGGTCCAGGTGTATCATCCCATGAATAATATAGGCCGAAGTGCATAAGTTGTGGGTGCTGAAGGGTGACCATTCTATGAAAGATGTTCTACAATTGTCTAATGTCCCATGGCTGTCAACGCATCACCTGTGTGTTAGAGAATCATAAAGGCAGAAAGATCCATCTTGATTATTTACTTGTGACCTTCTTTAGATCTTATTATGTTTTTCTTATCTTTCTTCTTATTAGTTCATCAAGCAAATATCAAAGCAAATGCACATAGATCAATGACACAAGATGTAGGCCAACAACCAGGGCAAAACTCCCCTCTAGGGGGAAAAACCAGTCAAGAAATTCTTCCTTTCAATAGTATTATTTGAGACTATTCACCCTAGACCAAGATCAGACCTTTCCTCCACACCAAGTCAACCTTCAGAATTTCGACCCCTTTCCAGCAACCTCAACTATGTAGTTGTTTCTGCATCGTACGACTTCCAACAACAACAAAACTTGGAAGACTTTGATCTCCCAATCTAGAGCCCGAAATAGAGAGAGAGAGAGACGCCAAAATTTCGTTTTTCTTCTTCTCCTTAGACTTCCCAAAACTCACACTTCTTTCGGCTTCCTGACAACAGACTTCGTGTAGCAGTTTCGACATCATACGATTTTAAAATCAACCATGGTTAACACATGAGACATGAGAAAGATAAACGTTGGATGCATTTATTATTCATAAATGATGCATTTATAGTACATTATTGTGACCCTTGGATTCATCTTCTAAGTTCTCTTGGACTTCTTATGTCCATTTGCCTTCTACACCTACCCATAGAGGATTAGTTGTCCAACATTTCCCCCCTTAATTCGAAGGGGTATGTGTGAGTCCAAGAAGAGAGCTGTAATACAAAATGACAAAGTATGCATGGCAGCACTAGGCTGAATGAGCTCTCTAAAATGTTGGCATAAAGAGGTGTTTTAAGGATGACCACCAACACTGGAACGCTTAGTGTAGTTCTTGGAACTCTTCCAAATATGGCAAAAAGCTGAGGTTTTCTGCTAGAGGAAGTGGTCCTCATATTTTGAAGAGGGAGACCTTCAATCTGGAAGAAGGGAGGTGTACAACCTGCAATGGTTTAAGGATGCCCACCAACTCTAGAATGCTTGATGCATTTCCTGGAATTCTTCCAAAACTAGCAAGAAGCTGAAGTCTTTTGCTAGAGGAAGTGTCCCGAATTCTTTGAAGAGGAAGAATATCAACTTCACACAGATGGTTTAAGGCTGACCACCAACCAAAGATATTCTTATGGGCATCTGTGTCTTTGGCTACAACTCTGAATCTGGAATGACAGGTTGTGGCTCAGGCTCACTTGAACTGTTGTCTCTAGCTACAACTCTGAATATGGAATGACAGGTTGTGGCTCAGGCTCGCTTGATGTGGCTTTGAATCTTGTAGATGACCACCATTTCCCCCCTATCAGATACAAGGTGAGATGATGGTGAAAACTCAACTGCAAGATTGTTCAATACTCTAGAACAAGTTCTGAAATGATTTAAACATCTTCTTGGCTGTTGATGCCCATTGCTAAGAAGCAATCCATCCAAGATGAATCTTTGTTCTTGTAAGAGGCTTATTTTTGAAACATCTGTGTTAAGAATGAGTGTGTCGACCATAATGCTTGCATGGGTGGAGATCGACACAATGATCTTTCAGATGGCCAACTCGATCACAGTGTTTGAATTTCACAATATGTTGTTGCTGCTGTGGAAGTGGAGCAAAATTTAGAACCACTGAAGGTGAGCTATCATGGAGAAATTCGACACTCTGAAATTTGATGGTCTTGGAGTAGTCTGGAATATGAAAGGACACCTCCTTGTGATATCCAAGACCAGTTTTGTGCTTGTTATGGACAAGATCTTCCGAAGGTTTGATGATGGGCTTGGGAGGTGGAACTTGAACTTCTGCATCTGCATGCAAATCTTCTCTTAAATTAGGAACATGATGGGAGTTAACCTCAATGTTACCGATTTGACCACTTGCTCGTTGTTGATGGGTGTCATGATGCTTATGCTATTATAACTCATCTTGTTGACGCTGAGACTCAAGTTGCAAAAAATATATCTTTTCTTGTGCATTATGTAGATAGTTCTGGATGTCAAAGAGAGTGTCTATGCTGATGTTTACCATCCCATCAACAGTGGAATGGATTAAAGTATTCAACAATTCTATTGCATCATCAATCCTAGCCAATTTGTTTTGTTTTGTTTTGTTTTTAATACAAACTCTCCTTAAGAAAAGTCTTCCCGCAATAGAATTAATATAGAAGCAAAGCATGCAGAGCTAAAATATTTCATCCAAGAAAGACAAAAGAGATGTATAACAATGGAACAAGCCCTCATAATAGATTAATGTCCTTCACATGATATGCGATCTTCAAAAAATTTATATACCATGTTCAATGCAGCACATCGTTGAGTTTAAATCCCAGCGGTCATTGTTTGCTGCGCTAAAATTAACAGTAAGTGATCAACGCATACCAACCAAAAAAAACGAATGCATACCACCCAAAGCAATGGCCAATCCAACCTAGCAATGATGACTTTGACCATCATTCAGACCAATGTTCTAACCACGACTGCTTTAACATATTTCTTAAGATGGCTTGACAACAGATAATTAATGCACAAAGACTTCAATTCAACGCTGCAGGTATGATAATTCACCAACTCAGAGCTCTGGAGAGAATATACACAACCGATTGTCATCACTTGAGTATAACGAGTAGAACGGGGTCACGAGTTTGTCTATGGAAAGTTAGATTTTCCTTCAAAATTCACAGTTTCAGCCCTCCACAAGCTCGAGTCACAAAAAATATACACATGATGGCTAATTATCTGCAATGTTTGTTATCACTTGGAGGAAAAAAAATGACTTTCTGAACATCCTAGACAAAACCAACTTAGAAATTATGCAACACCAGGAGAGAGGAATGTGTAAGATTCTGCCTTACCCCTTCAACAAACTATTTCTTATTCCTCATTTTCTTAAGCAACAAACTAATGTTAATTTGGCATATGACGCACAAAAAACCTTGAGCACATTAATATTTCATTGCATGCTTCAACGCAATTCGTCCGAAGAGACTTGAAGAGACAGTTGGCTATTACCTTGGACATGGTCGTCTGGAATTGTTATAAAAACATTTAACATATACCAATGCTAAATTATCCCAAGCTTGAAGCACTAAGAGGTCTCGCAGAAATACACTGACACTCACCACAACAGTGAGGGCTTTTAGTCTGTATTCGGATTCTCAGCTACTGTCAGCCCATACGCTGGGGATATTATGTTATGCTATTTTGTAATGTTTTGCTTCTACTAATGGAGATGGGCAAGTAGGGAGGAGGCCGCGGTGTGGAGGGAGTGCGTAGTGGGAGGGAGTGATGTAGGGAGGAAGGCACGGCGTGGAGGGAGCAAAGTGGGAGGGAATGGTGCAGGGAGGAGGCCGCGATTTGGAGGGAGCATGGAGTGGGAGGGAGTGGTGCAGGGAGGAGGCTGCGGTTTGGAGGGAGCGTAGAGGTGGGAGGTGGAGGGGCCGATGGAGGAGTGTGGAGAGGCCGACAGAGGTAGGGGCCGACGGGGAGAGGAGATGGGAGGGAGTCGATGGGAGGGAGGTGCTGGAGGGCGCTGAGGGAGGGAGGTGAGTACCGAGGCGTAGGAAAGTTTGCTGTGGTGAGAAGTGAAGGGCTCGAGCAGGTGTGAAGGGCCTATGTGGTGAGTCGGCGGGAGTGTAAGGACTGACGGAGGTGCCACATGTATGAGGGAGGAAGGCGGGAGGTAAGAAGGAGCCAACGTGAACAGTGAGCGGACATGTATGGCAACAGGTGTTATGCTAGCAAAGATGACAGAGGCAATGTGTATGGAGGAGCGCAGAGGGGAGTCAAGAAAATGACAATGCAGTTGTAGGTATAGAAGTGACGATGTTGCAGAAAAATGAGAGCTGACAGTTGCAGATAGTGCACAGAAATGAGGAAATGGGTTTCAGACTGAGATCGAAGGTATTGCATAAGAAACACACACTTGAATTAAGGCAGGTCGAGGAAGACTCACTGACGAACAAAGATGCCAGAGAGCCTTTTGAATTGATTTTCAGGATGTATGTAACACAGGGCAGAAAACCTAACACATAAACACACTATGAGGAAGAAGAAGGCCACCCATCATGGATTTGATACCATGTTAAACTCAACCATGGTGAACATGAGACATGAGAAAGATAAACGTTGGATGCATTTATTATTCATAAATGATGCATTTATAGTACATTATTGTGACCCTTGGATTCATCTTCCAAGGTCTCTTAGACTTCTTATGTCCATTTTCCTTCTACACCTACCCATAGAGGATTAGGTGTCCAACATACGATTTCTGACAACAACAAAACTTGGAAGACTTCGATCTCCCAATCCAGAGCTTGAAACAGAGAGAGAGAGAGGCACCAAAATTTTGTTTTTCTTCTTCTCCTTAGACTTCCCAAAACTTGCACTTCTTTCGGCTTCTCGACAACAAACTTCGAACTTCTTCATGGCTACAAGAGATATTGAACTGCTTGAGAGAATGTGATCCAAATGAATTCAAATTGCTTCCTTTTATAGGCTCTAGGTGAGGTCAAATAGGTGTCTTTTGGGCTTACATGAGCCGACATGATCTCTTCTTGGCCAACTTGGTGTGGAGGTTACATAATTCATATTTGACTCAATAATAAACATTTTTACATGATTTGAAAGCCCAAGAAGGGTCTCTTTAAATGTACAATGACTCTATTAACTTAGAATAAATCTTAGAAGCCCTTAATGGGGTCTTTGACCTAAAACATGGTGACCCAAGAATGAAACCCATGCTTTAATAAGTCACAATAATAATAATAAAAAATCTTTTCTTTATTCTTTTGACAATTACAATAAGTATTGACTCAAGTACAATTTATGAAGACCAAACCTAGTTACATTTTTCAACACTCCCTCTTAACTAGGGAGGTATTCATCATATACATATAAAATGGAAGATCTCATACTATATGAACAATGAAGAACGTTAGGCACCACAATGCCATGGACTAGATTCCTAACCAGGGCAATCTATCCATTGGTCACACAACAATTTAGGCACTGCAATGCCACAGACTAGATCCCTGACCAGGAAAATCTATCCGGGTGGGACTAAGATGGAATCAAGCTTTCAGCGTCTATAGGTACCATCAGGCTTACTTACTAACCTTCAACACAGGGAACTAGGTGCACATCCTCTTGATGCCACCCTCCCAACCAGACATCAACACAAATTGTCGTCCCGATGTCTTTCTTGGCAATGCTTCACTCACAAAGCCTCAACACAACATTTTCAGGCAATGCTTCACTCACAAAGCCTCTGACAATGCTTCACTTGCAAAGCCACAACATTTTCAGGAGATACTTCACTTACAAAGCCTCTGTCAATGCTTCACTTGCAAAGCCACAACATTTTCAAGCAATGCTTTACTCACAAAGCCTCTGACAATGCTTTACTTGCAAAGCCACATCACACCTTGATCCAATAGATCAGGAACAAACAATCTCTACCAGTCAAATTGTTGAAATTGGACAACTAGGTCCAAACTTCGGGTTGTAATGCTCAGATGAAGATCCCAATATTTTTATTGGATTCCTCTTTCGAAGAGGTGTAAGATTGATCTAAAGATCATCTCGATCGGATGAGCAGACTTTGAATTTATTCCACTTATGTGCTAGGTCGCCCTGGAATAAAATATAGACTTAAATGTCTTAAAGGACATGTCACACACCCCTAAAGATTCCTATATATTGGAGAGACTTAGATTTCATTTGATATACGTTGTTGTGGAGGAATTCTCTCTCTCTTGATGGCGTTGGAGCTGCGTATTCTTTGTTTGGGTTGTTCTGGGGTTATGTGTGACACGCTTCGCTGAATGATCTATTGGAGACTTTGCTGGTAGAAGCATCCTGCTGATCGCCGTAACGCCACCATTCATTATCTCTGTTTTGGCTTGTCTTCTATTGATCTATTGCTATGTTCTATCTGCTTCAGTATTGTGCCCTAATCTGAAATGACATAGAACATGTTCAAAAATTAACATGGTATCAGAGCATAAGGAGAAGACAATGCCCAAATTTGTGTTGAAAATATGTTGATCCATCAAGTGCATCTCATCTGGTTGAACAGGGAGACTTGAAACAGCGTGAGGAAGTCTGCCCTAGACAGCGTGGGAGTGTTTGAGGCTGCAAAATGCCCAGAACTTCAGTCCTAGGGACCAGCGAAGGGCAACGTAGAGTATGCCTAAAAGAGCCGAGTCAGTGGCATGACCTTGTATAGGACCCTGCACCGTTGATAACAATCACAGGCCTGCGAAATCATAATCACTTTTTCGGCCAATAATTCCGGCCGATTTCTGATTGCAGTGGCGAAATTTCTGATGGACCTGAAAGTTCATATTGCAATCTCAGGCGCCTGTTTTTAGGTCGAGGGGTTGCTTCGGGGCAAATTCCATTTTGTGGAAGCTGCAGACTTAGGAGGAGCGAAATAAAGTACTTCTGACGTCTCTATTTACCTGAAACTGCGGCCTTGGCTATAACTCAGGTAGGTTTTGTGGGTGGGGTTGGATTAGCATTATCGATGAATTCATCCTCGTCTTCATCGTCGGTGAAGGATGCCTTTGTCCTGCAGCTGGCCATGGCGGCCTTGCTGGGGGCCTCCGTGATGGCTGTCTTTGCCTTTTACCTTCTCAAACAGAGCGTTGATCAGGTCCTCAAACAGACTCTGAACTCCCGCAGGCAGAAATCGACTGGCGACGAGGATGGAACTCTCGTCTGCAACCCCGACGAATATGAAGACAACGACAAGTATTACAGACTCAGAAGTTGGATTAGCATTAGCGGATGGATCTGCGAATGCAATCGTAAATCTTCTCTCGACATCTGGAGCCGTCAATCTTTGCCGTAGACGAAGAGAATGTGGTTCGCTATGTGTTTCCATCCGAGCGCCTTCCGGCGTGGATTCGTCCCATGCTTCAGTCGGAGAGGGGTTTGTATAATCTGAAGTCTGCCCTTCTTTATTTAAAGGCCGATTGAAGGAGGACGTCCATGGTGAAGGATTTCAGGTGCAATTGAATGCATTTGAGTATTTATGTTTTGGTTTTCTTATTATGCTGTATGCAAAGATAATGATATCATGCATCGTTCGGATTCAGATGAAATGAAATTGGGGTTTAAGAAAGGTTCCCGGTCTCATTTCGAGAAATGGGCGTCTTCTCTGCATAGTTTGCACGGTAGCCATGACAAAAGGAGGCCTGTAAAGTTCAATTCTAGCCCTTATTTGCATCTTTTGAATTTGTATCTACACAAATTTGTTCCTATATCTGATTTTTGTGCTCCCAGTGTGTCTGTACATAATTTTTTTTCAAGGAGAATCCATTGATATTTTCTCGTGCCGAGTTTGTTTTTCATACCTTTGTACAGCTTTGGTTGGTGAATGACGATTTTTCGCCCTTGCCTTCACGGGTTTGCCAGTCTTTTGGTATCTTGTTACCTGTTAATAATCGATATCAGAGGTATACTCTCCCCAGAATAGAAATCACGGAGGCTGTAAGTGTTGTCCTCAAGAAGAGTTGAATTCTGGATGGGGAGCCGCATCACAAATGGATACCTTAAGATTGAGGTCATTTTCTTTGCCACCGAGCATGTGCCTGCTACATGGTCCCTTCTGCTACAGAGGCCTTTGTACAGGTTTATATTACGAGCTTTCAGTTATTGGCCAGTAGGTGCTTGTCTGAAGAAGGCTACACATATTATTGATCTATGGTTGGATTATTTACAACCTTGGAATATGGCGCAGAAGGCGAAATAATGCCCGCTCTCGAAGAGGATCATTATTTGGAGGCAGAGAATAGAATGCTCAGGGATAGGAATCAACGATTATCTCCACTTTCAGGGAGCTTGCTTCAAAAGCCAAAGACTGATTCTGACACTATCTTGTAAACTTCAATTATGGAGGAGCTGTCTGAAAAGTATTGTCTAGTCATCAAGGCAACATATCAGAATGACATAGAAGGCTTAATGGCCTGGGAGTTCTGTGTACTCAGAACTGAATGATGCGCCAACTGAGGGTCTATCCTTCAAGTTATCTATCCCTAAGTGGCCCAAATCCATGCATAAACAAACAAACACATATATCATGTATTGATGACTTGAGGAGCAATGCAGTGCCTCATCCAACAGTATTATGATACTGACACAGTTAACTAAGTGACAGTGGTTGTGAACCAGCGTATACCTGAACTTAATCTACTGGCAGTGACCTTAGAAAGAGTCTTGACCAGATTTATCCTGTTGGATGATTAGGGCTGAAACATTGATGAGCAGGGGTACCATTATGACTGTGCTGGATCTGCATGGACTGACGTGGAGAAGGGTATAACATCTATATGATTGGTTCCTAGATCTGTGAAATTCAGGAGAAAAATCGCAGAATTGAGATCTGAAATCTTGGGCAGATATGTAAATAAGAAGCAGTGTTGGATGAGATGTCAGATGAAGTAGATGAAGCTCTCAAGTGCAGAGAAGGAATCATGTTTGGATTGCTAGTTTTATGGGTCGCAGTAAAGAGGGCTGGTTGAGGAAGCTACAACAGACCTCCTTAGAATAACAGGACTTCTAACAAGTTGAGGCTTGTTGATATATTCTCCCTGTTGGACAGTGACATATATAGACACCTATGTAGCAGTCAGCATGTGACAGTAGCAGTCTCACACTAAAGCGTAATGATAAAATGTGTTTCGGTAGCTTGCAGACACATTGTTGGAGTCTTGAACCATGATCAGAAAAGCCTATTTGGATAGCTTTGACTGTGAGAGATATAAGACCCCTTTTCCAAGTTGGTGTGTGGGATGCTCTCATTTAAAATAGATGTCTTCTCTCAAGAGAGAAGCTGGCATTAAGAGGGAGAATACATCTGTATATGCTGTTGAGCTAATATCATTGCTGATCGAATGAAGATCCTCATGGCTCAAAGACATATATGGCTTCAGAGGGGGAAATTTCGGAAGAAAACCAAGAAGCCATATAAATACCAGAGGTATCTAGCTGCCATGAGTACAATATGAGCTTGGATCATTTGAAGAAGCTATAAAGCATCAAATCTACTAAGATGTGAGAGTGATGTCTTGGATATGGTTCCTAGACCATAGAACATAGTTGTTGTCACCTCGATATAAGATCAAGCATGGATATGAAGGGAAAATGTGTTGCCTGAGACTTCTCTAGGAAGGCACTGATTATTATAGCACCTATAATCTATTATTTCCCTTGCTGATACGCAAGGATGAAAGCTTCATCAGATGGATGGAAAGACCATTTTTTGACTTAGTGCGGTAAAGGAAGAGGTGTATGTAGAGCAACCTCTGGGGTTCGAAGTCCAGGATCGGGACACCCATGTCTGCAAGTTGAAGAAGGCCCTCTATGGGCTGAAGCAAGCACCCAAAACTTGGTACGAGAGGATAGATAGCTACTTGATAAAGCTGGGCTTCACTCGAAGTAATGCTGATCCAAACCTTTACTTCAAGGTTGTCAAGGGAAAACCTCTCATCCTGGTGCTGTTTGTGGATGACCTCTTCCTCATAGATGCTGACCCTCTGATTCATCAGTAGGAGAGGGAGCTCGCTCCTGAATTTGAGATGAAGGACCTAGCACTGATGCACTACTTCCTAGGCCTGGAGGTCTGGCAGAGACTTGGCGAGATTTTCCTTTCTCAAGGAAAATACATTGTGAAGCTTCTGGAAAGATTTGGTATGATGGACTGCAAGTCTGTGTCAACACCAATGGAACTCAACTTCAAGAAGATGAGCTACAGCGCTGCTGGGCCCATGTTAGAAAATCCCACTGAGTATCGTCAACTCGTAGGGGCTCTGTTGTTCGTAGTGAACACCCGTCCGGACGTATGTTGTGCAGTGAACATCTTGAGTCAACACATGGTTGATCATAACATTCACTGGGTTGGTACCAAGAAACTCTTAAGATATCTTTGTGGCACGATATACCTTGAGCTGAGTTACACTGCCGAGAGTATGACACTCCTTGATATACTGATGCCGACTGGGTTGGTAGTGTGGTGGATCGTAAGAGCACATCTGGATGCTACTTCACAAGTAGATCTGCTTCGGGCAGGAAAAGGAAGTTGGTAGCCTTGACCACCGCTGAGGTCGAATACATTGCAGCATGTATGACCCGTTGTGAAGTCACTTGGTTGCGAAAGCTCTTCAGTGAGCTGTTCGAGCATGTGCTAGATGCCACCGTTATCCTTTGTGATAACCAGAGGGGGATTCATTTGTCATAGAATCCCGGGTTCCACGATTGATCCAAGCATGTTGATTGCTGGTACCACTTTATCCAGGATATGGTACAACGAGGCACCATAAGGCTCGATCATATAGGCACTGATGAGCAGGTCGTGGATATTCTCACTATGCCCTTAGGGAAGGTCGTGTTCCTAACCTTCCGTGAGAATCTTGGAATCATGGAATGATCCTATTCTGAGGATCTTGTTGGACGATGAGCTCTGGGAGCTCCAAGGGGGTTTTGGGGATAGATTTGGTGCTATAAGCAACCACAGGGCTAGGCTTGTCGAACCTAGTTGGTGTGCTTCTACCCCACCATGATGATATTGAGATGGTTTGCCTCTCTCTGATCTATGCCCCGTATGCATCCTACTCATGGAGTTTCAGACTCATGGGAAGTACCTCTCATTTGGCCAATGAGGTGGGAAAAGTGAATAGAGACCATAGCAAAATCGATGGACACATCGGAGATTGCCGTACTCTCTATGTCTAGGATGGCACGTGTCCAACTACTTGATCTGAGATTAAGTTTAGCGAGGTTTCAGACCTCCAACTGACTTCGGGTCAGTGAAACTAACTTCGGGTTAGTATATGACTCTCTTGAGTCCTAGTGAGGTTTCGGACCTCCAACTGACTTTGGGTCAGTAAACCAACTTCAGGTTGGTATGTGACTCTTTGTGAGTCCTATAGAGGTTTCAGACTTCTGGGCTGAATTTGTTAGCCGGGTATGATGTCTTTGTGACTGACCCTCTTCTGTTTTGAAATAAAGAGGCCAGCAAAGCAAGTTACGGCGGGATGACGCACGATGTTTGGATTGCACTTGTGGACAGAGTTCTCCCTAGTTGAGAGGGAGTGTTGAAATTGGACAACTAGGTCCAAACTCCAGGTTGTAATGCTCAGATGAAGATCCCAATATTTTTATTGGATTCCTCTTTCAAAGAGGTGTAAGATTGATCTAAAGATCATCTCGATCGGATGAGCGGAACATGTACTTTGAATTTATTCCACTTATGTGCTAGGTCGCCCTGGAATAAAATATAGACTTAAATGTCTTAAAGGACATGTCACACACCCCCAAAGATTCCTATATATTGGAGAGACTTAGAGTTCATTTGATATACATTGTTGTGGAGGAATTCTCTCTCTCTTGATGGCGTTGGAGCTGCGTATTCTTTGTTTGGGTTGTTCTGGGGTTATGTGTGACACGCTTGGCTGAATGACCTATTGGAGACTTTGCTGGTAGAAGCATCCTGCTGATCGCCGTAATGCCACCATTCATTATCTCTGTTTTGGCTTGTCTTCTATTGATCTATTGCTATGTTCTATCTGCTTCAGTATTGTGCCCCAATCTGAAATGGCATAGAACATGTTCAGAAATTAACACAAATTGATTGGTAACCTACATGATATCAAGTACTTTGAGTGATTCTCTTGTTTCAAGTGATTCTCTCGTGCAAGCACAAACCCCAATCATCAATAATGCATAATCAAAACAAACTACGGGGTTTCAATGTTGCCCTTCAACTAATTCCAGTAAGACTATCAATAGAATCTTTCAAGAGAATATTCCTCTTCCTACTTTACATGTGGCAACATATCTCTCCATAATATATCCTCCAACCATGACTATGATTCTTACTCATGGACTACACTAAGACTTACTGTTGTTAGTCATGGTCTAGTGCATGATACATGAAGTAGAGATCCATAACCATTTCTTCTTTTAACTAGGCTCCCTCTTAATCTAGGGAGTTCAACTTCTATCCAGGCTCCCTCTTAATCTAGGGAGACTTAACTTCTTCTTTAGGTGTTAGAGAATATTTTATGGCTTCCATCCTTTTCATCATACTTATCAGCTTCTCATCTTTATGGTGTACCTGCACAACTTTAGACGACAAGTACGCCCAAAACTATTGAAGCATAAAGTTATTCATATCAGATTCACGGAAGCATTTTCATCTTTATACGTATCAAACAAGAGACATATACTTTTAACATTTCTGCTAGGGACTTTTATCATAAACCCTAAACTACTTCATAATGTCTATCATTCTTATATAGGGTTTCAATGTTACTTCCAAGGTATAACATACCTTATTACAACATATAGCAAACCCTAGAACCAACATAGATTTACAAGATATCTAACAACCTTCACATGATAGGCCTTTCAGGAGGGATTCATACACATCCTAGATTTCATACAATATAGTCAATCAAGATTAATCACAACTCAGACATGATCAACTTTCACTAGAGTTAGTTGCAGACTCTAGATTTCAAATCTATTTTCAAAACATATGATGAAGAGCTACTAGAATTCAAAAAACACATCACGAGTAACTTCCACTAAGGATTAGATGTAAACCTTGGATTTACTATCTATAAATTCTCAACATTCATTATTTCAACATACATACTTGAGAATTTAATCATTACTAGGATTTACTTATAGAACCTAGACTTTTCAATCACCATCCTAGATCTTTTCAAACTTTGACTAAGGTTTGTTTCCAAACCCTAGATTCTTAGGACCATTAGAAAATTGGTCAACATACATATCTAGGAGATTACCATTATAAGCACATCACATGTTAGTCAGCATTTATACAGTAGACACACATTGACCTAGACTAGGCTAGGGATTCAATCAAGATAACATATACCTAGGGTTTCACTTCTAGGACTTTCCATAACAGGGATTTAGCCCATAGGCCTAACCAAAACCTAGGGTTTTAGTTCATTGTCAAGGCACACCCTTATTATATCAGACTTGAAGGTTTGAGATTTTGAACAACATCATTTCAACTCCAACAAGTTTAGAGCTTCCATGATCTTATCAAAATCCCAAACTTCGACATTTAATTAGAATAACAATTTTCAAAAATAGCCCTAAATAGATTTAGGGTTTCACATATCAATAACATACCCTTAGTTTAGGGTTTTCTAGAGAGCCTCCGTAAGGTTCTATTCAAGCAATTTGAGGTGTATAAGGTGGATAGATTCATCAGGTGATGAGTCATCCCAAACACAGACCCTTTTAGGATTTAGTAGTGCTAGACATATCAAGAGTTAGTAACATATGAAATTGATATTTCAAAGAGAGTAATAAGACTATACAATTCAATACATACCTCTGATTCTTTCACAAACCTTTTGACTTGTGTGGCCTTCTCTTCTGCTCATTGATGCCTTCTCCATGATTCTTGAACATCCAACAGATTGATTCCCAAACAAGGAATAGAGCTTGAGGAGTTGTTGTGAACTTCCTCCTTGCTTGAGGGAAAACCTAAAACTTATAAAACAAAGAAATACATTTCCAAGAAGATGTTAACTCTATACTGCATAAAATATACAAATGAAACATGAGATGGAAGCGGCTTAGTAGTGCAAGTCCCTTAGTTTTTCTTCAGTATTTTATTTCTTGGGGGATGATGTCTCTTCAGTCATGTTTGCATGATCTATCTCTTTTCCTACTCCTGGGGTTGTCAAGACAATCACTTCTATAGTGTCCCATCTTGTGACAATGATAATACTCGATCTTGGACATGTCAACCTTCTTCTTTGGCCCTTTCTTCTTGGATCTTCCTTTATGATGAGCAACATAAGCATTTGATACTTATTCATTGTCGGTTACCATGGAGACCCTTAACTCTTCTTGACTGCATGCTATCCATAGCTCTTCAAAGGTGGGTGTTTCTTTCCAACTGTTGAGGGCTGAAGCAAGGGAACTCCTAGAATATGGTAGTCCCAGAATGGTTGCAATTACTGGTTATTTATCTATTACTATTTCATCAATGGCAAGAAGCTCATCCCTTATCCCTTCTATTTTCTCAAAGAAAGAGGAAACAATATCCTCTTTTGTCATATTAACAGTTCTTAGATCATTCTTCAGGCTTTCCACCTTTCCAATGTTCTTGATAGTGAATAGTTTTGACAAAGCGTCATACATTTCCTGAGCATGATCAATATTTGCTATGAAGGGGACAAGATTGTCCTTTATGCCTTCAACCATCAAAGCCATAGCTACCAATTCTAGATATTTGTACTTCACCTTATCAGCATCACTTGATTCTTCTGTAGGTCTTTTCATTTTTCCTTTGACTAGATCTAAGACCTTGTTCTTTTCATGGATGATGTCAATCACTTTCTTCCATGACCTATAATTTGAAGCTCCTTCAAGCTTGTTCTCTCCCTTACTAGTGTTGGACATATTCTTGAATATAGTGAAGACTTATTTCTTCTAGCGAAATCCTTCCTTGATCAAGTCCTTGAGACTGCGTTTTCTTCTTCTTTCACCAAAGCTATGAAACCATGTTAGAGAACCAGAAAGACAGAAAGATCCTCTTGTTCTTGATTATTTACTTGTGATCTTCTTTAGATCTTATTATGTTCTTCTTATTAGTTCATCAAGAAATTATCAAAGCAAATGCACATAGATCAAGGACACGAGATGTAGGCCAACAACCATGGAAAAACCCCCTCGAGGGGAAAACCCAATCTATAAATTCTTCCTTTCAATAGTATTATTTGAGACTCTTCACCCTAGACCAAGATCGAACCTTTCCTCCATACGAAGTCATCCTCCAGAATTTCAAACCCTTTCCAGCAACTTCAACTATGCAGTAGTTCTGACATTGTACGACTTCAACAACAAAAAAACTTGGAAGACTTTGATCTCCCAATCTAGAGCCTGAAACAGAGAGAGAGAGGCACCAAAAATTTGTTTTTTATTCTTCTCCTTAGGCTTCCCAAAACTTTCACTTCTTTCGGTTTCCCGGCAACAAACTTCGTGCAGCAGTTCCGACATCATACGGTTTCTGGCAGCAACCAAACTTGGAAGACTTTGATCTCCCAACCTAGAGCCCGAAACAGAGAAAGAGAGGCACCAAATTTTTGTTTTTCTTCTTCTCCTTAGACTTCCCAAAACTCACACTTCTTTCAGCTTCCCGACAAAAAACTCAGAACTTCTTCATGGCTACAAGAGATATCGAACTGCTTGAGAGAATGTGCTCCAAATGAATTCAAATAACTTCCTTTTATAGGCTCTAGGTGAGGTCAAATAGGTGTCTCTTGGGCCTACATGAGCCGACATGATCTCTTCTAGGCTGACTTGGTGTGGAGGTTACATAATTCATATTTGACTCAATAAGAAACCTTTTTACATGATTCGAAATCTCAAGAAGGGTCTCTTTAAATGTACAATGAACTTAGAATAAATCCTAAAAGTCCTCAACGGGGAATTTGACCTAAAACATGGTGACCCAAGCATGAAACCCATGCTTTATTAAGTCATAATAATAATAATAATACTTCTTTTCTTTATTCTTTTGACAATTATAATAAGTATTGACTCAAGTACAATTTATGAAGACCGAACCTAGTTACATTCTTCAACACTGTGGGTGTCAATATGTCACTCTAGATGACATGAAATCCAGTTAAGTTGCCAGTACCTATATATGGAACGACCTACCAATTACAAACAATATCTAGTGTTGCAACTTCCATCATCAGGTACATTAATCATTATTACATCTAAGTGAACCATGCTTGAAATAAATGGGCATAATAACACTTCATATGTGGTTTATCTTCCAAAATTGGGGCCTTAGTCACGTAATGGTGGTACCTCCCTAGGTAGGAGTGGTTAATATATGATCCTATTAGGTGTTCCCAACTCCAAAAGGCAAGTGACATGTCCTCGGTCCACCATTCAATTTTTAGGTGCCATGTGAATAATGCTGGAATAGATGGGAAAGAACTCCATGGCCAAGTGCCATGATCAAAGGGACCCACTATGATGGGATACATCATCGTGAGTGTATATATGTGAGGAGGGAGCAATAGTGGATGCATGAGTTACCTCAACCTTTGTTTTTTCACCCCTCTATATTGCATTTTTCTTGAATTTTCCCTGTATTATTGCGAGTAGTTCGAGGAATGAGAGCTTGCTTTATATGTTGTATTTCAATTATTACCCCCTTTAGGATGGGGCAATTCATTGCCCATCAGGGGTTGGGACATACAAGGGTTCCTTGTCTTCTTTGAGATATATACCAAGTCGACCCTTTCCTTCTTTTGCAGATGATAACCTTCCAGCACTATTTTCGACCTAGAATAGCAGTAGCAACAACAACACTTTGATGCAAAAGAAGCTTTGATCTAGTAGCAACAGTGACTTTGACCTAGCAGAAACTCGCAGCAACAACTGAACTTCAACCTAGGTGCAACACTTCGATTTTGAACCAACACTTTGATCCTGACCTGGAAGCAACAGTTCGATCCTGACGCAGTATTTCGACTTGGAAGCAACAATCAATCTTTGACCTTGATGCGATTCTTCGATCTAGTTGCAGTGACCTTGATGCGATACTTCGATCTAGTTGCAGGAGCCCAGAAATTCCACATGTGGGAGAGATAGATACCCTAGAAACTTCGATCCTGCAACTCCTTGTCTTCCTCTGCAACTTCACACTTTTTCACTACTTTTTCTTGGAGATCGAACTTGTGTGAGTGATGGACTCCAAATGAATCAAACTGAACTGTATATGTACCCTTTTATGGAGTTTGGATTACCTTCTTATAGACAAACTTGAACATGTAAGGGCAGACTTTGTGTGGAGGTGAAAAACATCATTTTTTACTAAAAATAATTCTTTTTACATGATTCAAAGCCCAAGAAGGGTCTTATTAAATGTACAATGACTAATGACTCAATATTAATCCTAGAAATCCTCAATGGGGACTTTGACCTAAAGCATGATGACCCAATCATGAAACCCATGCTTTAATAAGTCATTGTAATAATAATAAAAAAATTATTTTTCATTTTTTTGATAAGTACATTTCATAATGACTCAAATACAATTATGAAGACCGAACCTAGTTACATTCTTCAACACTCCCTCTTAACTAGGGAGGTATTCATAATGACATATATAAGTAAAAGGAAGATCTCAAAACACATGAACCATCAAGAGTTTAGGCACCACAATGCCATGGACTATATTCCTGACCGAGGCAATCTATCCAAGGTCCTCAAATAGTTTAGGCACTCACGGTGCCACGGACTAGATTCTTGACCAAGGAAATATATCTGGGTGGGACTAAGATGGACTAAAGCTTTCAACCTCTCTAGGTACCATTAGGGTTACTTGCTAACCATCAACCCAGGGATCCAGGTGCATATCCGAGGCTAGAGCTCCATGACCAATGCCACCCTCCCTACTTCAGGATCTAGACGTCAACACATAGTGCTGACTAAATTTCCTCTCAGGAAATGTGTATCACACACAAAGCCTTAACACTCACGATTATTCAAATCGGTAGCAAATACTCCCCGATCAAAATGATCGGGAACAACAAATCTCTCCCGATCAAACTGATCCGTGACAACAAGCATGTAAAACATGCTATCAAACCTCCAAAAGATTTACTTGTACAAACACAACCACAATCAGTAACAAACTTTCAAATACACATAAGTAAACACAAACCTCTGGGGTCTTTCAGACATCTTGATGTTGATTCTCACTTTATCACAATAGGGCTTAGAGACTTTCAAAAAAATATTGAGAAAATATTCCTCAACCATACAAATTCATTTGCTACTTCACATGCAACAACATACCAGATCCTGCTTTCCTTCTTTCAACAGAAGCTCAAAATTCATTCTCCAATTTCTTCTTTCAAGGTATTCATCATGACTATAATATGTCCTCCCTCTTAATTAGGAGATTTATTTTATCCAGGCTCCCTGTTAACTTAGGGAGATCAAATTCCATTTATGACATTGGAGAATCTTTCATGGCTTCCATCCTTCTTATCTTCGAACACCTTCACCACCTTGAAGATTATGTACTTGCACAACTTAGATAACAAGTACAACCAAATTCATAGAAGCATGAAGTTAATCATATCATAATCATACAATAATGGAAGCATTAGAATCTAGACACCAAATACCTAAACTTAATTAGGTTTATAATCAACAAGAGACACATACTTTATACTTCAACTTATTGCCCGAGTTTTTGTTACAAACCCTAAATCACATCAATAGCTCAATCAAGATATCAATCTTATCATATCTAGGGCTTTAATATCACTTTCGAAGATATAACAAATTCTTCTATAACATATTGAAAACCCTAGAAACAATTCAAACAAGTACAATTTGACAATGCATCCAACAACCTTACAATGTGTTAGACTCTACTAGTATTTAATGCAAACCCTAGATTCCATCTATGAGACACTAAGCCTTAATAATCAGAAACAATCATCGCGAAATATTAGGTTTCAACAATATGACCAACTTCTACTAGGGTTTGTTGTAAACCCTAGCTTCATCATCAAAACAATGTCATCCTAGAATATCAAACTTTGACTAGAGCTTAGTTACAAACCCTAGAATTTATGACCATCAACAATTAGGTCAACACATACATAATCATGCACAAGCAGATCATAACAACATATATTAGGAAAATCCAATGATAGAAAGACATTAAAGTTAGACATATAACAAACTTGACCATACAGACAAACATATACCTAGGGATTCATTCCTAGGAGCTCACTTCAGATAATATAAGGGTTTTTCTCATAAACCCTACCAAACCCTAAAGATCCAGGGTTTCAATACATAACACAACAAACCAAAATTTAGAAAAAAATCTTCAAAGGTTTGGGATTTCAAACATCACCATCTAACCCTAAAATATTAGGGTTTTAATTACCATACCAAAAACCCAAACATGGCATCATCGAAACTTCAAACATCAAAAATAGCATTTTCGTAGACTTCACCAATAACCCTAAGTAGGCCAGGGTTTCTCACATTATCATTGACATACCCTTAAGTTAGGGTTTTACAGAGAACCTTTTTAGGGTTCCACAAGAATAATCAAAGATATGAGGAGGGTAGATTTATCTAATGATTAACCACCAAATCAAGAATCTTTATGATTCAAGAGAGCTAGACACAACAATGTTAGTAATGTAGAATAGATTACCAAAAAGAATGAATACTTTCTTCATGAAGAGAAAAAGGCTTACAATCTAAGGCATACCTTTGTTTCTTAACAAACCTTGTAATTCCAATGCTTTGTCTCGTGAGGCCTTCTTCATAATTCTTGATTAGATCAATAGGATTTCCTCAACAAAGAAAAATGTTAAATAAATTTAATTAACATTTAGTACAAAAAAACCTAGATAAGTAAGGGAAACCAAATATGAAAGGTAATACAAGGAGTAAGATACTTATCTTTGGAAAAAGGTGAGGGCTCCCTCTTAATCCAATCTCGAGGGATACCTATAACCTTGTAAAAAAAATTCAAAAATGTTTTTCCAAAACATGTTTTTTTTTTTTTTTTACAGAAACGGATATGGATTTACATTAGAAATTGGCCAAAATGCCTTTCACCGGTTACAATAGATTGGGCATAGCCCTTGAACTTACTTCGACTAACTAATCATAGGCCCCAAAATTTGGAAATCCGCGTTTTTTACTCGAGACTAGAGAATCTATCTCCGTTAATTTTCCTATCTTAAATGTACAAACAAACTGTTTCAAAATAATGCAGTAAAACATAACTCTAAATTAAGGGATGTAGTCCCACTCCACAATACCGTCTTTCAAGAGAGAGCCAGCGGGAAGTGGCACTGCCCTGTTGGCTTCCAGATCAGCGTCTTTATTGTTCCCCCTCAATACATGAAGGAAGTTTGCAGTCTGAAAAGATTTCACCAGAATTCTGATTCTTGAAATCACTCTTGCCAATCTAAGATCAGCAGAAGAAGAATCCTTCAATAAAACTTTAATAATGGACTGAGAATCTCCTATAATATTAACCTCTGAAAGGCCAAAGGCCTTAGCTTGCTTGAGGCCTTGAAGAAGAGCCAAGGCTTCTGCTTGAATGCTGGTGGAATGACCTAAACCCCAAGCGAACTTAGTCACAATTCTGCCCTCCTTATTCTTTATAACTCCTCCTGCCCCAGCCAATCCGAGATTGCCTTTCGCTGCCCCGTCGAAGAACAGGGAGTATCTGGATTGCCTGATGAGCCAATCAGATAGATCATTCTCCTTCCCTCTGAATTGCCACTCTTTTGTATCCTTGTGATGCCTTGTTTCTCGAGAGAATTGGAGATCCAACAAAGCACCCCAGTCTAGGTCTTGCTGACTTAGGTTCGAGTCCGACAAATTCTCCCCCAGACTTTCTTTCCAAAGACTTTTTATTTTGATGATGGTGAACTGCGGATTTAAGCTTTCATCTCTGAAGACTCTTCTGTTTCTCTCCAGCCAGATTTTCCAGCAGATAAATTTCGGCAAGGAGAGCCAAGCGGCTTTAAAACTTTCGTTTTTTGGGAGCGTTTCGGGGTAAAAGTTTCGCCAAATTGAAAATAAGTCAGGGATAGACGTTGGTAAGATGAATTCTGTTTTCCAATGGCTCAAGAGGTTATGCCAGATTACTTTTGAGAATTTGCAGTCCAAGATAATGTGTTGGGCGTTCTCTTCACTGTCACAACACAAGTGGCATCGTGAGGGACCTTGGAACCCTTTCTTCTTCAATCTGTCTTCTGTTAAAATTCCTTTGTGGCATAACAGCCAGCAGAATGAGTCAACTTTTGGCATGGTTTTGTAAGTCCAGAGCCCCTTCCACACAGCAGGGTCGGGAGGGATGTGTGGACGATCTTGGAGGCTTTTATACCCCTGTGCAACAGTATATAGCCCTGGGGCGGCTCCCCAACCGTGGGTGTCCTTCCTACCAACGCGCAGAGGCGCCTTACCGTGCAGCAGAGTGAGAAGGAGGTCGCGTTCTTGAATCAGCTCTGGAGGAACAGGCGGGAGTCTCCATCGCAGCTAGTTGCTGCCAGCCCACAGCGAAATGTCCCATAGAGAAACGCAACCTGCTCGTTCCAGCCACGGTCGCAGCGCTTGCAGAGAACTGTAGCTCGATAATGGGGGATGCATCATGATGCAATCGTCCCATATTTTGATTTCTTTGCCGTTGCCCGGAATCCAATACGCTCTGTCTCTGATTAAAGGAGCTGCTTTGAGACAGAGTTTGATCAGTTGTGAACCTGAGGAGGGCAGTGAGGTTTCCAGACATCTTTTCCGTTTCCCCATGAAATACTTCCTCCATAAAGCTCTTTGCGTCCACCCTGGGTGTGGACCAATGATTCTCCAGAATCTTGGCTCCCATGGCTGTGTTTTGGAGGCTGAGATCTTTAAAGTTTAGGCCTCCTTCATTCTGAGGCTTACAGATTTTCTCCCAACTTACCAAGGGGATTTTCCTGTCGTTGTGTTTGCTTCCTTTCCAGAAGAATTTGCGGATGAAGGCTTCCATTTTTTTGATGATGCCAATGGGAGCAAGGATTACAGAGAATTGAAAAATGGGGAGACTACTGAGAACATATTTGATGAGGACAATTTTGCCGGCAAGGTTTAACCATCAGAATCCCCATGCTTGAATTTTAGCCTTGAATTTATCCAGAAGAGGAATCCAATCTCTGCTGTAAGCTAGTTTTCGGAAGATAGGAAGGCCCAGATAGGTAAAAGAGGTCCAACTGAGGGAGGCAGAAAAGCCAAGGATTCTGGTGATGGCCGAAAGAATGGAGGCAGAGATATTCCAACAAAAAAATTTGCATTTACCTTTGTTCAAACTGCTGCCTGTAGCTTCGCTGTAATCATCCAGAACCTCCTTGAACATTAAGGCTGATCTGACAGAGGCAGCCCCTAACAAGAGGGTATCATCAACAAACATAGTATGATTAAAATTTTTAACCCCTCTGGCTATGTTGAGCCCCAAGATTTCTTGATCAACCAATTTCTGGTCAAGATAGAAGCTCAGGACAGAAAGATGGAGGACAAAGAGAAGCGGAGAGATGGGGCAGCCCTGCCTAAGCCCTCTAGAAGCTTTGAAAAAGCCAGCAGCTCTCCCGTTCACCAAAGGAGCGATCCAGGGATCGACAATACAAGCGCGGATCCAATTGATAAAGCCCATTCCAAAGCCAAATTTATGTAGGAATTCCCAAAGAAAACTGAGTCTGACACGGTCAAAAGCATTTTCCAAGTCTAGTTTAATTACCATACCTTTCTCTTTGCGAAGTTGGCTCAAATGGATCGCCTCTTGCACAAGAATGAAATTGTCAGCACACTGTCTCCCCTGAAAAAACCTGCCTTGATTTTCCGGAATGATGGTAGGGAGGATGCCTTTTAGCCTATTTGCAATCACCTTTGTGATTATTTTATATCCAATATTACAAAGAGAGATGGGGTGGAACCGATTAAAATATTTAGCGCCCTTTTCCTTGGGTATGAGGGCAAGGAAGGAAGAATTAGTGCTGCCCCCTATTTTCTGGAAATTTTGAGATTTCAAGATCATTTTGTAGAGGTCTTTCTCCAGAATTGGCCAACAGGTTTGAAGGAATCTTGCAGTGAAGCCATCCGGGCCCGGGGCTTTGTCGGGCTCCATGTCGGAGAGAGCATCTTTAATTTCTTTTATAGAGATCTTAGCTTCTAGACGCTGATTCATTAGAGGGGAGATCTTAGAAGGAACCGCCTCCAAAAATTTAGAGTTTGGGTCAGTCACTCCCTCTTCTCTGTACAGATTTTTAAAGTGGTTGAAAGCTGCTCTCTTTATGCTCCCAAAGTCTTTGTGAGTCGAGTTTCCTTCTTTGATTTCTGCAATAGAATTGAAGCTCTTTCTAGCTTGAGCTTGTTTATGAAAGAAGGCGGAGTTTCTGTCTCCCGCTTTAAGCCATAAACTCCTAGACTTTTGTCTCCAATGCTCTTCCTCCGAAAGGCAGGCTTTATGAAAGGTTTTCTGAAGCTCAACTTCCTTATCTAATACTTCTTTAGTGATTTCTACATCTTCGTTTTGAGTGTGATGCTGAGCAAGTCTGTCTTGGGCCTGATTTCTCTCTTGTGTAGGGGAGGGGAGAGATTTGGCCCATGATTTAAGAACAGCTTTCAGTCTTCTAACTTTTTCTTCCCAAATGAAGAAAGGAGAACCCTTCACTGGCACTTTCTAGCTGTCCTGAACTAAATTCAGGAACTCAGGATCCTTGACCCAAAGAGGATTGAATCTGAAAGGTATTGGACCAAGATCCATGTGATCCAACATCTCAAGCATAATAGGCTTATGATCTGAAACACTGCAAGGGAGGATGTGCAATCTGGATTCTAAGCCCAACAAAAGAAAAGAACTCTGCACCAAACATCTATCAAGTCTAGCAGCAATGTGACCGGGGCCTATTCTTTTATTGGACCAGGTATACTTACCATTTTCTGAGGGGATGTCGAGCAGATCCCAGTCATGCATGAGATCCTCCACCCACTCCCTTGCTGGGTCCCTTACGATTGTGCCTCCACGCTTTTCCTCCATGCGCAGAGTGAGATTTAGATCACCCGCAATAATGATGTTTTCCAAGTTCTCTGACTCCAACAGATCTCTGACGGAGTCCCAACACTCCCTTTTCTCCCCTATATTTGCTGGGACATAGACATTAAAAAGGCAGAAAGTCTCCCTCGAGTCCACAGGTTGAAGCTTCAAAAACAGCCAGTGGGTATTAAGTGTCTCAGAGACCAACCTATACTTGAGAGGATTCCAGAGAGAGCCCAGCCCCCCAGAGGCTCCCCGTGCTGAAACTTCTTGGCCTTTGCTTCCATTCCAAAATTTTTTACGGGTTTGGAGGAACTCATTGCCTTCCATTTTGGTCTCCTGGATCAGAAGAATATCTGGAGCTTCTCTTCTAATAAGACTTCTCATTGCTTCTTCTTTCACTTTACTCCCCATTCCTCTGCAATTCCAGGAGACGATCTTCATCATTTATTTTTATGATTTTGGGCTCCCTTGGAGCCCTGCGCTTGATTTTTAGATATCTTCGGATTTTTGCCTAGTAGTTTCTCCAGAGTGGGCTGACAACCGTGAAGTTTGTCTTTGTAAGTTTCCTGGTCTCTCTTTTCTCTGGCAGATTTGCGGCCCCTTGCTGATCTTCTGACCGATGTCTGCGTATCTCCTATTTCTCCTTCCTCCTCTGACTCTTCCAAATCATGTTCCTCCTCGGAGGCTTCTATTTGCTTATCCTTATTTCTTGCTGTGGCACTTTCTTCAGGTCTTGATCCTGCTGAGGCCATTTTTTCTGAGGGTTTATCTTGCCTATCCTCTTCCTCAGGAACCTCTTCTTCAGAGCTTAAGAACTCATACCTGTTTTTTTGACTTGATGGCTGAGGTACAATTTGGGCGGAGGCAGGTTGGGGGCCTTGGCCATTTGGGGCCCCAGATTTCTTGTGTGAGGTCTTTGACCGCTTAACTTGATTCCAACCATCTTCCTTTCCTTTCTCTACTTCCCCTTTGTTCGGACACCCTCTTGCGAAATGACCGTAGATGTGACATTTACGGCATTTGAAAGGGAGCTGCTCATAGTCCAGCACTTGCACATGCGTCCAACTGCCAACCTTTATTTTGATAGCCTCCGAAAGCCCCACTTATAAGTCCACCTCGACACAGATTCGAGCGCAATCATACTGATCGTTGTTGTTTGCTCTGTCAATGAACTTTCCCAACGTATTGCCAATGTGCTTGAGGGAATCCCAGTTCCAACAATGCACTGGAAGATTTTGGAGCCGAACCCAAACAGGGATTGCCGTCGGGACATCCACGGCCGGATCGAAGTCTGGGGTCCATTTATTGAGGTAGAGACCCTGAGGGCCCATGAAATAGGGCCCATTCCTGAAGATCAAGTCTTTGTCCTCCTTAGAGTTGAACTCAAACAGGAAGTAGCCTCTTCCCAGGAAGTATGAAGTGACTTTGTTCTTGATCAGCGGGATCCAGTTCTTAACAACCCAATTTTCCGTTGATTTTGGCGAGGGCCAAAGGCCCGTGAACTGACCCACCAGGGCACGATCTGCCAGGGACAAAGCGACCTGGATCAGGCCCTCAGGAGGAAGGATGACCTCAGGAACATCAACAAGTTTTTTGACAAACTTGGCAGCTTCAGACTTCTTCTTCTTGGGCAACGAAGCTAACAAAGAGGAGAAAGCAGCTTCAGCATCAGGGGGAGAAGAAAGTGAAGGACCGAGGGGCGAGCCCTGGTTCTCCATGGCCGTGAAGAGCAGATCAGCAGCAACACTCCCAAGCTGCACAAAGCCAAAATGGAAGACGAAGCATCTCAGAGCCGAAGAGAAGCAGGAAAGAACATAACCTGCAGGAAGAGGCCCCGCGGCAGAGGAGTGGGACCCAACAAAGCCGGCGAGGGAGGCCGATCGAGTGGAACAGAGAGACCCTGAGGGAGGAGTAGGGGGAAAGGAGGACAGGACACAGCAGAAGGACACGGCACAACAGGGCACAACAGGAGGCAGCAGGCACATCTGGACGCGATGCAGGACACAGCAGGAACAACAGGAGCAGGGGCCCTGCGAGAGCAGGCGCAGCCGCAGGGGCAGCAGCGCAAGGGAAATGGCGGCACAGCTAGGTTACGCAGCTTCGTCAACTTCGAATTCTCTTCCACGTTGTTATATATCTCTTCCCGTGTAATTCTTGTCCCAACTAGGGCCTGTTTTTCCAAAACATGTTAAACCTACAAATACTAGAAATCAAAATTGCAAAATGAAAATAACTAAAGATTAGAGCAGAGGACTTAGTAGTGTAAGTCCCTTATTTTTGATTCTTTGGTTTTATTATTCTTTGGAGATCCTTATTCAAAAACATTAGCTTGATCCCTGTTCCTTTTCTTATTCTTCAGATTGTCAGAACAATCACTTTTATAGTGACTGTTGACACCCAATCCTAGGGAATGGGTGAAATTGTAAAATAATGTAAATACAAGAATTGGGGGAATTTTGAGGTCTAAAATGGGTCTCCTAAGGAAATAATAAATTAATAGTGGAGATAATAAGATAAGATTAGATTAGATTACATCATCAAATTTTAGAGGGAAAAAAGAAAAAAACTATTTCTCAACTCGTATTTTCAACTTATCTCTCTATGGTTTTACTCAAATTTCGAGCGGGAACACTTGTTGTCTGTAGAATTTTATTCCTCATCCAAGGAGTACCCATGTTACATAATTTCGATGGACCCAACTACACGACAAATGAGAAATACATGCAATCACATTTTTTCATGTATTTCTCATTTTTCGTGTAGTTGGGTTCGTCGAAAGTATGCAACATGGGTACTCCTTGGATGAGGAATCAAATTTTGCATCCAATGAGTACTCCCGCTCAAAATTTGAGTAAAAACTTAGGGAGATAATGAAAATACAAGTTGATAATGTAGTTTTATTATTTTTAATCTTTTTACCTTTTTACCGTAAAAATGGTGAATCATCCTCCATGGTTGATAAGAAAGTTGAAGAGACACTAGGAGATGAATCCCAATGGTCTCACCTCTGTGTATATATTAGTATGCACCCTTGATGAAAATAAATTTAGTTTTTGGTGGAGTTACCTTCCTGACCTGACATGTTATCAGAGCCAATGCTATTTATGGCGTTCCTTCCCTTGTAACTCCCTCCCGCTCTTGGCAGTTCTGCCTCTCTTCCTGCTCCTCATAGAATTTCCCCACTGCCCATTGCAAATCCTATTCTTGGCACACTCTCAACGCATTTCTCTCCCCTCTCTCACCGTCGACTCCTTGCCAGCCGCTCTCGACCTTCCCACTGCGTTACACAACTGACATACACTCCTACAGTCAGCGTTTACAATACTCCTACGCGTAGCGTTTACACCTCCTGCACACAACGTTTATAGTCGACCTACATTACCTGGTCCTCCCGTGGATTGATCTCTGCGTTGGATCCCTCCCGCTCTGACCTATCTGCGTTGGCCTTACTCGCTGCCTTTACATCGCTCTCATTACACAGTCTCCCGTTGCATTATCTGCACGACCTCCAATATACACAACATATACACAGTCTCTCGTTGTGTCCCTCCCATCTGTGTCGGCTCCCGCCACCGGCCTTACATGCTGCTCTGTGTTAAACACAAAATACACAATACCACTTCTTGGCTCTGTGTCAAACACACAATACACAATACCACTCCGATATAACACCACCTCTTCTCCTTGGAGCTGACATGGTATTTCGACCTCCTCTACGCAATACACCACAACCTCCATAACACTCCACACTCCTCGGCCCTCGGTGCTCGGCCCCTCGGCCTTGGTCCTCCACCTCCCACCTGTAGCACCTCATGCACTCCCTCCCACCCGTAGCATCTCCCCCAAGCAAACCCTCAAACCCTCCCCCAATTAAGCCCTTCCCTATATAATACCTTTGCAAACAAAATTTGAGTACCAATTTGTTTTTTTTTTTTTTTCACAAAAAAATAAGTGCATAATTTTTAGCACCAAAATTGTATTTTTTTACACTATTCACATAGTGGTAGCAGAGTGAGTTTTTTTACAGTACATATTAGAATGCATTCACTCATATCTATTGTGGGAGTGGTTCTCTCTGACAAAGAGAACTATCCAAAATGGTCAAGGAAGATTAAATACACTAATTTTTAATGAGTTGTGGAGAGGAATCTTTGAAGGAGAAAGAGAAAATGCACCTGCAAAGCTTACATTAGAAAAGGAGATCGCCATTTGGGACAACAAAAACAACAAGGCCTATGCCTTGATTGCAACATCTGTAAATGAAGAGTTCAGTCGCCATATTACACCATTTTCAGATGCTTATTAAACCTTGAAGAAGTTAAAAGAAATCTATGACTCACATTGAGAACTTGAAGTTGTTCAGTTGATGATTAAGCCATTCAGCCTTGAATTAAAAAATGATGACTCTCTTGCTTTAGCATCGAAATTAAGATCTGTCATGTATGATATTAAAAACACTGGTGTTGAAATTGACATACCTATCATATCTTATGTCAAGGAATTATATCCCACTTACTCACATTATCTTGAGTCATTGCAAGCAAGTGGAAACCTCAAGGAGATTACCTTGACTCATTGAGAAGAAGTATGCAGAGAGAAAAGAATTTTGGGAAGAAGACAACTCCTCAGTCTTCTAAAGAAGATGTATGTCTTGCACATAGAGAGAAGAATCATGCTCAAGATTCTTCTAGAGGGAGAGGTCGTTGAAGAAGAAGAGGATGAAGAAATTTTACAGGTAGAGGGGGGGCAGACAAGTTCAAGGTGAAAAATATGATCTTTAGTGCATACGCTGCAATAGAGATGGACATGATGCATCCACATGTAAGCTTCCTTGGGACAGAATTGAGCAGGAAAGAAATGAAGCCAAAGGCAAAAATCATGACAAAGACAAAGGTAAAGCACCTGAATATGCTCATTATGTTGTGGCACAATGTAATATTGGAGTAATTGAAGACTTGTTTAATGCTTCACTTGCTTCTTGGAAAAATGATTGGTTGCTAGATTCATGAGCAACATGCCACATGAATTTTAGAAAGGTTTTTTTTGAAGAATTTACTGACAAGGTTTATGGAGTAGTATACTTTGCAGACAAATCAAAACTCAAGCCATCAGGGCTTGGAACAATTAGGCTTAAGCTGCCCAGTCTTCCAGACTTTCTTCTACATGAGGTTCTATACCTCCCAAATATGAGGAGAAAATTGTTTTCCTTGGTCAACATCTGCCAGCAAGGACACTCCATTCATATGTTGGATGGCAAGGTTGAGGGAAGAAAGGCATAGGATCACACACTTGTCATTGAGAGGGATAGAAGAAGAAATACTCCTAAAGCTGCAAGGTACCTCTGGTCATGCACAAAACTTTGCATTTAGTTCTCACAATGATGAAGGTACATTCCCATCAAGTCTTTTATGACATGCTAGATTTGGACAATTGAATTACGACAACCTTCGATTGTTGAAGAAAAATGGTGTTACTGGTTTGCCTACAATTCCTAGGAAACTTAAGCAATGTGATGCTTGCATTCTAGGAAAGCATAACAAAAAATATTTTCATGATTCACATTCCAGAGTATATAGAAAATTTGAGCTTAGTCATTCATATTTATGCGGCCCCATGCATGTTCCTTCTGCAAATGGCAATAAATATATGATGACATTTATTGATGACTACACCAGAATGTGTTGGGTTTACTTATTGAAGAACAAGTCTGATGCTTTTCAAACATTCAAGAAATTGCATGCATGGATTGACAATGATGCACAAACACATATTGACTCTTTATGCGCTGATAATGGAAAAGATTACACTTAAAATGTGTTGATATTCAACAAGATGATGAGCTTAGTGAAAATAGTCACCTTCACTAAGTGGGCTCGCAGGCTATTTTTGGCGCAAAGTCTATTTTTAGACTATGTATATTTTTAGACATGTCAATCATATTCTATGAGTTGCAGGATGCTTTTGTGGATGGTTGGTCAAGTTGGAATAATAGATGGACTTCTATTTTTAGACATTTTGGGCGAAGTCTATTTTTAGATTGCCAGTCTAAAAATAGACATGTCGGATATTATTAGCTCTTAATAATATTTGGACTCTAAACAACAACTTATTCTCTTGGAGCACTTCAGTTCAGTGCACAGATGTGGCACAACAACTGACAGAAGGAATTACACTATTCTTGAGGGTTTACTAGAGCTATTGCATGGAGGACTCAGCTAGAACTCAAGTCGCAGTGATATGACACAGTTAGAAGAGTAGTTGATGGAGTTGTATTTAGTTTAACTCAGTTAGACTCAGTTGAACTAGTTGTATCTAGTCTAACTGATTGATACACTAGTGAGAGTGGAGTGAATTAATTAGTTAATTAATTCACAAATAATAAATCCTTAATCAACTGAAGAATACATCAGTTAACTACAGTGCATGGCAGTTTCAGTGGAGACCAGTGGAGAGATAGGTGAAAGGGCAAGATAGACTATCTGTTGTGACTATAGTGATGCATTGATGGCATCCAACACTCAATGGAGATGCCAATGAGGATTGCGTGATAAATGCCGAGGTAATTCGAACTCATTCAGAGCCATTCTTCAACAGAGATTGCGCAGTGGAGGCAGGCTAGCAAATGGCAAAGATCGGTGCATGGATTTGCAAGATTGGGCCTGATTAGTGTATGACGATTGTACTATACTGAGAGCTTGTGATAAGCTTTGTATGCTTGTATGAGATTGTCATATGATATCCATGTTACATAATATATAGTTGGGGTTTTCAACTTCAGGCTTTCCTGTTAAACAACTGTGTTAATGTGTGTAAATTTTTATTGTTTCATGTGTGCATTGCAATCTTGATTTAATTGCCGCAAATGATCAATGGTGGAATAGATTCTGTATTTTGCATGAAGTTAAAATAGTGTGAGATCAGGAGAATCTTGGACATATAACACATAAGTTATATAATTTATACATGGTATCAAAGCAGTGTTGATCATTGGAGTATATTGCAATTATTGAAGCGGTTGAGTTTTGTGCTGGTGGAATTCGAATTTGCTGCAGTGTTTTCTTGGTGTCGAAGTTGAGCATTCATTGAAATGTCTTTCAACGGATTGCGATTGGAGTATGCCCTTGATGGGAGCTCGAATTACATAGCATGGAAGGACAGGATGGAGGTGGTGCTGGATGATAATAGGTTGAAGGAGTTCATAGATGTTGATATTCCGAAGCCTGCTTCTAGCGATGTAGCCGCACTTGACGCATGGCAAAAGAAGGTAGCAAAGTGTCGAAGGATTCTGTTGGAAGGTGTGAAGGACCACATTGTGTCCAGCCTTCACGGGAAAGCCACTCCATTCTTAATGTGGAAGGCTTTGATAGAATTTTTCCAAAGCAGAAGTGACCATAGGAAGTTGGCGCTTAAAGACAAGCTTAGAAAAACAAAAATGGAGAAAGGCGACAGTATTCCAAAATACCTCACGAAGTTTTTCCACTGCAAGGATGAGATGGGAAGTGTGGGGGTTACTGTTGATGAAGAAGACTTGGTGAGCTTGGCTCTCCTTGGCTTCCGAAGAGTTGACATAGCTACGAAGACTCTGTCAATGGACGGGAGAAACTGCCAGGATGGGAGCGACTTTGGTTAGATCTTGTGCAGGAGGAGATAAGGCGAGGTACCAGGGATGGATCTTCATCGAAGAATGAAGATGAAGAAAATTGCGCTTTGGCTGCCAAAGTTCGGAAAGGAAAAGGAAAGAAATCTTCCAAATCCGAAGCTAAAGGCAAGAAGCATGATTTGTCCAAGGTGAAGTGTTTTCATTGTCACCAGCATGGGCATTTCTCCAGTAATTGCCCACAGAAGAAGAAGAATAAGTAGGCTGCTGGATCTGCAGCTGGAGAGGCATTAGCCTCGCAATTTGAGCTGGATTTTTCTTTGATCGCATGCTTGGTTTCAAGTGTGATGGGATCGATGTGGTTTCTTGACAGTGGTGCGTATTTCCATATGGCCGGAGACAAAAATTTGTTTAGTGATCTGGAGGAAAAGGATCTTGGAGTGCACATCAAGATGGGAGATGATGGTAGATACAGTGCGACTGGTATCGAGACCATTTCCTTTGAGAGGGAGTCTGGTAAACCTTTCATCTTGAAGGATGTCATGCATGTTCCAAGATTGAAGAAGAATCTGATCTCCGTGGCGATGCTGGAAGACAAAGGTTATGATGTTGTTTTTAGCGAGGGAAAAGCTTTCCCACGCCATAAAACAATTGGTCAAACCAGGAGGATAGGGATTCGAGTTAAGAATCTTTATCAATTGCAGGTAGATGGATGCGCTGCAATGGCAGGCAAAGCAGAAGGAGTGGTGAGACGAGATGAGGGTGAATTGTGGCACAGGAGATTGGGCCATCTTCACCATGGCGCTTTGAAAATTTTGCAGCAGATTTCTACCGGGCTTCCCAAAGGTACACTTGCGCAGTCAGATCAGTGCAAGGGATGTACTTCGGGAAAATTTGTGAAGACCACTTTTCATGAGAAGGATAGTCGTGCTTCGACGATCCTTGAGAGAATTCACACAGACATGTGTGGACCTTTCTCGGTTGCTTCAAAAACAAAGCACAAGTATTATGTGATATTTTTTGATGACTTTTCTCGTAAGTGCTGGATCTTCTTCATGTAGAAGAAGAGCAAGACATACTCAAAGTTCTGTGAGTTCATGGCACTGGTTGAGAAAGAGTTGGGGAAGCAAGTGAAAGCTCTCCGAAGCGATAATGGTGGTGAATACATCTCTCGCGAATTCAAAGACTTCTGCAGCAAAGAAGGAATTTGAAGAGAACTCATAGCGCCTCATAACCCACAACAAAATGGGGTCGCTGAGAGGAAGAACAGAACGATCGTGGGTGTTGCACGGGCGATGTTGCATGATCAGGGCCTTCCCACACACTTGTGGGCTGAGGCATGCAACATTGCGGTTTATGTGCAAAACCGTTGTCCTCATAGAGTACTTGGCATGAGTACACCCGAAGAGGCGTTTTCTGGTAAGAAGCCTAATATTTCTCATTTGAAGATTTTTGGCTCACCTGTTTACATTCATGTGACAAAGGATGCTAGGAAAAAGCTGGAGCCGACCAAAGATGTTGGGATATTTGTGGGTTACACAGAAACACCCCACAATTATCGTGCGTATTTTCCAGACAGTCGAATGACTGTCGTGCGACGGGATATCAAATTTCATGAGGAGAAAGCCATGAAGTTGTCGCTTGAGAGGGAGCTACACTTGCATGCAGAGGAGGAGCTACTTGTTCCCAAAGATGAGCCTGAAGATGTGGATCAGCCATAAGAGGAGGTTCATGGAGTGCAAGAAACCACTCATGCAACACCAAACATCAGAGGGCGAAAGCGCACTACAGAAGCTGAGCGACTGAATCTTTATGCAGTGCAGAATGTAGGAGTTCCTACATCACAGCACATATAGAGACAGTCACCTGACCGATTTACTGGATACATGGCTCTGATGAGCAAGTGTATCGCGACAGAGCCATCCTCTTTCGAGGAAGCTGTGGAGGATCCCGCATGGGTAGATGCCATGGTGGAAGAGTATGATTCGATTGTCAGAAACAGTGCATGGGAGATTGTCCCAAGGCCGGAAAGGAAATCAGTGGTAGGTTCAAGATGGATCTACAAAGTGAAGCAAGCTACTGATGGGAGCGTTGAGAAGTATAAGGCAATATTTGTTGCCCAGGGCTTCTCACAGATCGAGGGGATCGACTATGAAGAAACCTTTGCACCTGTCGCAAGGTATTCTTCCATACGGACCATCCTTGCTCTCTCAGCGCAGATGGGTTGGCACATTCATCAGATGGATGTGAAGACTGCGTTGCTCAACAGAATCATTGAGGAGGAGGTGTACATTGAGCAGCTTGAAGTATTCGAAATCTTCAGCAGCGAGTCGCATGTGTGCAGGCTCAAAAGAGCGCTATATGGGATGAAACAAGTACTTCGTGCTTGGTACAAATGGATAGACAGTTATTTCACCGGACTTGGTTTCGCTAGAGTGAGGTGGATCCAAACCTATACCAGATTGTGGTGGAGGGTAAGATTTTGATCATTGTGCTTTATGTAGATGATTTAATACTAACGGGTGATGAACTGTTGATACACTCATGCAACGCAGATCTTGCAAAGGAGTTTGAGATGAAGGACTTGGGCCTCCATTATTTCCTAGGATTGGAAATTTAGCAGCGGGAAGGTGAACTGTTTGTGTCTCAAGGAAAGTACGCCCGGGAGATACTGGAGAAGTTTCACATGCAAGGCTGCAAACCTATCGACACTCCTCTTCCTGGTGGTTGGAGGAAGGAGGATGCTACATCAGCAGAGGTAGTGGATGCCACTGTTTATTGACAGTTGGTTGGTCCGCTCATGTATTTAGTCAATACACGGCCGGACATATGCTATGCTGTGAACTAGATTTCAAAAGCGATGGTTAAGCCTACCAAGCTATTTTGGAAGGTAGGCAAGCATGTCCTGAGGTATCTCAGGGGTAGATCTGAGTATGGATTGTGGTACAGATAGTCGGATGCAGATTGGGCAGGAAGCCCAACGGACATAAAGAGCACATCTGGAGGGATTTTCAGTATCGGATCTACAACAGTTCCTTGGTACAACAGGAAACAAAGATCTGTGGCACTCAGTTCAGCGGAGGCTGAGTACATGGCAGCAAGTTTGGCTGCATGCGAGGCTATATGGATGAGGAAGATCCTGGTCGGTTTGTTCGGTTCTCATTTAGATCCTACTGTGATATATTGTGATAATCATAGTTTCATTAAACTCCCGGTTAATCCAGTATTTCATGATAGATCTAAACATATTGACATCCGGTACCATCATATCAGAGATTGTGTGCAGCAGAAGATCATGTTGCTTTCTTACATTCCTACGGAAGATCAGGATGCAGATATTCTGACGAAGGGGCTCACCAGGAGCAAATTCGAATACCATAGAGATAGGATCGGGGTGGCAGATAATTCCTATCTTGTTGAGAGGGAGTGTTGAGATTAAACAAGATGATGAGCTTAGTGAAAAGAGTCACCTTCACTAAGTGGGCCCGCGGGCTATTTTTGGCGCAAAGTCTATTTTTAGACATGTCGATCATATTCCATGAGTTGCAGGATGCTATTTGTGGATGGTTGGTCAAGTTGGAAAAATAGATGGACTTCTATTTTTAGACATTTTGGGCAAAGTCTATTTTTAGACTGCCAGTCTAAAAATAGACATGTCGGATATTATTAGCTCTTAATAATATTTGGACTCTAAACAACAACTTGTTCTCTTGGAGCACTTCAGTTCAGTGCACAGATGTGGCACAACAGCTGATAGAAGGAATTACGCTATTCCTGAGGGTTTACTGGAGCTATTTCATGGAGGACTCAGTTAGAACTCAAGTCGCAGAGTTATGACACAGTTAGAAGAGTAGTTGATGGAGTTGTATTTAGTTTAACTTAGTTAGACTTAGTTGAGCTAGTTGTATCTAGTCTAACTGATCGATACACTAGTGAGAGTGGAGTGAATTAATTAGTTAATTAATTCACAAATAATAACTCATTAATCAACTGAAGAATACATCAGTTAACTACAGTGCATGGTAGTTTCAGTGGAGACCAGTGGAGAGATAGGTGAAAGGGAAAGATAGACTATCTATTGTGACTATAGTGATGCATTGATTGCATCCAACACTCAGTGGAGATGCCAATGAGGATTGCGTGAGCAAGGCTAGGGTAATTCGAACTCATTCAGAGCCATTCTTCAGCAGAGATTGCGTAGTGGAGGCAGGCTAGCAGGTGGCAAATATCGGTGCATGGATTTGCAAGATTGGGCCTAATTAATGTATGACGATTGTACTGTACTGAGATCTTGTGATAAGCTTTGCATGCTTGTATGAGATTGTCATATGATCTCCATGTTACATAATATATAGTTGGGGTTTTCAACTTTAGGCTTTCCCGTTAAACAACTGTGTTAATGTGTGTAAACTTTTATTGTTTCATGTGCGCATTGCAATGTTGATTTAATTTCCGCAAATGATCAATGGTGGAATAGATTCTGTATTTTGCATGAAGTTAAAATAGTGTGAGATTAGGAGAATCTTGGGCATATAACACATAAGTTATATAATTTCTACAAAATGAATTTGAAAGCTATCTTCGCCAACATGGGATCAAACATCAAACAACTGCGCCTTACAATCCCCCAACAAAATGGTGTAGCTGAAAGAATGAAAAAGGAAATTTTAAATATGGTACATTCCATGATGTTTTTCAAGAATGTAAAATTGATGTTTTGGGATGATGCAGTTCTATGTGATGGGTATATAAGGAATAAGTGCCCTTCTAATGCAACCAGAAACAAGACTCCTTATGAATTGTGGCATGGCTACATTCCTTCGGTAAAGCATCTAAGGGTATTTGGTTCCACCTGTTATGCTTTAATAGCTAAGGAACAAAGAAACAAAATTGGTGCAAGGAGTCAAAAATGTATCTTCTTGGGGTATTCAAATACCTGTAAAGGATATCTTCTCTATGATGAAGTTAACAAGAAGTTTGTAGTATCTAGAGTTGTCATATTTCTTGATCTTCCAATACTGACAATGTTGTTGAGCGACAACTTGATCGCTTGGATAGATTCGGGTATGCAAAGTCATTTCAAGAATTTGATAATCAGATTCCACATCTTGAAGGGGGGATTCTTATACTGAATCAATCTGTGAAATCGTCTTCTGAAGCACTCTCTGCCCCACACGGAGATCTAGACATGGATGAAACTTTGAGTGATGTGATCGATAGAATTGGGTGATTGAATCTTGATTCAACCCCAACTTGGTCAAATGAATAGCCTGTGCCATCTCAGAAAGGTCCTCCAAAATGGTTGATAAAGACACTTGAAAATGTTCGTTCTGATGAGGTTGGAAATATAGGAACAAGAAGTTCCACCAAGAAAAAGGGAGGTGATGTAGATGATTATGATTCCCCATCTGATATAGATGTTTCTTATAATTGTGAATTGAATTTGTCTACAGATCTTGAACCAACTTCCTTTAAAGAAGCCGCTTCTCATGATGAACGGAATAAAGCGATGCAAAAGGATTATGATGCCTTGATAAATAATGGCACTTGGAAGATGGTTGATCCTCCATTGTTTACCAAACCAACTGGATGCAAGTGGGTCTACAAGAACAAGTACAAAGATGATGGCTCATTTGACCAGCACAAAGGCAGGCCTGTGGAAAAAGGTTTTGCATAGAAAGAAGGGGTTGATTATGAGGAGACATTTGCACCCACAAAAAAATGGGCTACCATACAGATACTCTTTGCCTTGACAGCTCAGAACGGATGGAAAGTCCATCAGATGGATGTAAAAACTGCTTTCTTGAATGGAGATCTAAAGGAGAATGTTTTTACGTCCTAGCCAGAAGGATTTATTGGGAAGGGCCAAGAACACAACGTATGAAAGCTTGTAAAATCCTTGTATGGCCTCAAGCAAGTACCACGAGTCTGGTATGAGAAGTTATCTGAGCATCTTATGAAACTTAACTTCAAACATTATGATCTTGATGATGCAAATTTGTTTCTCAAGAAAGTTGGAAAAATAGTTGTATATCTTGTGGTATATGTAGATGATATTTTGATGATAGAGAAAAATGAGAGCTATATTGCATCCATAAAGAAGGAATTGAGGAATGGTTCTGAAATCACTGATTTGGGCTATGTTCACTACTATTTTGGTATTGAAGTAACTCAACATCGTGAGTTTATATTCCTCTCTCAGAGGAAGTTCATTGGATATCTATTGAACATGTTTGGTATGGCCGAGTACAATCCTTTGACCACTCCAATGGAACAAAACTAGAAGCTCACATCCATTGAAGGGTAAGAATTTGAGGATGCAATAAAGTATAAACAACTTGTAGGAAGTCTCATCTACCTGACTACTACCAGACCATACATCTCATTTGCTGGTGGAATCCTCTCTAGGTTTATGCAAAAGCCTTGTGAGGGACATCAGTCTGCTGCAAAAAGAGTTCTAAATTACTTGAAAGAGACTCAAGACTTTGGACTCAAGTATACACAGGTGGGGGAATTTAGCTTGATTGGATACACTGATTCAAACTTTGACAGAGACAAAGAAACTAGGGTATCTACTTCAGGTTACATTATGAGTCTTGGATCAAGAGCCGTCTCCTGGATATCACACAAACAATCAGTTCCAACAGATTCCAAAACTGAGGTATAATATGTGGCAACAACTGAAGCAACAAAGGAAATTGTGTGGCTCAGGAAAATTATGGAAGATTTGCAGATGAAACAAATGCATTCAACTCCACTCATGATCGAAAAACACTTCTGTAATAAATTTGGCCAAGAACCCAAAGTTCCATGATCGGACGAAGCACGTCAATACAAAATACCATGTGATTTGACATCGTGTTGAGGGAAATACAATCCATCTACGTCATTGTTCCACAAATGAGCATATTGCAGACATCTTCACCAAAGCGCTTGGAAGAGAAAAGTTCGAAAGATTTAGAACGATGCTTGGACTCACCAACATCCCTTTAGATCAAGGGGGGAAATGTTGACATCTAATCCTATGGATTGGGTGAAATTGTAAAATAATGTAAATACAAAATAAGGAAGTTGAAGAGACACTGGGAGATGAATCCCAAGAGTCTTACCTCCATGTATATATTCGTATATGAAAATCAATTCAGTTTTTGGTGGAGTTACCTCCTGGCCTGACAGTGACCCATTTTATGACATTGGTAGCATTCTATCCTGGATAGGTCTACCTTCCTTCTTGGCCATTTAGATTTCTTGAAGTTTCCTTTCTTGTGATGAGCAAAATGGAATTTGAAACTTTCTCTTCTTCATCTTTGGTTACTAATGAAATTATAATTTCTTCTTGGCTGCAAACATTACATAATTCCTCGAATGAAGGAGTTTCTCTCCAGCTGTTGATCCCTGAAGCAAAAACACTCCAAATGGGTGGAAATCCCAATAATGCAGCAATCACTAGCTCTTTTTCAGGTACTACCTGATTTATGGCTTAAAGGCATGTCTAATTCTAGCTATCCGATACAAAGAAGGAAGCGACAATGTCATCCTTTGTCATTTTCATGGTCCTTAGTTCATTCTTAAGACTTGCAATGTAACCAATATTCGTGACGGTGAACAAATTTGATAAAGCTTCATACATTTCTTGAGCAGAGTCTATGTTGGAAATGTATGAGACAAGACTATCCTTTGTACCTTATACCATTAGGTTCATAGCCAATATCCCCAACTCTCTATATTTCACTTTATCTTCATCACTAGATCCTTGGGTAGGTTTCTTCACTTTTCATTTGACTAGATCCAGGAATTTATTGTTTTCGAGGATGAGATCTATCCTCTTCTTCCATGCCCTGTAATTTGATGCTCCTTCTAATTTGTTCCTTCCTTTTATTGTGTTAGACATTGTCCTTGGAGAAAGTAAGCTTCTTTCCTTACAAGATCGCCTTTGATGGCTCTTGTTCAACTTCTTGAGATTTTCATTTTCTCTTTTAAATAGATCTTCAGGTTGCCTTTTTCCTTCTTCTTCACCTTAGCTCTGATACCATGTCAGAAAATCAGAAAGGCAAAAATATTTTCCTATCTTGATAATTACTTATGATTTTTCTTATGTTCTTATTTTATCTTAGTTCATCAAGAAATTACCAAAACGTAGCACGAAGATCAAAGACACCAAATGTATGGACAACCATGGAAAAACCCCCTTCAGAGGAAATTTCAACTTAAAAGTGTCCATGAAATTTGCACGTAATTTCCCTATCATAATATGTAAACTAATCATCATCCTCTAAATTTAAAAAGAGGTACATGCAAATATTTTGGAGGGAAAAGAAGAAAAACTACCGCTTTTTTTTTTGACTTATCTTGTTATAGGTTTATCCAAATTTCAAGCGTAGACACTCGTTGGATGTAGAATTAAATTCTACATCCAACAAGTACCCATTATGCATAATTTTGAGAAGACCCACATTGACAAAAAATGAAGATACATTAAAAAAGCATGTACAACACACATTTGTAATGTATCTTCATTTTTTGTCAATGTGGGTCTTCTCAAAAGTATGCATAATGGGTACTCATTGGATGTGGAATTTAATTCCACATCCAACGAGTGTCTAAACTTGAAATTTTTATAAATCGATAAGGATATAAGCCAAAAATACAAGTAAAAAAATTAGTTTTGTTCTTTTCCCTCCAAAATTCATAATTCTTATTTTATTATTTTAACTATTATTTTATTATTTTTCCTTAGGAGGCCACTTTTAGGCTAAAATTTCCCCTAATGAATCTAGGGGAAAACCCATTCAACAACTCTTCCTTCAATAGTTTCATGGGATAATCCAAGAATCCCTGACATAGACACATACTTCCTCCAAACACCAAGTCAAACCTTTCATTCTTCTGCAGATGATAACCTTCCATCATATCTTCGACCTAGAATAGCAGTAGCAACAACAACACTTTGATGCATCATAAAATTTGATCTAGTAGTAGAAATAACTTCAACGTAGAAGCAACTGAATTTCGACCTAGGTGCAACACTTCAATTTTGAAGAAGTACTTCGATCCTGACTTGGAAGCATCACTTCAATCCCGAAGCAGTATTTCGACCTGGAAGAAACAACATAGTTTTGACCTTGATGAAGTACTTTGGTCTAGTTGTAGTAGCCTAGAAGTTCCACATGTGGGAGAGATAGATACCCTAGAAACTTCGATCCTGCAGCTCGTCTTCCTCTTCACCTTAGGTCCGAAACCATGTTAGAAAATTAGAAAGGTAGAAATATTTTCTTATGTTGATAATTACTTGTGATATTATTATGTTCTCATTAGCTTTTTCTCATCAAGAAATCATGAAATAAAAACATGAAGATATTGGATACTAGAAGTAGGCACTCATCCAAAGCTAAAATCCCTTTTATAGGGGAAAACCCAGTCAGAATCTTCCACTAGAAAATTAAAATTGAGTGATGGTCCAAGAATCGAACTGAACTGTGAATGATGGTCTCCAAATGAATCGAACTAAACTGTATATATACCCTTTTCTAGAGTTCGAATTACCTTCTTGTAGGCTGACTTGAACAGGTAAGGGCCGACTTGGTGTGGAGGTGAAAAAAATCATTTTTGACTAAAAAATAATTCTTTTTACATGATTCAAAAGCCCAAGAAGTGTCTTATTAAATGTTCAATGACTCTAATGACTGAGTGTTAATCCTAGAAGTCCTCAATGGGGACTTTGACCTAAAAATTGATGACCCAAGCATGAAACCCATGCTTCAATAAGTCATTGTAATAATACATTTTCTTTTTCTTTTTCATTCTTTTGATAAATACATTTCATAATGACTCAAATACAATTATGAAGACTGAACCTAATTACATTCTTCAACACTACGAAGGGTCTTTTACATTATGACATGGACAAGGATACTTGACACAAACCCTAAAAGCATTCAATGGAGATTTTGACCTAAAAATAATTGGCCCAAGCATGAAACCCATACTTTAATAAGTCAATTTATTTAATAATATAATTTCTTTTTCTTTCTTTTGAAAAATACTTTACATTAGGACACAAACATAATTATGAAGAATGACACTAGTTACATTCTTCAACACTCCCTCTTAACTAGGGAGGTATTCATAAATACATATATATAGAGGCACATGGAAGATCTCGAAATTAACTACGAAGAGTTCTAGCACACTTAGTGCCGCAGACTAGATTCCTGACTAGGGTGTTTTATCCGGGTGGGACTAAGGGGACTCAAGCTTTATCCAACTCTAGGTACCATCAAGCTTTTAAGCTCTACCACCAACCCATGGCTATAGGTGCATATCCAAGGTCAGAGCTCGATGACCAATGCCATCCTCCCTCTTCAGGATCTAGACATCAACACATAGGCCTACCAGATGTCCTCCCAAGTATCTTGCCATAAGATGCTTCATCTCTCCCAAACATCTAAATCAGATATATCCATTTGTCCAAGCATACTTCTAGAGTGTTGAACCTTTTTATGGAGAGATTTACCTGTAAAAACACAAACCCAAATAGCAACAAACTTTGAAATATAAGTAAACACAAACCTTCGAGGTCCTCAATCATTCTGATGCTACTTTCATCATGAAGTTATCCATATACAATTTGTCGGAAGCTTTTCTTCTTCTTTCATTTCTTCAACAACACCAAATACATCTTCAAATCTTCTAGAGTATTTTGTTTTCAACTTCATGAATATTCATCTATTTTTTCTTACTTCAAAGTATTCACTATCATAATATTCCCTCCGTCTCAAATGGGGAGATATATCCTTTCTTTTATCCAGGTTCCCTCTTAATTTAGGGAAATCAATCACTTCCTTCTTATATAACATCAGAGAGCCTTTCATGGCTCCATTCCTTCTTACGTCATCAAGTTCATCTTGATTATCATAACTTCATTCATCATTCTTATTATTATCATATGAACATCTTCTTCATTTGAATATTATGTACCTACAAAACTTTAATAACATGTACAACCAAATACAAACATACAGAAGTATGAAGTTAACTATATCAAAATGATGTTACTATAATGGAAGCATTTAAAATTTAGATATCAAATTCCTAAACTTAGTTACGTTCATAAGAGACACATACTAGGCTTCGACTTCTTGCTAGGGGTTTGTCATAAACCCTAGACTTCATCTTCGAGACACAAAGCCTTAGATATCAATAATTCAATCAAATAACAATCCTACTATACATCTAAGGTTTCAACAATATGATTTTACATGTAAGACTTCTACTAGGGTCTATTTCAAACCCTAGATTTTATCATCAAGCTCAATCATATTGAAAACAATATCACCATATCCTAGAATATCAATCTCTACTAGGGTTTTACAGACCCTAGATTAAACTAAAACATGAGTATCAACAATTAGGTCAACATACCTGCATATATATATATATATATATATATATATATATATATATATATATATATATATATATATATACTATAATTTTATATCAATATTTATATGCACTAGGTAGACTTAGGACACAAACATCAATACATCAAAGTCAGATATACAACAAATTTTCTGCAGGCTAGGGTTTCGATCATATGAATATACACCTAGGGTTTCATTCCTATGATCTTACTATAGATATTGCAGGGTATTTTACTCATACACACTCAAACTCTAAATATTTGAGGTTTCAATACATAACTTAAACATTAACAACAAACCGTAAAGAACTAGGGTTTCTATCATAACAATACCAAAACCTAAACTTCAAATGAATAGGATTTATAGATTTTATCAATAACCCTAATAGGAGAAGGGTTTCAACATTATAAACACACCCTCAACATTAAGAGGCTAGGGATTTATAGTGAACCCTATAGGTTAGGGTTTCACAAGAATGATCAAAATGATGACGAGGGTAGATTTAATCTATGATTAATCACCCTAACACGAATCTTTAAGATTCAAAACCCTAGACATAACAATGTCAGTAATGTAAAGCAAATTTCAAAAGAAGAATGATCCTACCTTTTATATGAAGAGGAATTTATAACAAAGCTTATAGTCTAATACATAACTTGAGTTGTTCCTTAGAAAACCTTGTAGGACATCAATTCTTGAATGACTTCCTTTGTAACAAAAAGTCTATCCTTTGAAGTCTCCTTGATAACCTTTGAGCATTCAACAACCCTTCCTACTTGTTAGTGCCTGCTAGTCACCAGTGATCAAATATTCTCTTACAAGGTTTTTGATAGGGTCCTACTGTAATTTTTTATGGTTTCAATAGGTTTTCAAATAAAATTTTGGTCATTGGTTAGTGTGTCTAGGTGTGTTACTACTCCTTTCAGTTCATGTTTTGGTCATTGCCATCACGCATTGTGATGAGTCATCATTGAAATGTCTTCATCACCATCTTAGTCACATCACCATGGTCATCATTCAATTCATTTCATGTAGTGTCATTATTAGGTCTTAGGTTCAAAATCATAAAATTCAGTCATTTCACCATCAAATTCAACATTGAAGGAGTAGTAATAGTGAAAAATGTTCAATAAAGGTTTCAAAAGTGTAATTTCATTTCTATCATGATGTAATATGTTTCAAAAGGTTCTAAAATCCGCAGTTCCAAATCAAAATGTAAAAGTACATGGTGGGGCCACTACACCACTAAAGAAGAAAATCGACTTTCAAGCCATAAAAGACCAAAAGAGCATCTCATTTTCTCATTCCAATTCCAAAAGACATCTATCGACTATCAAATACCATTTTCACCCTCAGAGCAGCCATTCCTTGCCACCAAAGTGCTCATCTCTCTCCTGTGTTACGCTTTTCATTGGCAACGCTGCGCTTTTTCCAGAAGGTGCTGTGCTTTCTTCAAAGAGGAAAAAAATTCATGCTAGTGGTTTCTACATCAACAATCAGGTTCTGATGTATCAAATACAAGTAAGTTGGTCCTTGAATTACCTCTTTTGAATTTGTTTCATGCTTGGAAATATCAATTCCCTCTTCTAGGTTTTTGGTTGCATTTTCTTGGTTTCATAATCTCATTGAAAAATTAATAAGTAAAACCCTAAGTTTAAATCTCTAATACCTTCCCCCACCTTTCATACACCTTCCCAATCATTTTACCTCACCCATATCCCTCATTTTCACCTTTTCTCCCACAAACCTAGACTACACTTACCTAGGCTAGGACTGTTTTCCCCCCTTTTGACACACTTCCCCTTACTCATTACCGGAAATTTCACTTCTCGCTACTCCCCAACATCTATCCCTACCCCCCTAAATTTTCCCAAGAATTTAGGAGACCCCTAACCCCTTCATCTCCCTTCATTCTTAAAAAACTACCCAAATCCCCTGTTTTTCCCTACACTAAACCCTAATTCCCCTTCCCATTGAGCTAGGGTTAGCCATGGATTCTGAAACCACTAAGAAAAAGAGGCACAAGGGAGGTCAGATCAATAGGTATGAGCCCACTACAACACATGCGATGATGTATTCACCCTTCCTCAAGAAATCATTTCATGATGCTGGTTGCCTTTCCTTTTGCCAAAAGGTTGAGGAACTTGGTTTTCATGACAAACTTACCAACAGTTTTGCCACCAGTTTGAGGAGAGATAAGGTTACTATTGCAAGGGTGGTGTTGACTCTTTCAACAGAGACCATTGCCATAGCTACAGGGATGCCAAACAATGGGGAAAATTGGTTCAAGAGTAGAGACCTTGACATTGAAAGCTATAAAATGTATTTGAAACTTGCATACAAAGCAACTCCAACACACATCTTTCCATTTATACAGTTGTTGGACAAGTATTCCCCTCTCATGAAATTGATCATGCAATATTTCACATGTGAGGGTAGGTACTCCAGGTTATATCAGTATCATATGAGACTCTTAATGTATTTCACCGGTGTAAAAGCTCTCAGCTTGCCTCATTACCTTTACAAAAACATGGTAAAAATGGTAGAGAAGGTACGGAGATTAGGAGAAAATCAACATGCTAGTCTGTTTCACCATGGCTTGGTGAAAATCTTGGTTTTCCATCAGTTATCACAAATCAATTTGTCTTGGGATGGTTTTATATCTTCAGCTTCTCTTTTGTCTTCTCCAGCTCAGTCTAGCAGTCACTCTACACCTTTGACTTCACTAACACATCAAAAGGTTTCTTCCACAAGCAGACCTCTCACCATAAATCCTAGGGTAGAGGTGACTCAAACATATGTCAAAGGTAAGAGGCTTGTGTTTTCTCTAGACATTGTTGAAAGGGCCAAGCCTACATCAGGTAAGCAAGAAACATCATCACATTATAAGGCACCATTACAAGATGCGGAACAAGTTCATCTTGACACTGATATGGTAGATTTGGAAATCCACGAGGAGGGAAAAAAACTGAGTAGATCATCATGGAGAAAGAGGCTGAGATTAGAGAGCTCAAAGTTAGTTTGTCAAAGGAAAATTTCTTGGTCTCATTCTTGCAATAGGAGAACATGTAGCTAAAGGTAAACCATCTGCTCTTAAACAAACCCAAAGCAGATCTGAGCAAGGATGATGCAAAAGGTAAGGAAATTTTTGAGGTTAATGATTCAGAGGATCAAGAGGAACAGGTTAAAGCAAGGAGACCAATAACAAGAGGTTTCAAGAGGGCACTTGAGCAACAAAAAGAACCATCTCCACCAAAAGCTCAAGTGATTGTTGATGAACTCATTTTGGCAGAAATTGAGAAAGACAAAGTAGGTTGGTTGGATTGGGTGAATTTCCACTTGGAAAAGCTTCTCAAGAAGGCAAACATGAACAATAACCTACAAAGACACATGGCCATGCATTATTCTACAAGGAGCAAGGTCTCCCAAATCAGGATCAAACAATTGAAAAAGAAGCTGAAGCAAAACCCCAATGAGGCAAAAAGAGAAGGATAAGCTTGAATTATTGTCTGAAGCCTCCCTCATAGCTTGACACATCATCACATGGCTTGATGGAGCAATTTTGGGCAAGTTTTGAAGAAATTTTGTGAAAATTTTCATTTTTGGTGACTTTTGGCCTAATTGGAAATATTAGTTTAGCCAAACGCGCAACACCTTGGCACTGCGATTTTTCCTTAGACCTCCAAATGCCAAAAAATTTGCATTGATGGATAGATAATCACTTATACATGCCATATATTCAATTTTGGTGCCTTTTCAACAAACTGGTTGGGAGAAAATGCCCAAAAACATGCAAAAAAATCATTTGTTGTTTTGGACTAGGCGCTGCACTTTTGGGAGTACCTTTGGGAGAATGCAATTTTCTCTGTCATGGACTGTCCAATTTGATTGCTTGAGGTGTCTAATGGAAACTAGACATCCTTATATTTCCATTTAATCTTTCAGAGTTGGATTTGGAGCAGTGGAAGGCCTTCAAAAGTTCCTTCAAAGTTTGGCGATGCGCTTTTTTTCCGGAGGCCCTGCGCTTTTGCCTGTTAGTGCAATTTTCGAGTTTTTTCTCAGTAAATCTCAGTTTTGATGACATAATTTCTCTAATTTCACATTGGCTTGATGTAATAGAATGTAAATGGGATTTTTAGAGTCATTTTGGTGTAATTTTGGACCTCATTGATGAGGAGCAGGTCAGCTATATGGAGGATTTGTTTTAACCTCCATAATCATTAGGGTTTTGTTGATAAATTCATGTTAGTTGTTCCTACACTGAGGGATTCGACCCCTGAGAGAGGGGAAGTTGTTTTTGATTCTATATGTATGCGGTTTTCAGTCAATCTAAAGGTTGGACATCAGAGGGTAAAATTCTTGTAGTTTGTACTTCATCACTTTTTACAAGAAATCTAATGACAGTTGTAGTGTAAATTTTTGTAGATGTTCTATGCTTGATGCAATTTTACTTTTATAATAGCAATCACATAAATAGTTAATTAAAATGTTGATAGAACATACCAGTGGATCTATAGAAGACAAACCAGAAACATGAGAATGTGTTGGTGCGTTACGACGGTCAGCAGGATGCTTCAACCAGCAAAGTCCTCTTGGTCGACCAACCCAGAATGTGTCACAACAGTCCTCAAATCAATCATCCAGTCAACTCAAAGTCAACCCCATAAAAGTCAACGCAGGGCAGCAACAATAAAGTCAACACAGCTCCAACTTCGGTCAACCTTTTGACCTCGATTTTTGTGCCAATGAGTAAAGCCTTCAAAAATCGAACTCTCCACAAAATTTCAGCCAATTCAGACCATGCGTTGACCAAAATCAACGCTGGTCAAACTTACCCAGAAATCCTAACTGCAGAAAATTTGCTGCGGTAAATTTCGTCCTTTAGCTGCAGTAGATTTCGTCCTTCTTCTCACGTGGGAGATGAAACTGCTTCTCAATTGCTTGTAGATAATCAGAGGAGAAGATGTGTGATGAGATGAGTGATATGCTCTCCAACATTGACTGTATTTATATCCATCATTGAGGTGTGTGACACATCTGTTGGGGGTGTAAAACCTTAAGGCCGACCTGCACTTAAATTTATTATAAATAATAAATTCAAAATAAATGTTTTTCTCATCAGCTTAAAATGAATTTTATATCGATTTTACACCTCTCCGAAAGAGGAATCCAATACAAATATTGGAATCTTCATCTGAGCATCACAAGATGGATTTTGGACCTAGTTGTGAAAATTTAACACTCCCTCTCAACTAGGGAGAACTCCATCCACCAGTGCAATCAAACATCGTGCGTCATCCCGCCGTAACTTGCTTTGCTGGCCTCTTTATTTCAGAACAGAAGTGGGTCAGTCACAAAGACATCATCCCTCGGCTGACATATTCAGCCCAGAGGTTCGAAACCTCTATCAGACTCACAAAGAGTCTCCAACCAACCTGAAGTTGGTTCATCTGACCCGAAGTCAGGCAGAGGTCCCAGACCTCACTAAACTTGATCCCAGATCAAGTGGTTGGACCGTGCCATCCTAGATAGAGAGTACGGCAATCTCTGATGCGTCCATCAATATTTGCTACTAGTCTCTAGCTTTTCCCACCTCATTGGCCAAATGAGAGGTACTTCCCATGAGCCCTGAACTCAATGGGTAGGATGCATATGGGGCACAGATAATGAGAGGTGAACCAACTCAATAATCACAACGGTGGGGTCCAAGCACACCAACAAGTTTTGGAAAGCCTAGCCTTGTCGTTGCTCATAGCTCTGAGAAGCTGTCCCCAAATCCCCCCAGAGCTCCTTGAGCTCATCGTCCAACAGGACCCACATCATAGGGTCGTTCCACGATACCAAGTCTCTCACGGAAGGTTAGGAACTTAACCTTCCCCAGGGGCTTAGTGAGAATATCCGCGACCTGCTCATCAGTTCCTATATGATCGAGCCTTACGGTGCCTCGCTGTACCATATCTCGGATGAAATGATACTTGATATCAATATGCTTGGATCGGTCGTGGAACACAGAATTCTCGGTCAAGAGAATCCCACTTTGGTTATCACAAAGTATCACGGTGGTATCTAGCACATGTCCAAACAACTCACTAAAGAGCTTTCGCAACCAAACTACTTCACAACAAGCCATACTTGCTGCAATGTATTTGGCCTCTGCGGTGCTCAAAGCCACCGACTTCTGCTTCCTGCTCATCCATGAAATCGAAGCAGAACCAAGATTGAAGCAGCATCCCGATGTGCTCTTACGATCCACCACACTGTTAGCCCAATCAGCATCAGTATATCCACGGAGTGTCACGCTCCCGGTAGTGTATCTCAGCCCATGGTTTATCGTGCCCCGAAGGTATCTCAGAAGATTCTTGGCACCAACCCAGTGAAAGTGATGAGGCTCAACCATCTGTTGACTCAAAGTGTTCACTACAAAACATATATCTGGACGGGTGTTCACTAAGAACATCATGGCCCCTACGAGTTGACGATACTCAGTAGGATTTGCCAATACGGGCCCAGCAGCGCTGCCACTCAACTTCTTGAAGTTGAGTTCCATTGGTGTTGACACGGAATTGTAATCCACCATACCAAATCTTTCCAGAAGTTTCATAATATATTTTCCTTGAGAAAGGAAAATCTCTTCAGGTCTCTGCCAGACCTCCAGGCCTAGGAAGTAGTGCATCAGTCCTAGGTCCTTCATCTCGAACTCAACAGCGAGCTCCCTCTTGCATTGATGAATGAGAGGGTCAGCACCTGTCAGGAAGAGGTCGTCCACATACAACACCAGAATGAGAGGCTTCCCCTGGACAACCTTGAAGTAAAGGTTCAGATTAGCATTACTTTGAGTGAAGCCCAACTTCATCAAGTAGCTATCTATCCTCTCGTACCAAGCTCTGGGTGCTTGCTTCAACCCATATAGGGCTTTCTTCAACCTGCAGACATGTGTGTCCCGATCCTGGACTTCAAACCCCAGAGGTTGTTCTACATACACCTCTTCTATTATTGCACCATGCAGAAAAGCGGTCTTGACATCCATCTGATGAAGACTCCATCCTAATCTCGGTCAGTTTCAGAAAGTATGTTTGGACAGATTCATCCCTGCCTTTCTTCAGATTCTTCAATTGATTCTTGAAGAATAGCACCTGGTTTGCATTGTTTACTTTGAACATTTGTATCAGCTTATCATACATCTCTTTCGATGTGCCTAGCTTAGATATGTAGGCAACCAGACTTTTATGTATGGATTCCTTGATCATTAGCTTTGCTTTGATCTCCCCCTTCTTATACTTGGTTTTAGCAGCAGCAATAGCAGTGGATGGAGGTTCTTGTATCTTACCCAGTACATAGTCCATGAGATCATGGTCTTCCATTTTGAGATCTAATATCATCTTCCAAGCATGGAAGTCATCCCTTCCAGTTAGCTTGTCATCCTCCTTGAAGCCATAACTTGTGGAACTCATTTTTCTCAGTTGGTGATTGATATAAGTTAGGGCTTGTCTTCACCTTAACTCTGATCCCATGTAAATTTTTTTATATGTTCTATGCTTGATGCAATTTTACTTTTATAACAACAATCACATAAATAGTTAAGTAAAATGTTGATAGAAAATACCAGTGGATCTATAGAAGACAAACCAGAAATAGGAGAATGTGTTGGTGCGTTACGACGGTCAGCAGGATGCTTCAACCAGCAAAGTCTTCTTGGTCGGCCAACCCAGAATGTGTCACAACAGTCCTCAAATCAATCATCCAGTCAACTCAAAGTCAACCCCATAAAAGTCAATGCAGTCCAGAAAAAGTCAACACAGGGCATCAACAATAAAGTCAACGCAACTCCAACTTTGGTCAACCTTGACCTCAATTTTTGTACCAATGAGTACGGCCTTCAAAAATCAAACTCTCCACAAAATTTCAGCCAATTCGGACCATGCGTTGACCAAAGTCAACGCTGGTCAAACTTGCCCAGGAACCCTAACTGCAGGAAATTTACTGTGGTAAATTTCGTCCTTTAGCTGCAGTAGATTTCGTCCTTCTTCTCACATGGGAGATGAAACTGCTTCTCAATTGCTTGTAGATAATCAGAGGAGAAGATGTGTGATGAGATGAGTGAAATGCTCTCCAACGTTGACTATATTTATATCCATCATTGAGGTGTGTGACACATCTGTTGGGGGTATAAAACCTTAAGGCCGACCTGCACTTAAATTTATTATAAATAATAAATTCAAATTAAATGTTTTTCTCATCAGATTAAAAGAAATTTTATATCGATTTTACACCTCTCCAAAAGAGGAATCCAATACAAATATTGGAATCTTCATCTGAGCATCACAAGATGGAGTTTGGACCTAGTTGTCCAAATTTAACATGTAGCGATTATTCAAGAATTCTTGTGTTGTGAGTTTGTGATAATGTTTTCTCTCTTTTATAGATTTATATAAATGATAAAATAGTCTCCTTACCATATCTTTGATCTTCAGTGATTTTCCTGAGAGGTTTTAAGCATAATTATTTTAATTAAGATCTGTTTTTTTAGGAATCTCATTTTGTGTAATTTGTCTTCTTGAGAAATGAATTCATGGTATACATGCTCATTTTGACCTTATTGCTCCTTCAAACCCTACACTACATCAACCAACTCTTGAGCTATCACAAAAGCATACCTACCCTGGTCCTCTATATTTCTTGCAACTGAAACCTTTGATGTTTTGACCTAGTTCCCTAATTTTTACTCCTGATCCAACAAAAAACCCTAAAATCTTTCAAACCCTAGAGCTACACTATCTAGCCTAAAATCCATTCTTGTACCAATCAAATCCCTGGCTTTATTTTTCATAGAGAGAGCCCTCTCTGGTTTGGTAAGGCTAGCTACCAAACTAAAAGCTTGGTTTGAGGTGACCTCTGCCGATATTCTTTCAGCCTTGGGAAATTGTGGAGGCTAACACTATCCAAGGAAAAACATAAAGAGAAAGTTTATTAGTATACAATACAGAAAAAAATTAATGTGAGAGGGAAAATAAACATAAAGGAGGAAATAAGAAGAAAAGTACTTATCTTTTGGTAAAATGGTGAAGCCTCCCTCTTAATCCAATGTTTCTGAGGGATACCTACAACTTATCAAAATAATTCAAAAAATGTTCTAACAAGACATATTAGACCTACAAACTCTAGAAATCAAAACATAAAGGAAAACAATACAATACTGAGAAATGATATGTAAGAGAGGACTTAGTAGTATAAGTACTTGACTTCCGATTCTTCAGTCTTGTTTTTCTTAGGTGGAGCTTCATTGGTAATATTTTCTTGTTCCCTATCTCTCTTCTTATTCCTTGGATTATCAAGACATCGATTCTTGTAATGACCCATCTTATGACAATTTTAATATTCAATTTTGTATAGGTCAACTTTCTTCTTTGGTCCTTTTAATTTTTTCAAGAATCCCTTTTTTCTTGTGATGAGCAGAATAAACATTAGAGGCATTTTTTTCTTCATGTTCCTTCTTGTTGTTTACTAAAGATATTCAGGCTTCTTCTTGACTTTTTGAATTCCACATTTGTTCAAATGTTGGAGTATCCTTCCAACTATAATTCCTGATGCAAAAGCACTCCAATATTTTAGTAGTCCTAGAAGAGGAGTAATTACAAGCTATTTTTTTGGTGCAACTTCATCTATTGCTTGGAGTTCATCTATGATTCTAGATATTCTTATAAAGTAGGACAATATAGTATCATCTTTCATCATCTTAATAGTTCTTAATTCATTCTCTAGGCTTGCTATTTGACTTATGTTCTTGATGGTGAATAATTTGGAGAGAGCCTCATACATTTTTTGAGCATAATATATGTTTGTTATGTATGGGATTAGATTTTCCTTTACTAAATCCACTATTAGGTTCATGGCCAAGATTTCGGTTTCTCTGAACTTTTCTTTCTCTATTTCATTAGTAGGCTTCTTGAATTTTCCTTGAACAAGATTCAAAACTTTGTGCTTTTCAAGGATAAGATCTATCCTATTTTTCCATGCCTTGTAGTTGGAGGCTCCTTCTAGCTTGTTTTCTCCCTTCATTGAAGTTGACATAGTTCCTGAAGATGGTAGGATTCTCTACTTATATAATCCTTTTTCCTTAATGACCTTTGTTTGATCCCCTTTTTCTTCAATAGATCTTTAGTTTGCCTTTTTCCTTCTTCTTCACCTTCGGTTCGAAACCATGTTAGAAAATTAAAAAGTTAGAAATATTTTCTTATATTGATAATTATTTGTGATATTATTATGTTCTTATTAATTTTTTTTTATGTTCTTCCTTTATCTTTTTCTCATCAAGAAATCATCAAAGCAAAACATGAAGATATGGGACAGTAGAAGTAGGCCCTCATCCAAAGCTAAAATCCCATTTATAGGGGAAAACCCAGTCAGACTCTTCCACTAGAAAATTAAAATTGAGATAAACCAAGAACTTATACCCAAATACCTTCCTCCACCACCAAGTCAACACTCAAAATATTCTTCCAACCTTAAAAGATTGACTACAACAATACTGCATCAAAACTACTTCAATACTACATCAGGGATTGATTTTCGACGATATTGCTTCAGAATTTCGGCCCAGCTTCAAGACTGCAATTTCGACCCTCCTGTCGCTTCAGTTTATTCGCACGTGTGAGACAAGATAGAGAAAATTTTGACATCCTTAGCTTGATAACGACCTCCTTCTCCCACACTATCCCTTTCTTTATTCATTCTTGAATTTCACACTTTTTATGCTTCCATCTATTTCAATTCAAACTTATTGAGTGAGAGTGTCAAATGAGGTTGAGTTGCTACCTTTATATAGTGATTTTGTGAGGTCGAATTCCCTTGTTGAGTCTGACTTGGTGGAGGAGGCCTAATTGACCTATTTTAAAATAAATTTTCTTTCTTTGTTGACAAATAGATCCCAATAGTGGTATTTTACATTATGACACGGAAAATGATACTTGACATAAACCCTAGAAGCCTTCAATGGATGCGTTGACCTAAAAACAATTTACCCAAGCATAAAACCCATGCTTTAATAAGTAAATTTATTTAATAATAAAATTTATTTTTCTTTCTTTTGATAAATACATTACATCATGACTCAAATATAATTATGAAGACTAACACTAGTTACATTCTTCTGCACTGCCTCTTAACTAGAGAGGTATTCATAATTACATATATATAAAGGTACATAGAAGATATCAAAGTGAACTACAAAGAGTTCCATCACACTCAGTGTTTCAGACTAGATACCTGACTAGGGTATTTTATTCGAGTGGGCCTAAGGGGACTCAAGCTTTAGCTAACTCTAGGTACCATCAGGATTTTAAGCTCTATCGCCAACCTAGGGATCTAGGTGCATATCCAAGTTTGGAGCTCCATGACCAATGCCATGCTCCCTCTTCGAGATCTAGACATCAACATATAGGCCGACCAAATTTCCTCCCAAGCATATTGCTAAGATGCTTCATCTCTCTCTAACAACTAAATTAGATATATCCATTTTTCCAAACACACTTCCAGAGTTTTTAATCTTTTTATGGAGAAATTTACCTATACAAACACAAACCCCAATTAGTAATAAACTTTCAAATATAAGTAAACACAAGCCTTCAGGGTCCTCAATCATTTAGATGCTACTTTCATCATCAATTTATCCATAGGTACACGAAAAATGAGAAATACATGAAACAATGTGATTGAAATCACGTTTTACATGTATTTCTCATTTTTCATGTAGTAGGGGCCATCGAAAGTATGGAATGTGGGTACTTCTTGGATGAAGAATCGAATTCTGCATCCAATGAGTGTTGGCACTTGAAATTTGAGTAAACCCATAGGGAGATACGCTGAAAATACGAGTTGAAAAAAAATAGTTATTTATTTATTTATTTATTTTTTTTATTTTCCCTCTAAAATTTGATGATGTAATCTAATATTATTTTATTATTTCCACTATTATTTTATAATTTCATTAGGAGGCCCATTTTAGACCTAAAAATTCCCCTAATGATTATGTACTTGAAAAACTTTAATAACAAGTACAACCAAATACAAACATACAAAAGTATGAAGTTAACTATACCAAAATCATGTTACTATAATGGAAGCATTTAAACTTTAGATATCAAACACCTAAACTTAGTTAATATCATAAGAGACACATATTAGACTTCGACTTCTTGCTAGGGTTTTGTCATAAACCCTATACTTCATCTTCGAGACACAAAGCCTTAGATATCAACAATTCAATCAAATAACAATCCTATTATACATCTAAGGTTTCAACAATATGCTTTTACATGTGAGACTTCTACTAGGGTCTGTTGCAAACCCTAGATTTTATCATCAAAGCTCAATCATATTGAAATCAATATCATCATATCATAGAATATCAATCTTTAGCAGGGTTTTACAGACCCTAGATTAACTTAAAAAATGAGTATCAACAATTAGGTCAACATACTCACATATATATGCATATTAACATTTTATATCAATATTCATACGTAATAGGTAGACTCAGGACACAAACATCAATAAATCAAAGTCATATATAGAACAATTTTTCTCCAGAATAGGGTTTCGATCAGACAAATATAAACCTAGGGTTTCATTCCTAGGATATTACTATAGATATTGCAAGGGATTTTACTCATACATCCTAATTCATTAAACCCCAAATATCTAGGGTTTCAATACATAACTTGAACATTAACAACAAACCCTAAAGAACCATGGATTCTATCATAACAATACCAAAACCTAGACCTATAAAGAATATGATTTCTAGATTTTAATAGGACAAGGGTTTCAACATTATAGACATACCCTCAACATTAAGAGGCTAGGGATTTATAGTGAACCCTACAGGTTAGGGTTTCACAAGAATGATCAAAATAACGATGAGGGTAGATTTAATCTAATGATAATCACCCTAACAAGAATATTTAAGATTCAAAACTATAGACATAACAATGTGAGTAATGTAAAGAAAATTTCAAAAGAATAATGATCATACCTTTTACATGAAGAGAACTTTATAACAAATCTTATAGTCTAAGACATACCTTGAGTTGTTCCTTAAAAAACCTTGTAGGACATCAATTATTGAATGGCTTCCTTTGAAAGAGAAAGTATCCTTTGAATTCTTTTTCATAACCTTTGAGCATTCAACAAGCCTTCCTATCCAAGGAAAAATATAAAGAGAAAGGTTATTTGTATACAATATAGACAAAACTTGATATGAGAGGGAAATTAAACATAAATGAGGAAACAAGGAGCAAGGTACTTATCTTTTGGTAGAATGGTGAAGGCTCCCTCTTAATCCAATATTTTTTTGGGATACCTACAACTTACCAAAATAATTCAAAAAATGTTCTAACAAGACATATTAGACCTAAAAACTCTAGAAATCAAAACATAAAGGAAAACAATACAAGAATAAGAAAGGATATGTAAGGGAGGACTTAGTAGTATAATTCCTTGATTTCTGATTCTTCAGTCTTGTTTTTCTTAGGTGGAGCTTCAATATTTTCTTGTTCCCTATCTCTCTTATTATTCCTTGGATTCTTAGGACATTGATTCTTGTAATGCCACATCTTATGAAAATTGTACCATTCAATTTTGGATAACTCAACTTCTTTCTTTGGTCATTTTAACTTCTCAAAGAATCGATTTTCTTGTGATGAGAAGAATAGGCATTAGAGGTATTTTCTTCTTCATCTTCTCTGTTGTTTACAAATGATATTCGAGCTTCTTCTTAACTGAATGCATTCCACATTTGTTCAAATGTTGGACTGTCCTTCCAACTGATAATTCTTGATGCAAAAGCACTCCAATATTTTGGTAGTCCTAGAAGAACAGTAATTACGAGCTATTTTTTTGGTACAACTTCATCTATTGCTCGGAGTTCATATATGATTCTAGATATTCTTATAAAGTAGGGTGATACAGTATCATATTTCGTCATATTAATATTTCTTAATTCATTCTCAAGGCTTGCTATTTTATCAGTGTTCTTGATGGTGAATAATTTGGAGAGATCCTCATATATTCTGGAGCGAAATCTATGTTGGATATGTATGGGATTAGGTTTTTATTTACTCCATCCACTATTAGGTTCATGGCCAAGATTTCGATTTCTCTGAACTTTTCTCTCTCTACTTCATCAGTAGGCTTCTTGAATTTTCCTTGAACAATATTCAAAACTTTGTGCTTTTCGAGGATAAGTTATATCCTTTTTTTCCATGCCATGTAGTTAGAGGCTCCTTCTAGGTTGTTTTCTCCCTTCATTGATGTTGACATAGCCCTTGAAGATAATAGGCTTATCTTCTTATATAATCCTTTTTTCTTAATGACCTTTTTTTGATCCCCTTTTTCTTCAATAGATCTTCATTTGGCCTTTTTCCTTCTTCTTCACCGTAGCTCTAAAACCATGTTAGAAAATCGGAAAGGTAGAAAGAATTTCTTATATTGATAATTACTTGTGATATTATTATGTTCTTGTTAACTTTTTTATGTTATTCCTGTATCTTCTTCTCATCAAGTAATCATCAAAGCAAAACATGAAGATCTAGAACACTAGAAGTAGGCTCTCAACTAGGGTTAAAGCCCATTTATAGGGGAAAAACGAGTCAAAATCTTCCACTAACAAATTCAAATTGAGATAAAACAAGACCTTATACCCAAATACCTTCCTTCTCCACCAAGTGAGCATTCAAAATATTCTTCGAACCTTCAAAGATTGATTGTAACAATATTGCATCAATACTGCTTCAATATTGCATCAGGGATAGATTTTTGACTCTAGTGCATTAGAATTTCGGCCCTGCTTCAAGACTGCAATTTTGGGCCTCCTGCAGCTTTAGTTCCTTCGCACATGTGAGACAAGATAGAGAAAATTTTGAATTTCTTAGCTAGATAACGACCTACTTCTCATTCGATAGCCCTTTCCTTCTTCCTTCTTGAATTTCACAATTTTTTTGCTTCCAACTATTCCAATTCGAACTTATTGAGTGAGAGTGTCAAATAAGGTTGAGTTGTTGCCTTTATAAAGTGAGTTTGTGAGGTCGAATTCCCTTGTTGAGGCCGACTTTGTGGAGAAGGCCTAGTTGACCTATTTTACTTTAAAATACATTTATTTATTGACAAATAGAGCCCAAGAAGGGTCTTTTACATTATGACATGGACAAGGATACTTGACATAAACCCTAGAATCCTTCAATCGAGGATTTGTCTTTAAAACAATTGACCCAAGCATGAAACCCATGCTTTAATAAGTCAATTTCTTGAATAATAAAACTTCCTTTTCTTTCTTTTGACAAATGCATTACATCATGACTCAAACATAATTATGAAGGCTGAAACTTGTTCAATTTTTATTTATTTATTTATTTTTATTTTTTTCTATATCTAATTTTATTATATATATATATATATATATATATATATATATATATTTAAAACCCACAAGTTTAAATTTGAAAATATTGAGTGCCTCAGAGGTTTTTCAGGGTGTTGAATTTATATATGTAGTCAAAAACTCAGTTTAAACAACATAAATCAAGACTTGACCAAATTTTTTTTTGTTGGATTTTGGCCAAAAACTCCAAAATGTCATCCACCCATCTATTAAGACTTCCTTTCTAATGTTTTTAAAATTCTATTTTATTTTTAAAAATTTCACAACCAAACCATGTTTTTAACATGGTAACAATGCAATAGATTTATTAATACATAATAATAATAATAATATAATTAATGCTTAAAATGGTAATGTCCATGTTATTTTGCTACCCAACAATATTGATAATGCTAGCGTCCCAAGAATGACATATTAATGGCCACACAAAACTGAATTGATATAGTGGCATGTGTAGAAATATCGTTCTGATACCATGTAGAAATATCTACCAACGAGATTCAATTTGATCTTGTGATGTACTAAAACAAGATACTGAATCCTTCTAAAATATTTGCGGAATAGAAAACACGACTGCTCAATCACCTGAAAGTAAGATAAATATGTAAAACATTAGCACAACAAAAGGTGTTCTTGGGGAAAGAAACTTCTCAAAACCCCTCTATCTATATTGTATATTAAGTCAAGGAATCATGAAACAATACAATTCTTAATCTCTCATGAGATTCTCCAACACTCTCGTGACTATCTCACTCTAATCCTGCTAAAAAATGGCTTACAATGCTCAAGAAAAATTGACAAACACTTAGCCAATTCTCAACCTGTCCTCAGCCCAACCTTTCTCACGCAATTCCTAGGGAATTAGCTCCCTATTAAATAGGAAAATCAACCTTCATTGATTGCACAATCCATCATGGCATCCTCATGACTTTATAATTGCACATGAGAAATTTTCTATAAATACAACTGATAGTTATGTTCCCTTTAACCTCTGTCTCAACTTGGTCTTCCTCAGAACTAACATGCATGCAACGATTAATAGAAAATTATCAGTTAATTGATTGATCAATCATTGTGAATTAAATCTAATTTAATTCACTGGACCTCTCACTAGCTCATCACTCAGTTAGAACTAGTTAAACTGATTTTAACTCAATTAATTGAGTTAACTAATTCACATTTACACCCCATTGATGCATCAACTGCAAATGGACCCCAAAAATATTAAAATCCCTCTACATGCCTCATCTTAGACCCTCAACTCGAATTTATTGAGCTAACTTAGTCATCTTGAATTAGTTAACTAACATAAGTTGTAATGAGATGAAATTACAATTTATTGTCCAATTTATTTGAGGGAAAAATAAATTAGATGCTTCACATTTCACGGCCAAAATTCTGGTGCATGAAAGTTCCACATTCCCGATGCATCAAGATTCCACAACCTTTATGGGTGCATTTTTTATCCTTTCTAGTTGCCAATTTCACATTTTCTTGTTGCAAATTTCAACACTCCCTCTCAACGAGAAAGGAATTCAATCTATCCTGATCTGGTACCTTTGGAATGTTCTACATGCAACACTTCTTTAGTGTTGTTTGCAAGTGAAATCCTGAAACTGAATATGCTTCAAACAACTAAATTAGTATAATGCATCTGTCATTAGAGTCTTCTGACTACTGCTAGCTACTACACCTGTCTACTGGACTCTCAGCGTTGCTGTTGACATCTGCATCCGTGCCCTTTGCACTGCTACCAAATCTGATCTATGTTCCAGTATCTGACATCTGTCACTTTGATTTCTATCTTCCTGACATCTGACCGCATCAATCCAACTGATCCTTCGTGCTACTGCTGTACTGTGGGCTCCTCGTAGCCAGGTTCGATCCATGAGACAAACCATCTCAACAGAACCTACCCAAATTTATTCTTGGGATTATATTTGCACATCACCCCACTTCTTACCTGGAGGTATAGTTGCTTCTACTCCCTCTACCCATATGGCTCGAAATTCCCCCCTACTGGAGGTCTCTGCTTGAGTGGACGCCTCCACTAAGTCTCCTATCTGTTTCTCCAATTGTGGCCACTCCACAACCTTCTGAGATTGCTTCTGAGGCTGCATGTTGAGAGATAAAATTTTGCATGCATGCTCGACCTTGAGAACATACAGGTTCTTGAATCTTACACCGATCTGTTTCACCCGTCCCGTGGAAATGTGTCTAAGGAACACCTTTCCTTTTATAAATATGACATCATCACCACGGTCTTCCAATACCGCTACGGAGACAAGATTCTTCCTTAGGCCCAGAACATACAAAACATCTGCAAGTCTCAGAGGGGAGTCCAACTCCCTCTTAAAGGTAACTGTACCTATGTCGATCGTGCTATAACTCTCGTCATCTCCAAACTCTAAATTCTGTTGGAGGTCCTTATCCTCCAAGTCACTGAAGAGATATCTATTCCATGTCATATGGAATGAGGCACCCCTGTATAGAGACCACATGCATCCCATTATAGTGTTGGCCATGCATGCAATGAGACTAAAATCAAGCTCAAACTGTGAAGCCAACGTTTCACTTGCAGGATATTTCTTACTTTCCTTCTTCTGTGGACAATTCACGACATAGTGCCCATGCTCGTGACAATGAAAACACTTGATCTTGGAAAAGTCTCTTTCCCTGTTCGCCTTGGGAATTCTTTCCCTTGGCTTTCTTCCCTTTTTTGACTAATGCACAATCTTCTTCTTTATCTTTGCCGGATGTCCCGTCTCTGGTGCTCCGCTTTATTTCTTCTATTACCAATTTGGACCACAAACTCTCCCAGTATGGTAACTTCTCCCTCCCACTCACAGATTCCTGGTAATTATGCCATCTCTTGGAAAGGCCTAGAAGTGTTAGGCTAACCAAATCATCCCGGGCTACAGTCACACCAACACTTCCAAGATCATCTCGATATTGAGTGAACTTCGACAAGTATGTTGGTATTGTGTCGCCCTCATCCATCTTGATATTTCTAAGCTTGTCCTTTAGCGCCGATTTCCTGTGGTTGCTGCTATTATGAAACAGATCTACCAAGGCCTTCCCCATAGAATATGGAGTCTCCTTCCCATGTAGACTTGAGACAATATGATATCGAACCCCCTCTAACAAGATCCTTCTTGCCTTTGCTACCTTCTTTTGCCATGCATTAAGAAGTTGGGCATCTGTTGTTGCGGGCTTGGGAATATCAATTTTTATGAATTCCTTCAACCCCTTGTCCTCCAACACTGCCTCCATCCTATCCTTCCATGCTATATAATTCTAATTTACCTCAAGAGCATATTCGAGTCTCAAGCCATTGAAAGACATCTTGATCTGCTATTAGATCTTGAAGAATAAATCTGCAAATTTGAACCTGTTCAATTTCTTCTCTTCTATTGTGATTCATGGTGCTCTAATACCATGTAGAAATATCGCTATGATACCATGTAGAAAAATCTACCAACATGATTCAATTCGATATTGTGATGTACTAAATAAAGATACTAAATCCTTCTAAAATATTTGCGGAATACAAAAAACGATCGCTCAAACACATGCAAGTAAGAGAAGGAAGTAAATAAATCACACAACACAATATGTTATGGGGAAAGAAACTGCTCAAAACCTCTCTATCTATATTGTGTATTAAGTCAAGGAATCTTGAAACAATAAAATGCTTAATCTCTCATGATATTCTCCAGCACTCTCCTGACTGTCTTACTTGATCTTGCTCAAAATTGGCTTACAATGCTCAGGAAAAATTGACAAACACTTAACCAATTCTGAGACTCTGCTCAACCCAACCTTGCTCATGAAATTCCTAGGGAATTAACTCCCATTTAAATAGTAAAATGAACCTTCCTTGATTGCAAAATCCATCATGTAATCCTCATGAATTTATTATTGCACATGGGAAATTTTCTATAAGTACAATTGATAGTTATGTTCCCTTTAACCTTTGTCTCAACTGGGTATTCCTCAGAAATGACATGCATGGACCTATTAATAGAAAATTATCAGTTAAATGATTGATCACTCATTGTGAATTAAATATTATTTAATTCAATGGACCTATCACTAGCTCATCACTCAGTTAGAACTAGTTAAATTGATTTTAACTCAATTAATTGAGTTAACTAATTCACACTTATACCCCATTGATGCATCAACTATAGATGAACCCCCATATTAATAGAATTCCTCTACATTCCTCATCTTAGACCCTCAACTCGAATTTCTTGAACTAACTCAGGCATATTGACTTAGTTAACTGATACAAGTTGTTATGGGATGAAATTACAATTTATTGTCCAATTTATGTAAGGGAAAAATAAATTAGATGCTTCACATTCCACGACCAAAATTTTGGTGCATTAAAATTCCACATTCTTGGTGCATCAAGATTCCACGACCTTTGTGGGTGCATTTTTTTCCTTTATGGTTGCCAATTTTACTGTTTCTTATTGCAAATTTCAATACTCCCTCTCAACAAGAAAGGAATTCAACCTATCCAGATTCTATACCTTTGGAATGTTCTGCATGCAACACTTCTCTAGTGTTGTTTGCAACTACAAGTCCTAAAACTGAATAGCCTCTGAACAACTAAGTCAGTATAATGCATCTGTCATCAGAGTCTTATGACTGCTGCTAGCTACTACACCTGTCTACTGGATTCTCTGCGTTGCTGTTGACATCTGCATCCGTGCCCTTTGCACTGCTACCAACTCTAATCTGTGCTCCAGTATCCAACACCTATCACTTTGATTTATGTCTTCTTGACATCTGACTGCATCAATCCAACCGATCCTTCCTGCTATTTTTGTACTGTGGTTGTAGCCAGATTTGTTCCATGAGACACACCATCTCAATGGACCCTGCCCAAATTTATTCTTGGGATTGTATTTGAACATCACCCCACCTCTCACCTGGAGGTATAGTTGTATGTACTCCCTATGCCCATCTGGCTCAAAATTCCCCCTTACTGGATGTCTCTCCTTGAATGTAGGCCTCCACTATGTCTCCTCTCTGCTTCTCCAATTGTGGCTGCTCCACAACCTTCTGAGTCTGCTTCTGAGGCTGTATGTTGAGAGATAATTGCTCCCTCTCAATGGCCAAGTCACTAACCACTGCTTTTCTCCTCAAAGCTTTGCATGCATCCTTGGCCTTGAGAGCATATAGGTTATTGACTCTTACACCGATATGTTTCACCCGTCCCGTGGTAATGTGTCTAAGGAACACCTTTCCTTTTCTAAATATGACATCATAACCACGATCTTCCAATATCGCTACAAAGACAAGATTCTTCCTTAGGCATAGAACATACAAAACATCTGCAAGTTTAAGAGGGGAGTCAGATTCCCTCTGAAAGGTAATTGTACCTATGTCGGTCGTTCTATAACTCCTATCATCTCCAAACTCTATGTTCCACTGGATGTCCTTCTCCTCTAAGTCACTGAAGAGATATCCATTCTCCGTCATATGGAATGAGGCACCGCTGTCTAGATACTACATGGATCCCATTACAGTTCCGTTCATGCATGCAATGAGAGTAAAATCAAGCTCGAACTGTGAAGCCAACTCTTCACCCACTGCAACTGTAGGCTCTTTCTTGCTTGCCTTCTTCTATGGAAAATTCGCGGCATAATTCTCGTGCTTGTGACAGTGAAAACACTCAGTCTTGGAAAATTATCTCTTTCCCTATTCGCCTTGGGAGTTATTTCCCTTGGCTTTCTTTCCTTTTCAGACTAATGCACAATCTGCTTCTTTGTCTTTGCCGGAGGTCCCGTCTCTGGTGCTCCGCCTTATTTCTTCTATTTCTCCCTCCCATTCACAGAGTGCTAGTAACTATTCCAGCTCTTGGGAAGACCTAGAAGTGCTAGGCTCACCAAATCATCATAGGATATAGTCACACCAACACTTCCAAGCTCATCTCGACATTGAGTGAACTTCGACAAGTATGTTGGTATCGTCTCACCCTCCTCCATCTTGATCTTTCTGAGCTTTTCCTTCAACGCCATCTTCTTGTGGCCATTGCTATTTTTAAACAGATCTGTCAAGGCTTTCCACATAGCATATGGAGTCACCTTCCCATGGAGACTCGAGACAATATGATCTTGAACTCCCTCTATCAAGATCCTTCTCGACTTTGCTACCTTCTGCCATGCATCAAGAAGTTGGGTATCTGCTGCTGTGGGCTTGGGAATATCAGTATCTATGAATTCCTTCAAACCGTTGTCCTCCAACACTGCCTCCATCCTGTCCTTCCATGCTATATAATTCGAATTTCCCTCAAGAGCATATTCGAGTCTCAAGCCATTGAAAGACATCTTGATCTGCTTCTGGATCCTGAAGAATAAATATGAAAATTTGAACCTATTCAATAAAAACTCAATTTATTCTCTTCTATTGTGATTCCTGGCGCTCTGATACCATGTAGAAATATTGCTGTGATACCATGTATAAATATCGTTGTGATACCATGTAGAAAAATCTACCAACGGGATTCAATCCAATTTTGTGATGTACTAAAACAAGATACTAAATCTTTTTACAATATTTGCAGAATATAAAACATGATTGCTTAATCACATGAAAGTAAGAGAAAAAATTAAATCAATTGCAAAACACAAAATGTTCTTGGGGAAAGCAACTACTCAAAACCCCTCTATCTATATTGTTTATTAAGTCAAGGAATCATGAAGCAATACAATGCTTAATCTCTCATGATATTCTATTGCACTCTCCTGACTATCTCACTCTGATGTTGCTCAAAAATAGCTTACAATGCTTAGGCAAAATTGACAAACATTTGGCCAATTCTCAGCCTCTGCTCAACCCAACCTTTCGCATGCAATTCCTATGGAATTAGCTCCCTATTAAATAGGAAAATGAACCTTCCTTGATTGCACAATCCATCATGGCATCCTCTTCCAGCACAGTGTCTACTAACTGGCATCTTTTGATACTGTGGTTTTCCCATTTCTCTGTTTCGGCTGTTTTCCTAATAGGAAGCCGGGAGTTGGGGAAACTACAGGTTTTTTGCTGTCCTAAAGGATATGTTTTGACAGGGCTGTTTTGGGGGAACACTTGGAAATTCCTACAAACAGCTGATTCTGGTTTCTCTGAAAAACAAGGGAAATGAAAATGCTCTGCATATGCTATGTAACCTTTCTATATCAATAGATGGTTCGATTTTTTTCTGCGGAAAAAAACAATCCATCATGGCATCTGCATGACTTTATAATTGCACACGAGCAATTTTCTATAAATACAATTGATAGTTATGTTCCCTTTAACCTCTGTCTCAACTGGGTCTTCCTTAGAACTGACATGCATGCAGCTATTAATAGAAAATTATTAGTTAATTGATTGATCATTCATTGTGAATTAAATCTAATTTAACTCACTAGACCTCTCACTAGCTCATCACTCAGTTAGAACTAATTAAACTGATTTTAAATCAATTACTTGAGTTAACTAATACACACTTACACCTCATTTATGCATCAACTGCAATTGGACCCCAAAAATATTAGAATCACTCTACATGCCTCATCTTAGACCCTCAAATTGAATTTCTTGAGCTAACCTAGTCATATTGACTTAGTTAACTGATACAAGTTGTTATGAGATGAATTTACAGTTTATTGTCCAATTTATTTAAGGGAAAAATAAATTCGATGCTTCATATTTCACGACCAAAATTCTGGTGCATCAAAATTTCACATTCTTGGTGCATCAAGATTCCATGGTCTTTGTGGGTGCATTTTTTGTCCTTTTTGGTTGCCAATTTCACTGTTTCTTGTTGCAAATTTCAATAACATGTATATTATTTGAGAAATAGATGATTTGGCTCCAAACTAACCATACGAACACATAGTTAGTCGAACATAAACACACAACTCTTGACTATTTTTATTATTTCCCATACCTTCTATGAAAAAACAATGTAATTAAGTAAAATAAAGGGAAATCATGACATTTTTATGCAGATCAAAAGGAAGTAAAATCATGAATCATGAAACCTATGTGTACATAGGGTTATTTTTATTGTGACTAAATCATACAGGACATTACATTGCAACATCTCTATCATAATCAACTAGAGAGCATCTTTAGGAAAATAAACGTTACTTTCTATGCTTATCATTACCTGATATAAGTTGGTCTACTTTCCGCACTTGATGTAGTGAGCGTTGGAGTTGTAGGTCACGGTATTGACTGCATGAGGGTTGTAGGTGATATTAGGGTTGTAGGTGATGTTGGGGTTGTAGGCCATAATGTTAAGGTTGAAGCTCTAGGTTTTTCATGTTGGTGTTGAGCACAAATGGATTGTCATTGAGCATGATATTGTTCGCGTGGGGATTGTAGGATATCTTGGGTTTGAAGCTCTGGTCAGGGTTGTTGGCCATTTTTGTTTTGAAAACACAAGTATTTCCATTATCCATGGTATTGGTGGCATCAGGTATGTAGGTGATGTTAGGGTTATAGGTCATGTTGGGTTGAAGCTCTCATTGAGGTTGTTGGTCATGCTAATGTTGATTGCAACTAGATTGTAATTGGCCATGGTATTGGATGCGTCGAGTTCATATGTGATGTTGGGGTTATGGGACATTTTGGGGTTGAAGCTCTGGTTTGGGTTGTTGGAGTCATTTTAGGGTTGAATGCACATTGATTGGCATTGGCTATGATATTGGACGCGTCGAGTTTGTCGGCGATGTTGAGCTTGCAGGCCATATTGGGGCTGAAGCTCTGATCGGGCTGGTTGGTCATGTTGACCTTATCCATGTTGGTGTTGACACTAAAACTAAATGCCTTGTATGCCAACAAGACACTGACTTTCTTCCAAAAGAAACACCTTCACTTCAATTCAATTTGTGAAACTCCATCAAGGCATATTAATACAATACGTAACCTAGACATAGAATATATCAAATAATTGATAAATCATGGCTTAGAAAAAATTAATATCCATAATACTAAATACACAATAATATATACAACTTACAATCCCATACCAATATGCTCCTTCAGATTGCGTGGTTTGCATAGCTTGTGGCATCACAAAACGTAAAAAATTAAGAGTACTATCCTTAGTACATGAAGACTAACCTTGGCCCAAAGTCAGTAAGAAGGTGGTGGGAAATACAATTGCATGGATTTCGTTATATAATAACGAGAAAAATCCAAACTCAGACTTAAAAACTGTACATGAAGACTAACCTTGGCCCAAAGTCAGTAAGAAGGTGGTGGGAAATACAATGGCATGGATTTTGTTATATAATAACGGAAAAATCCAAACTCAGACCTAAAAACTGAATTGTTTGGTGTTTTTGGTCAAATCTTGATTTGTTATTTAAACTAGGATTTTGACTGTATATATGGATTCAACAGCTTGAAAAAATCTCGGGGAAGTTGGATTGTGGAGAGTTCACAATTCAAACTTGTGATTCTAACAAATCCCCTCCAGATTCTTGTTGAGAAATATTTATGGCAACTTATTAGGGTTCCTTTAATTAGATTTCTCTTAACTTGATAGTTTCTCGTGACGTTATTTTACTTGATTGATTAGATTCTTATTCTAATTGTTATTATGTTATTTATCATCAAACAACTACCAAAACATGAACATCATCAAAGACAAATGGACAAAAGATGTAGGCACTAAGCTAGGGAAAAACCCCTCTCCTAGGGGAAAACCCAAAAGTTCTTCTTATCTTCTTTAGAATAAAATCAAATGAGACAACCTAGACCCTTGTACCAAGACACAAAATTCCTCCATCCACCAAGTCTACTGTCAACACAAATTCTTCAAATCAAGTCATATTGAATATGAGCTTCTTCGCCGCAATTTTTGAGTCATGTCTTGCATCTTCGCCCCTGCAACTACCATTATATCCCTCACATGTGTGGATAAAACTTCGGTCCTTTTTGCTTGAATTGTAGCCTATTTATTCGCTTGACTTGTCTCTTATTTCCTTAATCTTCACACCCTTTTCTTAACACTTCCAAATGTAGATTGAGTCCTTGATTGATCGATTGTCACAATAGGTTGAATGGTCATCTTATTTATAGTCTCTATAAGGTGGAAAAATTCCTTCATGAGGTCAAGTAGATAGTTGAAGGATCTTACTTGGTGGAGGAGGGATAAGACACAATTTTATTACAAAAATGATTTTCTTTCTTGAGTAAAAAATACCAATAAGGTTCTAGAATATAATGATAATGAATTAAGATACAAACCTAGAAGCATTCAATGGAGGATTGAACTAGACATACATAGAGCATGAAACCCATGCTTATATAAATATATTTTCTCTTATAATAATTTTCCTTTTATTTATTTTGAAAATTACATTACATTATGACTCAAATACAATTATGAAGACCGATACTAGTTAAATTTCTCAAAACTCCCTCTTAACTAGGGAGGTATTCATAATTGTTCAGTCGGTATTAGTTTGACCTCAATTTGAATTATTATAAGAAGAGTACAACAACATACGCAATGCTAGGGATACCATAACTTCCAAGGTATCCTCCCAATAGGGACTAAGGTGTCATCAAGGAAACTTGCCACTATAGGTACCATCAGGCTACAACATTACTATCAACCTAATTAGATATAGATACCATCTAAGTCTTCATGCCAAGACACAAACCATTAGGGATCTAGGTATCATCTACAATGTCAGAGATCCACAAGACCAATGATAGCTTCCATCACCGGGATCCAAACATCATCAAGGCGAACCAATACGTCCTCAAAGTACCATCATACAAACAAATTTATGGTACTTCATCTCTCCTTCTCAATCGTCAATCCAAGAATTCTTATCAAATATTTAAAACTTCTCAGGGAGAGATCCACACATCAATTATTTATTTAACTATTCAAAGCATCTAGTAGCTTCACAACCATCACTAGTATCAAATTTCCAATGTATATTTTCTTTTATGATAGCATGAAACTACGGGGTATTCAAATATTATGATGCTGCTTAGTTCATCACAATATCGAAACACATATTGATGGAATCTTCCTTCTTAAACTTCTCCAACAACACCAAACTCAGTCTCAACACTTTCAAAACATCCAATTCTTGTTCACAACTTCATTAATTACAAATATCCATCTGTAGTGCTTTAGCCTTTCTCTAATCTTATTCTTTCTTCAATGTCTTTAATATAGCTTGCACAATATGATCTCCCTCTTCACTGGGGAGATATACACTTTCTTTATCCAAGCTTCTTCTCTACTAAGGGAAAAACCCATCGACAACTCAGGCACACAAGCTCTCTCTTTCACATTATCATGTTATCAGAGAACTTCAACCTTCGAATCATCATTCCTTCTAACTTCACATGGCAACAAGGTCATCTATTAATTAGTAATGTAAAATTAAACGCCATCAAGATTCTTACAAATCCATCTTTCCATCATGATCATCATCATAATTAAGATATCATCAAATATGAGGTAGGTAAGCATATTCAACATCTTGAAGACTATGTACCAACAAATCTACAACAACAAGTACAACCAAGTACAAATATATATGTATAGGAGAATGAAGTCATTTTTATCAATTAGCGAATATCATTTCATCACAATGAGAACATATAGGGTAATAAAAACTTATATATTTAAAACATAGCCCTAATTAGGTCTACATTCAACAAGGGTTACATTTTTCATGCTCTATACTTTCACAACAATTTTTCTAGGATTTTTGTCACAAACCCTAGATACCATCATAAAAAATAAAACTTAGATATCAACAATTAAATCAAGTTAGGATCTCAATCATAGTAAAAGAATTTTACATTTAGGGTCTCTAGAATCTTACATCAATCTATACTAGGGTTTTGTCATAAACCCTAGATATAATCATCAAAACTTAATATTAGATATACAATAACTAGACCAAGTTAGGGTTTCAATCATATGGAAGCATATACACCTAGGGTTTCATTCATATGATCTTAAATTATATATTATAAGGGTTTTTTCATAAACCCTAATTCATCAAACCCTAAAGAGATATGGTTTTATCATATGTTCTACATATCATCAACAAACCCTAAAAGGATAGGGCTTTTATAGTGAATCCTAAATATTAGGGTTGAAAAAAGGATATATAGTATGATAAGGGTTGATTTAATTCAAAGATTATTCACCCTAAATAATAATCTCGATGATTTGGAAAAACCCTAGACATGAGAGGGTTAGTAATATAAAGAAACTTTCAAAATGATTGTACCCTTTTATATGAAGAAGACTAGATACATATCACGTGGTCTTAAACATACCTTGAGTTTCTCCTTTACAAACCTTGTAGGGTTTCCTTATTGAAGGGATCCCTCTATATATAGCCAGAATAATTCCTCTATAGAATATAACTGCAAGCTTTCCTTCAAAGGAAAATACAAGAGAAAAGATAATATTCGAGCAACAATAATAAAGCTAAAGGAATCAAAATAATGAAGGATATGCTTATCTTTTGTAAGAAGATTAAAGTTTCTTCTTGAGGGGATTTCTTTTGCATAAGATCAATATTTATTTTATGCACCTGCAAAATTTTCTTAACAAGTACCATCAAAAGTATACATGTACAAAACTATGATCTAGGGTTTTCATTAAATTTTAGAAGATGAATTCCTAGGGTTTTTTAGTACAACAACTAGACATCATTCAATTTTATTCTTTCCAAGGATTTCCATATATCTTGGACTACTTAAAAACCCTAGAAATTATGGGATAAGGTTTCTAAGAGGGAACAAGTGAATAGGACAAGGGTTTTCATACATACTATCTAGGGTTTACAATCCCTAGATTTAATGAGCACATTCAAACCCTAATATCATACAAGAAAATGAACCCTAAAACATTAGATTTTTGACAAATGAACATGCTATACATACCTTAAGATTACATACCTTAGTCTTCCATGATTGAAAGATTAAGCATTATTGTTTCATTGAGATTATTTCTCTCGCAAACTGAAGACATATTGTTAGATGATTGAGACATAAAGAACTAAAATAATACTTACTTAACTTTGATAAGATCTTCAAGGCTTCTCCTCCAAGATGGTGCAAGAAAAATAGAACAATTTCTTCTCAATGTTGTAGATTTCTTCCTATCTTGAGACAAATATGCTAAGTTGTCTCAACAATTTCTACCAAATTCTCTTTTCACTGTATTTTTCAAAATAGCCAGGAAAGGATGCTTTTTCAAAAGACTCTATCTTCTCAACTTCTAGTAAGGGTATGATGTGGGAGCCGCTACAAGTATACCAAATCTTCCTTTCTCCATCTTCAATAATAGAGCTGGTCCTTTATGGCTTTCAATATTCCTCCAGAAGGATGCAAACTTGTTCTTCTTTAGTGTGACACAATTGCTACAGGCCTTGTAAAAACTGATATATATATATATATATATATATATATCAGTATAAACCTTTGATTAAGTCTTCACTAACCACTGAAATATACCCTTTAAACATGCATAAAATACTTTACCAAACTGAGAGCCATTTATTCTTCTCAACGGAATTCTATACCACTATAAGGATTTGGATTTTCTATATATACGAGTGCACAATTTTTCTTAGATTATAGACCTCGAAGACCTATCTTCGCTAGCTAATTGAGCTTAAAAGTATACCTCTCAATAATACAAAAATTCAGGTGTTAGACCTTAATTCTATGCACATATGTTCTATCTTTTTCATAAGAGACTCGACTTGGTATGGGTTTGTAGTTTAGACTTTCGGTTCCTTAAAACGTGTTTCTTGGATCTTCTAATCCTCTTACCCTTGTTACCTAGGTCTTCGGCCTTAATTACTAAGATTTTGACTTACAAGGTTGCCCATTTTTTTTTTTTAGGCTTGACACTTCTTCTAGATAGTTCGGCCCTTAGAACTAATGAAAATGACCTCTCTTTATTCATACACCTATGATCTTAAAGCTGCCATCATGCTTATGTCCTTATCTCTGATACCATGTTGAAAAAAATTTAAGGGAACTTATTAGGGTTACTTTAATTATATTTCTCTTAACTTGATAGTTTCTTCTGACATTATTTTTCTTGATTTATTATATTCTTATTCTTCTTGTTATTATTATGTTCTTTATAATCAAAGAACTACCAAAACATGAAGATAATCAAAGACAAATAGACACAAGATGTAGGCACTCAGCTAGGGAAAAAGTTAAAAACCCCTCTCCTAGGGGAAAACCCAAAATTTCTTCTTCTCTCCTTTAGAATCAAATCAAATGAGATAATCTAGAACCTTTGACCAAGGCATAAAATTACTCCATCTACCAAGTCAACCCTTAACATAAATTCGTCAAATCAAGTCATATAAAATAGCGACTTCATCCCTGCAATTTCTTAGATATGTCCTGCAACTTTGGACCCTACAACTAGCCTTAGATCCCTCACACGTGTGTTAGAAATGTCGGTCCTGTTACCACTCAAACCAGCAGGGAACCTAAAAAGGGTTCCTAAGAGGGAAAATGCTAGACTAAGGGCAACAATGGAGGCTTATCCCACTGTCACCACAACTAAGACTCCCTGCTCTTTACAAAATTTCACCGATGAGAGGAGTCCCGATGTTTTTTGGAAGCCACTTATAAAGGATATGGCAATGAATAGGTAATGAAGTGATCCTAGAAACCCTTTCCCAAGGAGGAGGTGAATAATGGAACTTGCTTGCTCTTTAAGCAAGGGACTTGCCTTTCAAGGGAGAGGGAGTGATGATAAGGGAGAAGGATACAACTTGTAGAAGTACTTCCCGATCCATAAAATCCTATAAGAAATTAGATTCCAAATAGTCCTTGATGATTTAATCTTTGAAAAAACAAGACCCCACGGTACCAAGTGGACCCAACCCAGGTTTGGGGATGGTCCATGGAATATGGAAACTAATGATGCTCCTATCTTGGAAAAGGTGAGGGGAATGGATCAAACAAGAATATTTTCTTCAATGAGTCAAATTGATCCTACTAGGTTCTATCCTTGGGGATGCCTAGGAAAAACTTGGTCCTATAGCTAGGGCTTGGGGTTCCTGGAGATTCCACCGTTGGTATTGCCTCAAATTCAGAGGAGAGTGAGGGGACCCACCAGCGCATAGCCTCTAAGAGATTTAAGTTTTTCTGTGGGTGAATTCCAAGGAAATTGAGGCCCTATGTGACCTATGAGGGCTAGACCTGGGGAAAAGGGGAAAATGGTAAGAAATAAGGGGAAAATGACCACCCTTTTGAGGGATCAATGCTTGTTTCCCTTGGGTATATGGAGTCAAGGATGATAATGATTGAGAATTTAATTTCTTGGTCAAGGAGGCTCGAAAAGTCAACTTTGTCCAATGTTAAGGGAAAAAGAAGAAAAGTTACCTTCAAGAATTTATACTTTATACAAATGGTGCAAGCTTATCGAGACAAAACAATCTCTAGGACATTTAATTCTTCTAACAATGACCCATACATTGAACGAGCTAAATAGAGACTTAATTCCACATTTCAATCATGCAACAAATAGCCCTAATTATAACAAAGTTCAACAATATGCAAAAAAAAAATATATCATAAAAATTTACTCACAATGTAGAGAGTATGTCCATCCAACATCACATTTGCAAAAATGAAGCTCCAAGATAAAAAATGGCCCAAATCAATACATCAAAATTCATCCATCATCCAAAAATAATCCTCCAAGAAGAAATGCGAAGTTATCTAAAGATAGAGAAATCCTAAGTGAAGTGATGATACAAATAAATGTAGCTAACATCAATATATACCCCTTTTAGGAGTTCGAATTATCCTATGAGCCTACATCAACCCCTACTAATAAAATAATGTGCAAATAAAACCCCTATTGGTGACAAGCCCACCAAACTAGCTTATAACCAGAATAATAACCTCTCAGGAGGTCAAATAATAATATGTACATGTCGCGGTGCCCTCCAAAGGCCTAATGATATCCAGAAGTGCCATTGTGATGAAAAAATTCCTCGAAATATGATGGACAAGGGGGTGGCCCCTTGTTCTCCAAGTAGTAGATCTGTGGTGCTCCCAGTGGGTGTCGGGGCACATAAAACCCCATGGGTCTCCATATGAGTCGAAGATGCCTGTAGATCCTCTGCAAGGGATCCAGTGGTGGAATGAACAATATCATGACATCGTACAAGTCCCGGGACACCTGCCAAGAGTGTGGGGCTCTTGTGGGGCTTGTTGGTAATAATGTACCAAGCACATCATCATCATCCCAAAAGTGGATCGCTAGTAATATCTGAACATCGGTGGGGATCCGTGGAGTGTTGTCTGCTGCCGTGGAGGTCCATGGCTCTCTACGCACACCCTATATGTGCCAATGTATCCCTTTGGGGGTTAGGATCACATATAGGGAGACTAAAGCCAAATGGAAACCACCTGCAATCCTGTATAAGATCCAATGCGTCCCCTAGGCTTCTAGTACAACCAATCATTAGAATAATTGTGTAAAAGAGTTTACAAACCATGGAAAAAAAATGGGCACTTCACAATGGAATTCCCTTCCGTAGTGGGATTTTCCATGTTCTACTGTATCCAAGCTCCAAAGTGGGTTAACCAAACACCTTATTAGGAGGTTTCAACCCTTAAAGGGGATAATATGTCCAAGGTATAATGGGGGTCAAAAATGATAAATAAGTGAGATGGAGTAGGGAATGAGAGGGAAAATCCTAGGTCACATATTGGGGCATAGGGACAACTAGATAAGGGGAAGCCCATACATGGGTATATAATGTGTAGGATGGAACAATCATGGCACATGAGGTGCCCCAAACTTGATTTATCCACCCTTCTTTATATTTATTTTTCCTTTTATGATTTTTCTTTAATTAAATGCTCGGGGTTCAAAGGACAAGAGCATGCTGTGAATAATATAGTAGTGATTAACCCCGTTTAGGTAGGGTGGTTCATCGCCCTCCAGGGGCCGGGACAATCATGGGTTCCTAAATGACAAAGGAGTCTCATCTAGGGCCTATGGAACCAGGGTGATGACCATGGATGGGGTAGAGCTCATGTGTTGGATTTTTCCCATGTGCTAATTATTTTTTTCCCAAACATCTTTTGCATTTTGTGGTACAATTTCCTGTTAAGTGTGGCCAATTATGCTTTTTCTTTTTATTTTAGTTGCTTCAACCTTTGGGGCATCATTCCAGGCTTGACCCAAGGTGGGGGCAAGGGGGTAGGGAGGCTAACCCCATGTGGACTCAGAGATGAAATGTGGACCCATGTGGGAGAAATGATGAATGGGGGTACAATGAGTGGAAAGGGAGTAATATATGCAGATAAATGATCAAGACCACACACCCAAATTTGGAGTTTCCCAAGTAGTACCACCCTAGATCCAAATGGTCAATAAAGGAGATTCCACAGGACTAAGATCCAGGGTAACATCCAAAAGAGATCAAGGGGACATGAGCACAGACTAAGTCCACTCTTTCCGCAAAATCCCCCCATCAATCTATGCACAATAGTATCATTATAAGTAAACTCAATACTCAATTACCAAATGAGAAGACATACCTTTAGATTTGGGAGTCCCACCTTCAAACATATGATCAAAACATATGGATGAGGTACCACATGGATGGCTCAGGTTGTGGATAAATGGCACAACGAGTTAGAAGAAGGTTTCAAGGAGCTGCTCGATGCCAACTGAGGCCCATCATGGAGAAATATTTCTCTTGGGGATATCACCCACGAAGTGGTGGGTAACATCTGGTTCCAACTAGAACGTGATATCTCAAAGAAGTGGACAAGGCTACTCGAACGGGAGGTCATGAGAACTCCTACAATCTCTTGGTCATTATAGACATGTTATATGCACATGTAAATAATCAAAGCCGCGGAGAAACATGTTTTTAATGGTGTCTTATGATCACCCATGCTTAATGTAAGCTCATAAAATAAATAAGTAAAAAAAAAATGAAAATTTTAATATAAATGCATCTAATCTATCATGAGGAAAATCATATGACATTATTTCTAATGCAAAAAATCAACATGCGATTCATCCTACTCTAACATGCATATAGATATGCTACTACTACATGTAATCATAAATCCAGTGCAACCAACATATCATAATATCAATATCAATATACTTATGCCTGCCATTATCATTTAGTCATGTAGAAAATCTCAAATCAATTGTGGTCTTAGTCACATGGAGGATGAAGGGAGTGGGAGGAATGAGAACATGATACTCGTTCGAGGTAAAAGGAAGCCCTAGGAGAAAGAAAATTAGTTGATCTAGATGTGTTAGGATTTCCCTCCAAGTACAAAATGGAGGAATGGATGATCACTCTAAATAACTCCCTATCATGATCATTACTTATGGTATTATGTTTTATAGATGCCATCGGGAAATTATGAGAGGGGAAGGAATGTTGAGGGAAAGAAGAAGTGCATCAACTAGGGTGCTCGAGGTGATGGTCACACTGGAAAGGGGAGGACATGGGGTGATCAAAACCCCGAGGGTGCATCCAAGGCGGTAAATTATAATCATCGAGGGGTTCATCCTTGACACTACACTCAGAAGGGTAAAGGGCTCGCAAACACTTGAGGTCATATGATAAGGGGTGAGGGTATCAGTTGAGGGAGACTTAAGATGATGGAAAAGAGGAAAAGACGAAGGGGAGAGTGAAACATTATATTCGACGGGTCTTTCTCCCTCCAAATTATAATTTAAAGGCTCAAGTGATTTGAATATAGAATCATAAGGAAGTTAGGTGGGAGCCTTATTGATTTCATCATCATTAATACCGATGATTGAATCTCCCTTAAAAGGAGAATCAACTATCTCCAAATGCTCCTCCTCAAGAAAATTAAAATAAAAATCTTTCTTCCCAAGGGTGTCAATGGATATGTCATCATAAGTTATGATCGAGGGGAAAGGAATACTAATCTCAACCTCATCCTCCTTATCAGTGTCATAGATGGGCGCATAATCAAATAGAGGACCAACAATTTCCCATTTCCCTTTTTCAATATGGAAATAATATTCAATGTCATCTTCTAAGGGGTTAATGGGATCACCTTCCTCAATGTTATCAAAAGGAAAATCATCGACAATATTATCGTTGAGGAAAGTAAGGTTAGTCTCAAATTCCTTCTCCAAAAACTCATTTTTCTCAATACACATGTTCTCAAAGTCATCTAGTTCATCACGTAGACTTGAAGAAGATTGGTTGTCACCCAGATTGTGAAAGTTTCATAACAAAAACCCTATTGCAGTGTCTAGATCTACTTCGCCTACTTGTTTAATTAACTTAACAAGTTATTTAACTGAAGTATTTAGAAAAGAATTAAAGCAGACACAAAATGCAGCCTACACATCTACATATCATTTATTGAACAACACGCACATTTGACAAGATTACAGAGATTTTTCGGACAAATGTCCCCGGAAAAACCCAATGCGGGAAAACTGGTGCAAAAACTCTAGAGGGTTTTATTATTATGCATAATATGAATACAACATTATTGGCACCAGAAATGGTTTTCTTTACAGAGAAATTACACGGAAGATGTACCTTTCACTCGGAGACAGAAAATAGGGATGAATCACACCCTCAATCAGGATTTACAGATAACGATCCCTTTCTGACCCACTGGAACCCTTAGCGTTGCCTCTGCAGCCTCTGCGTCGACCCCTACTAGCTAGCATCCCCATTGTGTCACCCTCACTAGTGCTACGCTGCCTCTACGTTGCCCTGGCTAGGCCTGCATCACCCTAGGTGGTGTTAAATTTCCCCTGTGCTGCGCTGCCTAGGTCTGCGTCACCCTAGCTGGGCTTATGCAGTCCTCTGCGTGGTGCTGGCTGAACTGTGTCCTCCTGGATGACTCTACGATGTCTCGTACAAGCTGCCTCTTTGCTGCTGCATTCTCAGCCTTGGATCAAATCATCCTTTGCCAATCTCTGCCCCCCACTGCATTGCAAACTTGTTTCGAATTCCTGAGCAAACCTCGCCCCAAAAAATTTATTTAGTCTTCAATGCTTTTCCTGTGTGTGTGTTTGCCTGTGTGCGTGTTCTCTTATACTTTTCTCATTGGGAAACCAATAGTCGTGATCTAATCTCTAATCGAAGGCTCAGATTAAAAAACTGCTTGATCCACGTCACTTAGAACATTTCATCACATGTGTTTAATTAATTCACTTAAATTTTTCTAATTCCCTAAGTTAGACTTAGGGTCCTCATTAAAAAAATTAATTATTTGAATATCTCATACACCAAATGATATTTCTCCAAACACTTTCTGGGTCTTGGAGATATCGTGTGTCTTAGCCCCTCCACCAAGTTTCGGAGCTAGAGTACACCGAATGCTACCCAAAATATCAACACTCCCTCTTAGCAAGGAGTGTGCTCTAGCAATACATCCACATTGAAGTATTTCCTAATATTGACATCGGTCTCTTTGCTACTGATGCTTGGCCTGCTACCCTCCATCCTCTGCGCTGATGCTCCCTGTACTGTTGCCCATGTCTCTGTCACTGACACTGCAACATCTGTACTGCATCTCCCTCTCAAATTTCTGCATCAAGCTGCCAACTTCTTCACTGCAATTTAGTTGTTGAGAAGTAAGCAACAAAAGTACCCCTGCCCAATTAATGACAGATAAGTCAATTAGGCTGCATATCATCACTGAATCTCCTTTGGCTACTACACTGCGTTGTCTCTCTGAAGCTACTGCGCTGCTGCTGCTCTGCCTTGTGTAAGCACTGCCCCTTTGCGTTGCTACTTCTATGCTACTACTGCCTCTGCATTGTGTTGCTCCAGTCTACAACATCCCAGATCTGCCCTCTACTTCACTGTGATCTTCTGCACACACTGATCCCATCATCCCTCTAATGTCTTAAGCCTCCCGTAGCACGTATGTGATCCAATATTCGGGGCACCTCAAGGATCATACCTCCACCATCTGTAGCTGATCTACAGATCTATATCGCCCCACCTCTTCTCTCGAGGCGCATGAGGACTCATAGCCACATCATCCTCACTACCACTGTTGCCTCTAGCTGATGCTACCTTGGAATCAGAAGATCCATTGTCATTCTTCTTAGGACAAGTGATGGCGAACTGTCCAAGTTCGTCACTATTAAAGCACCAAACCTATGATAGGTCTCTCTTCTTCTTCCCTTGCTGATGTCGTTCCTTTGATGCAAGAGTTGTGTCCACTTCCTCCTCCTTCTTCACTTTGCTTCTCCCGGTGTTGAATTCCTTCTTGGTCATCCACCAGATCTTCTCCTGTCGAAGGATGGCCCGTATGTCACCCCAATTATGGAGTTGTGCTCTACCCAAAATTCTTTGGACAAATGTTTCCCACTCGTCAGTGACAACATTCAGGGCTCCCCTTACTAAGAGTCCTTCATCCGGAGTTGACCACATGGCAATTAGCTGATCCTGAATAGTCTGCAATCTGGAAAGGAATGGATCGATCTCTTCCCCTTTGTGCATTTGGAAAATCCTCATCTGGTTATCCAGAAGCATATTACGTTAGACGGAGCTCCCCTCTGATACAGCGTGGTCATAGTTTTTTAGAAAATTATATATTACAGAGCAATGAAACACATAAAATATGCGGAAAACAAAAACACACAAAACACATAAACTAGAGATACATAGATATATGTGGTTCACCTAGTTTGGGCTACATCCACCCTGAACAACCATTCCTTCCTTTCTATTATCCAGCAAAATGAAGAGAAACAACCTACAACAGATTATCTGTAATATCCTATTTTCTCTCTCACAGTCTCCCTATCTATTTCTCGCTCTGAGAATACACATACAATACACATCCGCAATACAATACCCTCATACAAGAGAGGGGTTGCCTTCTAGGGCAAAAAACCATAAACTAAACATAAATTCTACCGTCAGATCATCTGCCTAATGAACGGCCTAGATTGACTAGAAATTACTATACTTTTACAAGGCAATTTTACATCTGTTTTTAACAGCCGCCCCCTCCTGGACCCCCAGGAAGCGTTTAATTACGGGCGGCATTGCTGCCCCATTAAGTTACAGGGGTCCAACGCTGTGATACAAGATAAACAAGATAATCAGGCTCCACACCCAACAGAGTTGTCCACATCTCATTTGTCGTCTTCTTTTTGGCAATGTGTGGGACCACGTGATCCTTCACCCATCCATGATCAAGCGCTTTTCCCGCGCCTGATTCTCGTTAAAATTCTGAAGAGAATTTGCATCGGACGTCATAGATACGACATTATCTGTGTTTTCCTTGATACCATACTCCTCTAGGACTGACAGGATTCTAGCCTTCCAGATTGTGAAGTTGGACACAACGTCCAACCTATCCTGATCACGCAGTCCATACGGAGCCATCTAGCTCAAATATTTTGAAACAGGTACTCCTCTCCCTCTTTCTACTGCAACACTCAACATAAAAATTGGATCTGGGTTTCTTGGCGATAAAAACACTCTATAGTAGTTGCTCCCTCTGACAACTGATTTCCCTCCCGGAAATCCTCCGCCAAAAAAACTGAATCACTCCTCTATGATCACCATCCTGATCAAATCTCAGATCTGTTTGGCACATATATGTTGAGCAACTGTTCTCCTCCCACTCTTGTCACCTTTTCTAGGCACTGTTCTGCACCGACAGAACCTGTGCCACACCAACAACTTTTAAAGATCAAAAGCTCTGCTTCCATAATTTTGCAAACTGCACAGTAATTTCCACATGGACTGCATCCCTCTGGCTGGCCTATACGTGAGTAGACTGGCTCAGCGCAACATAGGCTGCTCCTGTGTCACTTTGGAAGGCTCTGCGCTGCCTCTGCATCACTCATATGGCTCTAGGTTAGCCTCTGCGTGGCCTCTACGTCATCTTGGATGGGTTGCGTCCCTCCTGGTGTTGCACTGCCCCATTTTGGATCTCTATTGCTTCAACTACCCTCTCTGTAGCAATTATCTTTAGTCGCTCTGCTGGTGGATCAACTTGATCTACAATGCTCAGATACCATGTGAAAGTTTTAAAACAAAAACCCTACTGTAATGTCTAGATCTACTTCGCCTACTTTTTTAATTAACTTAATAAGTTATTTAATTAAAGTATTTAGAAAAAAATTAAAGCAGACACAAACTGCAACCTACACATCTACATATCATTTACTGAACAACACGCACATGTGACAAGATTACACACAGATTTTTCGAACAAATGTCCCCAGAAAAATCCAATGCGGGAAAACTGATGCAACAACTCTAGCGGGTTTTATTATTATCAGAATATGAATACAAAATTCTGGGCACTAGAAATGGTTTTCCCTACAAAGAAATTACACAACAGATGTACCTTTCACTTGGAGACAAAAAACATGGCTGAATCACACCCTAAATCGGGATTTATAGATAATGAGCCCTTTCGGATCCACTGGAACCCTCAGGGTTGCCTCTGCAGCCTCTGCGTCATCTCCTACTAGCCAGCATCCCCACTATATCACCCTCACTAGTGCTATGTTGCCCTGGCTGGGCCTGCGACATCCTAGCTGGTGCTGCGATGCCCCTGCAATGCGCGGGCTGGTCTGCATCACCCTGGCTGGTATTGCGCAGCCTCTACGCAGTCCTCTGTGTGGTGCTGGATGAACTGCGTCCTCCTGGATGACTCTATGCTGTATGGTACAAAATTCCTCCCTGCTGCTATATTCTCGGCCTTGGATCAGATCATCGCTTGTCGATCTCTGCCCCTCACTACACTGCAAACTCGCTTCAAATTCCTTAGTAAACCCCGCCCGAGAAATTCGACTTAGTCTTCAATACTTTTCCTGTGTATGTGTTCTCCAACTAACCCCAAGCCCTTCTCTTATATTTTTCTCGTTGGGAAACCAACGTCTGTGACCTTATCTCTAATCGACGGCTCAGATTAAAAGACTGCTTGATCCACGTCACTTAGAACATTTCATCACATATGTTTAATTAATTCACTTAATTTTTATAATTCCCTAAGTTATACTTAGGGCCCTCATAATTTATTTTTTTTATCTAAATATCTCGTGTGTTTTAGCCCATCCACAAAATTTCAGAGCTAGGGCACACCCGATGCTACCCAAAATCTCAACACATATTACCAGAGCCTTCACCAACCCCCTTTTCTAAGGTCTTGCCACATGTAACAGGGGGGGGGGGGTTCCTTCTCATCTTTACCAAGACAATTTTCAAGGTAACTCCTTTCATTCCATATATTTTCCATAGAGGCATCTCTGAGAGACTCCCATTCTTCATGAGGGATGCCACCCCATCTTTTTAGAAAAATATCTTCAGAGCTGTCATAATCAGTGGAAATATTATGAGGGAGGGTGTCATACCAATATTTAACCTGACCTTCAAGAGACAAGGCCAATAATTTGACAATTATATCTTCATTGTTAATCCTTACTGGGGCTAAGACCCAAAAAAAGTTGTGCATATGTTCATTGGGATATTGGTTATAACTCCCTTTGAATTTAGGTATCGAACCTTTGATCCATGCTTTGATTTTAGGGTGCTCTATAAATTCTTCAGTAGTAAGGTCATTATAAGGGGAAGGGGGGAAAAACCTGCTCCTCGAGTTAGTACATTTCTTATGATTTTTACACATTAGAATTAAAAATGGAGTCACCAGGGTGACTGTAGGTGCCTTGATAGATGGTTTCTTCACCCTACACACATTAAATTTAAAGTTGAATGAAGAACCAGGGTTTCGTTCTTCCAAAGGAGTCGCCAATAATATTATGTCAATATGTCGTATGGAAAAAAATACACACGCCTCGTCCTTGACAACGACATAAAAAATGTTACCACTCAAACCAGCAGGGGACCTAAAAGGGGTTTCTAAGAGGGCAACTACTAGACTAAGGGCAACAGTGGAGGCTTATCCCATTGTCACCACGACTGCCACTCCCTTCTCTTTACAGAATTTAACTGATGGGAGGAGTCCCGATGTTTTTGGGAAACCACTTATAAAGGATATGAGAATGAATAGGCAATGAAGTGATCCTAGAAACCCTTTCCCAAGGAGGAGGTGAAGAATGGAGCTTGCTTGCTCTTTAAGAAAGGGAATTTCCTTCTAAGGGAGAGGGGGTGAGGATAAGGGAGAAGGATACAATTTGTAGAGGTACTTATTGATCCCTAAAATACTATAAGAACTTGGATTCCCAAATAGTCCTTGATCATTTAATATTTGAAAAAACGGGACCACATGGGACCAAGTGGACCCAACCTAGGTTTAGGGATGGAATATGGAAACCAATGATGCTCCTATCTTGGATAAGGTGAGTGGAAAGGATAAAAAAAAAAAATTTCTTTAATGAGTCAAATTGATCCTACTAGGTTCTAGCCTTGGGAATGCCTAGGAAAAACTTGGTCCTAGAGCTAGGCCTCAGGGTTTCTGAAGATTCTAACGTTGGAATTGCCTAAAATTTGGAGGAGAGTGAGGGGACCCACCAACGCAGTAGCCTCTAAGAGATCGAAGTTTTCTTGTGGGTGAATTCCCGGGAAATTATGCCATAAGTGACCTATGAGGGCTAGAGTTGGGGAAAAGGGGGAAAAGGTAAGAAATAAGGGGAAAATGACCACCATTTTGAGGGACCAGTGCTCATTTCCCTTGGGGATATGGAGTCAAGGATGTTAATGATTGAGAATTCGGTTTCTTGATCAAGGAGGCTTGGAAAGTCAACTTCGTCTAATGTTAAGGGAAAAATAAGAAAGTGACCTTCAAGAATTAATATTTCATACAAATGGTGCAATACTATCACCAATAAATATTGTTGACAATTTTTTATATATATTTATGAGGTGCCTAAACACTATGTCTTATATTCCCGTGTATGTGGTGGTAAGCGAAGTATAAGGTGGGGAGCGGGGTATGGCCGCCATCACCCTGGGAAATGAATGAGGTAAATGTGCCTATCCACCCCTCATTCACTCAAGTTTAGGTGTTATTTTTTCGCAAGCTTTGGTTTTGATGGATATTACACCAACTGACTCCACTCCCATGCATGTTCGTCACCTCATCTTAACTCTTGCTCATTACTTGATAGTACTTGGCTCTCTCCTTCTTTAACGCATGATGGATTCTTCCTCCCTCTATCCATTATCCTCATTTGGTGAAGCTATCTCTGTGCCCTTTCCTTTCTTCATTGATTTTTTGGTAGGAAATTTTAAATTTTTCCTCCCCTCTCCGAGTTGCACTATTGGCTCCACTTCTAGTTCTTGTTTAGGTCAATTGGATCTATGGTTTCCTCTCGCAACCTTAAATTTTTCCCTTGGCTTCATCCTCTTCATCCCTTCCCCCCTGTTCTCTTCCCTTGTCACATCTTTTCCTCCTTGTTGCAATGATAACCAGGCCTCGAGCATTGAGTTATTGAGGTAACAATGGTGGTGTTTCACATGGTGGCTGGCGTGCATGCTATAGAGTTGAATCCTCAGCTTGGTTATTTCACTAGACTTCTCTGGAGATACAATAGGAGCTTAGGTAAGTCAGAGAGGAAGTGTTTCATGAGCACGATTATCACTAAGATTTGGATTTATTTAGTAAATTGGTGGCCTAGGTTCCATACACCAGGAATGTCGAGGACCACCAAAATCAGTGTTTACATACAATTGACCTACATTGGGAAATGAAGAGCCGCTTGGGAAAGGTTCTCTAAGAGTGAAATTATTCTAAGGATGAGATATTTTTTATGCTAAATGATATGCAACTGCATCTAAAGACTCTAGACAACAAATTAGAATGCATTGAGACGAGTTTGCCACTAGGTTTAGGTCCAAGAATCAACAACAATGATGTAGCCACTCCCATTGAAGTGGATGCTTCTATTTATTCCTATTTTGTGGGATGTATGGGTAGGCATGGTATTTTTTTCTTTTCATCTTTACAATTCATTTTGCACATGCAAGCTCTATTATTCTAGAATTTTACATGTTCATTATTTTACACTCAAGAACTTTGTCTACTTTTGTTTCATTTTGGACTCAAAGTCTATTTGGACAAAAGGATTATTGTTTTTCCAATGATTTGGTTTCCCTAGTGGCAGATGAGACGCCAACAATAAATTTTTTATTATGCAAGTTTGGAGATTATCAATAAATTTAGCTTACAAATAAAAGAAAAAAGCACTACCTCTTAGATTCATATCCTTAGTATGCTTCACTCTACCGTAACCATGGAAGTCACGTTCATTAAATATCTCATTAAAAAGGAGAAATTGCAATAGACATTGAGGCCATTGTTGAAGAGTGAAAATTTTATCAAAACACTACTAGAGCTTTGAAGACAACCCAATTGTATTTCCAGGGCTTTAGGAACATGAAAATATTGCATGATTGAATGCATTTCTTATTATTTAGGCTAAGAAATCTATCTTTTGGAACTTTGTGAGATTAATAAAAACACAAAACTAATAGAAATTAGTCATCTAAGGCCATCAAGTATACTACTTTTATTGATTTTTCACTTTATCCCTCAAACCATGTGATCTATACAAACACAAATCTAATGGAAATTTGTCATCAATACCACTAATTATGCTATTCTTATTGAGGATATTGACTGCTCACTTTATCTTTCAAACCATGCAAAGATGCTTGTGAGAGTAGATGGTAGAGAAAAATACCTAATGCATAAATATGATGATAACAATAATCATGTGAGCTTCTCCACAACTTCCTTAATGATCCTCCTTAGGCATAAAAATTGTAACTCAAAGAATTAAGGATGCAAAGGATATCTCATTCATTGTGGGATTGAGATGAGGGAGAGATAAAAAAAGTTATGAGGCATTTTTAGAATATTTGACACTTAAAATATCATCACACTAATATTAATGTTGCTAAAACAAGAAAGAGAAAGAGAATTATAGAGAAAGATACATAGAATTAGGAAAAGAGGAATTATAAGAGTGAGGATTCGATAATGCTAGAAGTTGACTTAACAAAATTACAATTCTCTTTGTTGTAATCTCAATTCAAGTTTTGTGATGTTGAGAATGTCAATTTTCTATAGGTTCATATCTAAAATTAATCAAGAAAATATGTGAGAAAATTTCATGGAGCTTAATATAATTTTTTATTCTAGACAAAATCTTTAACATATTTTGTATGAAACAAATAAAAACTATGAATTTTATTTACAATGAGATGGATCATTGAACCTATACACGATTTGTGGATTGTTGAGATATTTACTTTTAAGTATTATTATACATTTTGATCACATTTCATATTTATTAGAACAATGGGCATGTCATAAAATACATACTAAATGGTTGTGAAACCAACTTATGTACTAAAATAATAATCAAATATTAGATGCCAATGCTATAACCATGTCATATTTATAATAGGTAGACACATAGTATTTCCAATGCAACAAAATAACTATGAATCAACATGTTAATTACTTTTAGAAATATGGAGTATGTAAAATTGAATGGAAAGAGTAACCTCATTTTCTTGGGTTACTTCAATGTCTATTAAATGCTCTTCTAAATGATAATTGATCCATATATTTTCAATTAAGCTTGCTAATAATTTTCCAATTCCATTACAATTTACACCCATAACCCTTGACTAATTGTTTTGGTGTTCTTCACAAGAAAGAGTGGAATTAAGTTAACAAATGAATACAATTACATTATGCTTAGTCTGGGATCCAAACATATTGGTATGGACATTAAACACAATGTCAATTCTCACTGAGACATTTGTTGGTAGTGGTCATAACAAATGAATTCAAGTGGGGATTCAAAAAGTCAAGGTGTTTAAATTTCTCCTACAAGATTTCATTAATTAACACAAAAATGGTGCATATGCCAATACAATGGAAGCATTATCTAAGTCTAAGATATGTGAAAGATTTAATATTGTGGAGGGTTACATTATATTAAGAAATAGAAGGGATCCAAATAGAATAAATATGATTTTAATCTTTATATGACAACTTGTAATGGTAGTAATGAAAATTAAATCCTTTAATCTTTCCATATTCATTTAATACAAAAAGTAAAGTGGTAATTCAAAAACCAAGATTTTGGATGTCAAGACATTCATGGATTTTTGAACATCTGACACATATTTTTAAATTTAATAAAATTTGTTGTTGTTTATAAATGATAGGGGACCTAAAAATTTTACATTTTTTTGGAAGATGTTTGTTAAATCATTCTTCTAAGATGGGTTTGAATGTATTTAAAAGGCTAGGAAGAGTTCAATTTTGATGCCACTAATGATAATTGTATGCTAAAATTAATAGAAAGTACTTGGCATGAAGTCTTAAGAATAAGCTAATCTTGGAACCTCTAACTTTTTGTTGTGGTATGGAAGGATAAATGTTCAGTTTGTCAAAGCCACTAAACTTAGGAAAGTGGGATACCTTAAATTCAATTGATATGCTCTTTTGTTCCTCCTATATCGGTGGGCTTGCAAATATAGTATTGATTCGTTTAAAAAATTAATATCCTAAACAAAAACTCTCCTAATTTAACAATTTAGGTATATCTTTACTAGATGGTTCCTTCTATTGTCATTGCCTCCACCTTGTTGGTTGTTTTTGTCTTCTACTTATTGTTTTGCTTAGTATGTACATTAGTCGTTATAATGATAATTATAATAAGTAATCCTATACAAATTTTATATATGATTAGAATTCCACCATGTTTCAAGTTCTACACATGGGGGGATTATCCCCAAAAGTGCTTTTCCTACTTAATCGACCTAAATTTTATTAGAGTCCAAGTGTCATATAAACTTTAACATCATATATTGTTGGAATTTAGTAACCAAAGGAAAGTTTTTTGCATGATTATACAACTCGACATTACATTAATGGGTTACTTATTTTAATGTTGTTTATTGTTGTAATCTAGGGGATTGTATAGAGAGGGTACCAATAATCCTTCATATAGTGCATCATATACCATTATACGATATTACACAAGCACACACATAGAAGAGAGGAAGGAAGAGGAAAATCATGTTGAGAACAACAATAAGTACTTTATATTATATCCATATCACTATCGATTCACTTTTCATATTCAAGATATCATATTTATAATCTAATTCATATTACTTATATATTTACTAGATGATTCCTTCTACTGTCATTGCCTACACCTTATTGGTTGTTTTGGTCTTCTACTTATTGTTTCACTTAGTCTCTATGTTAGTAATTATAGTGATAATTATAATAAGTATCTTATTAAATTTTTATAGATGATTAGAATTCCACCATGATTCAAGTTCTACACATGGGGGGATGATTCCCAAAATGGTTTTTCCTACTTAATCGACTTAGATTTTATTAGAGTCTTAAGTGTGATATAAAATTTAACATCATATATTGTTATATTAGGGAACCAAAGGGAATTTTTTTGCGGGATTATACAACTTGACATTACATTAATGGGTTACTTATTTTAATGTTGGTTATTGTTGTAATCTAGGGGATTGTATAGAGAGGGTATTCGTAGTTCTTCACACAATGCATCATATGCCATTATACAATATTATACAAGCACACACATAGAAGAAATGAAGGAAGATAAAAGTAATGGAGAGATCAACAATAAGTACTTTATATTATATCCAATACCACCATCAATTCCTTTTGTTACATTCATGATCTCATATTTATTATCTTATTTAGTTATTAGATACTTACAACTACTTTAACTACTCTAGTTAGCTGAGATGGCCCAACAGTCTACTTATTTACATGTTTGTATCTAGTTGATTGTATTTTATCTTAGTCCATATCATCCCCACCCTCAAATCCTTCTTCATCCTAAAGAAGAGGAAGGTTTGGAGTTTACTATTTTTGGCAGTCTTTCACGTCCTGAACTTTTAGAGCCGTTTTGAGGCCCTAAACGATGTGTTTTGGGAAAGCAGGGACCAACCTATGTCTTTGGTTAATTTTGGTCACTTAAAATTTGTATTCCTCAAATAGATATCTCTAACTAGGTATTGTGCATGTCAAACAGAGATCGTATGCCAAAGTTACGACCCTGGGAAGTTGATGTACCAATTTACCCAAACGGGGCCCATAGTTTTGGCACTTCATCTCCTAGGGTTAGGTTTTTGGATGTTTACGGTTTTCCATTGTTTCTTAATAATAAATAGGATTTCGAGCCTCATTGTAACACAGTTCAGAGGTAGGTATCTGACACATATCTTCTCATAGATAAGCTACCATCACCCAAGCTAGTTTATTTGCATTATGTCTGTAAGCATATTTAAGTTCTTTAATATTAATGAAATGAAGTGTTATTTCTATTGAATATTTGTATTTATGGTTATATTCGTACTCTGTTGTGTTCCTACATAAATTTAGATTAGTGGTATCAGAGCGGTCTTCTCTTTCTCTGTTTTTCTTTGCATGTCCCCGATGAGGTCAGGGTATAAGGAGTTGAACCCTTGCAAGATCAACCTTGCAAACCCGACGACCTCCCATGGCGGAAGAAAAGAAAGATGAGGGAGCGAGAGATCCTATCAAAATATTGCTCAAGGAGGCCCTCGAGAAACATAGGAACGCGATCATGGATAACTTTGCCCAGATCCTTCAACGACTACCCACTAGCGACACATCTTCATCCAACAACCACTATAGAGGTGCCATGCCTTTTAAGGTACAAGTTAACTTTGAAATTCCCATACTTGAGGGCCAAATAGATGCAAACGCCTTAGATATATGGTTGAATCTATTAGAAGGATATTTTTTGATTCATGACTTTTCCAATCGGGAAAAGATTACTTTTTCACTCCTCAAAGCCGCCCCCCATGTCAAGGACTGGTGGGAAACCTATAAGAAAAAGGACAAGTGGGAAACCTCCCTGTTCTCAGCTGCACCCACCTGGAATTATTTCTAAGACACCATCAAGGAACAATATTATCCAATGGTGAGCTATGAGGACAAGTACATACAATGGACTACGTTGCGGCAACAAAGGGATCAATATGTGCACAAGCTGACGAATCTGTTCCATACCTTGTGCACAAAGTTGGGTATCAAAGATTCAGATAAACATTTGGTGCTGAAGTACTACACTTGTCTGCATAGATGCATTAAGGAGTAAATGGAGTGCCTCAACATCTCCTCGCTTGGTACAACATATCGATATGCTTCAAATATTGAGCAGAAATTTAAACAAAAGAAGCGATACTTTGGATATGCAAACGCAAAGAAGAGCAATGGACATAGCATGTCCATGACCCCCTAGGGAAACTTATAGAAGCTGCAAGCCAAGGGTGACGGGAAGGAAAAGAAGGTCAGTGACAATTGGTGCGAGTTTCATAAAATTCCCACTCACAACACAAATGAATGTCACACAAAGTAGGTGCTGGTGGCCAAGTTGAAAGACTCAGAGACAGATGAATGCTCTGATTTTGAGTCAAAACCCGACAAGGAAACCAACAAGGGTAAGTAGGTCATTGACGCATAACCCACTGCGATGGTAGCCATCATCAAGCTCTAAAAGGCAAAACCCGAAGATCTAGAGGAGGGGGAGTGCTTCTTTCACTCACAAATGGGTGAAGGGTTCGTCGTTGGAATTTATTGTCGACAACGGGAGCCAAAATAACCTCATTTTAGCAAAGGCCATGAAGCGGTTAGGCCTACCAACCACACCACACCCGTACCCATACACCATCGGGTGGCTTAACCAAGGATAATATCTTCACGTCAGCCAACAATGTCGTCTTCCCTACAACATCAAGCCCTTCACGGATGCGATATTGTGTGATGTTTCTCCTCTTGAAGTTTGTGATGTATTAGGCCAACTATACTTGTTGAAGCGACATGCTATGTATGAGTCAAGGCCTCGCACTGTTATTATTTCTTTGTGAACTAATTTATACAGGATACTAGAGGTAGCCCCGCTTATCGCAATATCTTTGATATATGCTAAGAAATGTAGTAAGATCACCTCCCATTACCAGGAAATTTGTTTTCTTTTTTATTCACTCTCAAAATAAGGGAAAGATAGTGGCCACATCCATGGGCCTTGAGAAGGGTTCCTCCACATAGCATAAGAAGGTGGACAAGGTTGTGGAAGAATACAAGGATATCTTCTCCTCGCCCACAGGGGTACCCTTGCACTATCACGTCAAACATCTAATCAATTTGACTCTTATAGCACCTCTACCCAATATAGCTCTCTATAGTTCGACTAGTTGCAACGCCTTTCAGGTAGGGTTGGGATTAGAACCACTATGTCCCATTGATGTGGCCATACAATTTGCAGCTACTCAGGAAGCTTCGACCCATGTCCAGTTTGAAACTAACATGGATAATAGCTTCATTGAGTGAATCCAACACATCTTCCATCAGGTCCATGAAATATTGGAAAAATCCAATGCTATGTGTAAGCAACGACATGATTAGCATCGAGTGCCACACAAGTTCCAGGTGGGCGACAAAGTTTGGCTACATTTTTAGAAGGAGTGCCTCGCTAGGCCCCATAGTAAGCTTCAACCGCTCCTATATGGGCCATACACCATCACCAAGGAGGTAGGGGACAATGATTTCGATCTTAGCATTCCACCGTTCCTTTTCCTACACCCAGTGTTCAATGTGGACTGCCTTTGGCCATACTTTCCACCATTACTGGATACATCCGACATTGCAGAACAACTCAAACCAACCGAGTTAAACCCATGCTACATGCAACATGCCACCACAAATCGTATCATGGACATGTAGATCAAGAACACTCGTCAGCAGAAGATCCAACTATATCGGGTTGTCAAAGCTGCCCAACTCTTGCACTAAGGCAAGTGGCTCGCCAGGGACCAAGTTCAGCAGAAGTTTCCTCATCTCATGGAGGAACTCAACGCAATGGGGACCATTGCTTCCTAAGGGGGGAGGAATGATCCAGGTTTATATTGGTGGCCACCCGCCTATTCTACTTGGTCCCCCACCATCGTTCCTTTTAGTTTTTCAATTTCCTTAATTGTGGCACATTCTACTATTTTTGGTAGTTTTTCGGGTCCTGAACTTCCAAAGTCGGTTTGAGGCCCTAAATGACGTTTTTTGGGAAAAAAATACTAACATTGGTCAAACTTTGACTGATGTTGGTCACTTAGAAGTTGTATTCCTCGGATGGATATTTCTAACGAGGTATTGTGTGCGTCAAACGAAGATCGTATGCCAAAGTTACGACCCCAGGAAGTTGATGTACCAATCTACCCAAATGGGGCTCATAGTTTTGGTGCTTCATCTCTTAGGGTTAGGTTTTTGGATGTTCAGGGTTTTCCATTATTTCTCAATATTAAATAGGCCTTCGAGCCTCATTGTAACACAATTCAAAGGTAGGTAGTCGACACATCTCTTCTCAGAGACAAGCTACTGTCGCTCGAGCTCTTTTATTTCCATTATGTTTGTAAGCATAATTCAGTTATTGGATATAAATGAAATGAAGTGTTATTTCCGTTGCATCTTTGTATTTATGGTTATATTCATATTCTGTTGTGTTCCTGCATAAATTCGGATCACACACACACACACGAAGGTATATACACCATTTATTTCATTAATAAGAGGAGGAAGGGAGTGCTCCTATATAAATTTATATGGCCACTTTTTCAAGTCATAAGCGTGAGATGATTCGATTAGGGTTGACCTAAGTTTGATTGAAGCAAATTTGAACTCAATGTAAATTTAATTTTAATAAGGAAGATTGAATTTGGTAGGTTTTGAAATAATGTTTAAGGAGTATACCTTTTCATTAAAGCTACATTGAACTTCATTTGAACGTGGCTTGTAAACAATGAGGACTAGTTTGTTGAAATTTCAAGTAAATCAGATAATTGGAAAAGTATGTTAAGGTATCAAAGTATTTGAAGGTGTAAAATTGGAAGAATCCCTGATGGATAACCATGTGGCTTCTTGGATACCCCTTACTTATGATGTGGTCATTTGGATGCTCAATTTCCCACTTTTAAGGACACTTGGTAGATTTAACATGGGTTGAAGGGCCTTTGGAGGTTGCATGCTACATCAACGCTCCACATTTTCCCCTCATTATCAACACTCCACTACATGCAGTTTATCATTATTATGGATTTAATCCCTTAGAATTTTCCCAAGTGGCATGAATGTGCCTAAAAATATGTAATTTAGCTACATTAATGGTGAATAAGGTCATTTTACCCTCCTTGGGTTAGTTTAGGTGATTTTACCCTAGAAAACTATTATTTTAATGTAAATTAAGTTGAGCATATCTGATATAAATAGAGGTGCACTTCCTCTCATTTTCTTGTGGTTAGATTTAGGGGATATATCCTTTTGGAGGTTTGAAATATATGTTATTTTTCTGTCATAATTTGGATATGGATAGATAAGTTGAGTTACTTTTCTTGGTTGGAAATGTGATGTGAAGTGATGCATTTTCATGGATGTTTATAGTTAATCTTGGATGATGAATGGTGAATTAGGTTATTTTATTTGCTATATTTTGGTATGACGTTGCATGGGATTAATGTTCATGGGCTACGCTATATTATTTGGTAGTTTATTCCTTATCCCTTGTTGAGTTAAATCCTTCCTCCAAGTATTTCAGGAATATAGATAAAATTATCTTTCCATTAATCATCTAGAAAATATGAGACCCTATATCTCAAACCCTAAGATAAGTTAGTTTATTTTCCATAGCTTTTTTGGATATATATAGTGAAATTTCTAGCTACTGAGAAGGTGCTATTAATCCAATTAACTATTTCCTTTTACTTGTTCACAACAAATTAATTCTTCTATTGGAAGTAATGAATAATAAAATGAACAACAACATTCACAAAATAAAATTTTCATTGAAATATATGAGAGCCCATTCATACAATTGACACAAGTATTTTTGGGAAAATGTCCCTAGAAAGATCCCAATTTGGGGAAAACCACTTTTTTATATCTAAGGGTTTATATTATTATATTCAACAAAAAATACTATTTAGAAATTACAACTACTTTCCTGACACTGGAAAAAGCTTTGAAACCCCACAAATTCCTTTTTTGCAATTCACACTGCTTCCAGTAACTCACACTGCCAACTTGGTAACTCACACTAGTCTTCCAATAATTCACATGGTCTCCTGGAAAACTCACACTGCACTCTAGAAACTCGATCTTCCTTGTGAAAAACTCGAATTTCCCTCCAATAAATTCACACCACCTTTAAGAAACTCTCATCAGAATCTAGAAGACTCGCATCACCTCCCAGAAATAATCTTGGCCTCTACTCTTGCGAATTTACCGATCAACTCAGACTTCCCCTTGAAGCTCACGACCCCATTGGAAACACTCAACCTCCTGCAAAAAATAACTAATAGAAAAAACCTCCAAAAATTATTTTGCCAATCACTATTGTTGAAACCCTCCTGGTGTCTCAGTGAAACTCACCCACCTGATGTGTCTAGAAAGATGCCCATTGATTCCCTTTATAATCTCTCATTCACAAATTAATGACCATGATTAAAAGTTCATTTGATCCAATCGATGGATAATATCATCTTAGAAACTTTCCAAAAGATTATAGAGGTAAATCGATCTTTTCCCAACTCATGTCAGTTAAATATCCACTTCCCTAAGTTTTAACTTAGGAGATATTTAAAAATCACTTATTGACATAATTAAGATATTTTCCCTAGGTGAAACTTAGGAAAAATTACATGGGCTTACATATAATTAAATCCTCTGTGTTCTTAGCCTCAATGACACCTCTCAAGGCTAGAACTCTTGTACAACTTACAATATTTAACACTCCCTCTTAGCGAGGAATGTGTTATCCACAAAATCCAACTTATCCTTGAAGAAAAAAAATTTCCTTTATCTAAGGCCTTCATCAAAATGCATACCACCTACTGATCTATAAGCACATAATGTAGTCGAATTGATCCACACTACATACAATCCTTGATGAAATGGTATATGATGTTTATGTGTTTCTACCTATCATGAAATATTGGATTCTCAAATATCTTAACGCAACTATGATTATCACAATGGATAATGACTAACTCCATACTTTGACCAAATAGTGTCACTAGTAGATTTTGAAGCCATATGGCCTCACATGTAGCCATGCTTGCTTCCATGTACTTTTATTCTACATATCTTAACAAAACTGACTTCTGATTCCCATTGTACCAAGAGAAAACCCCTAATCCCATGTTGAAGTAACACCCTAAAGTGCTTTTCCTATCCACTGCATTACTTGCTCAGTCATCATCAATGTATCCTATCAACCTGACACCATCTCCCTGAGTATATTTCAACCCATACTCAATTGTACCTTGTATATATTTCAACACATGCTTCACTGTTGTCTAATGTACTCTCTTTGGTTCCACCATGAACTGGATAAGAATTTTTTCTGTAAAGCAAATGTCTAGCCTTGTGTTAACTAGATACATGAGAGAGCCAATAAGTTGCCTGTATAAGGTGGGGTCCATTGCCTCCTGCTTCTATGCATCAATATTATTCCAATTTGTTATCATAGGTGTAGACATGGGTCTACAGTCAAACATCCTAAATTTCTTCAAGCTCTGCAAAGTATATCTCCCACGACTAAGGTATATTTCCCCATATGTTTTCCACACCTATATACTTAGAAAATAGTGCATCAACACCAAGTACTTCATATCGAAATATGTTTCTAAGTCCCTCCTGCACTCCTATATTATCCTCAGCGGCCTAGTAAAAAATTAATCACCTAGATACAAAACAAGGATGAGTGGTTCATCTCCAATCATGAGATAGTAGAGGTTTGAATATGCCTCACTCTTCACGAAGCCCATCTTCTACAAGTATTTATCAATATAACCATACCATGCTCTGGGACATTTCTTTAGTCCATATAATACATTATTTAATCTTCTTACATGGGTTTCCCTCTCACACATCTCAAAACCCTCTGGCTATTCGATGTACACCTCCTCTTCTATGAATTCGTTCAGGAATTTTGTATTGATATCCATATGATGGATTTTCCATCCCATCTGTGTTACAAGTGAGATCATTAACGTAATGGAAGTATACTTGGTCACTGAAGAAAACGTATCCCATAATATATTCCCTCTTTGTGAGAGAACCCCTTGGCCTTGAACCTTGCCTTGAAATTTTCTTCACTGCCATCTACAACGTGCTTAATCTTATAGATATAGAGGGAACCAACCATTGTATTGTCTAATGGTCTAGACACCACCTCCCAAACATCATTCTGCATGATGGAGTTGTACTACTCCACCATCACATCCTGCCACACCTGATATTGAACAACCTCTTCATAGCTGGAAGGATCACCGTCAATAAGCTCACTCATCAATTCCTTGTACCCTAAATATCTCTTTGGTGGTCTCCTATCCTTGGTGTTCGACCTATGAGCTTCCAAAAAATCCCATGCATCTCTCATTGTTTGGATCACCTTGTGATTCCTTCTCCCAATTATGGTGGTTGTAGCTTCAAGCTACTCATCCTATTGTTGCTCCTCGTTCTATGAACTCTCCCCAACACTTGTACTTGTGCTTGTATTAGTCACTATATTAGTACTTGTGCCCTAATATTTCTATTTAACCCTTGGATATTCTACTTGCTGATGGTGATCAATTGTTGGAAACTCGTGAAATATATTGAAGTCTTTCTCCTCCTAGAAATTTATGCCCAGTCTCATGATGATATTCCTACTCCATTGAATTTATATGTTGTATGCCTTGGATGTTTCACCATAACCAACTAAATACCCCTTCTCTGCGGTCGAATCTATCTTGGTGTGCTTTTCATATGGAATGTGAAATAAGCAATACTGCCAAAAATATTGAAATGGCTGACTTATGGCTTCTTCCTTGTAAATGCCTCATTGTGTCATCTTTCCAAATACCTTATGTGGGACCCTATTCTGAATGTAAATTTTTGTGCTACATGCTTCTACCCAAATATATCTAGGCATGTTGTGGTCATATAGCATGGCCCTCGTTGCTTCAACTATCATTTTGTTCTTTATTTTTAACAACCTCATTCTGTTGATTTGTATGGGGTTGTCCACTCTCTCTTGATTCCCTCCTTAGTGCTGAAATAATTGAAGGATTTCTCAATGTAATTTCCTCCATTATCTCTCCAAACAACCTGAATTTTTTTTCTTGTTGAGTTATCCACAAGTGCCTTAAACTATTGGAAGCAACTGAAGACTTCATATCATGTCTTCAAGAAGTAAATCTAGGTCTTCCTGGTGAAGTCATAAATAAAGGTCATAAAGTACTCATAACCCTTGAGATAATTAGTGGAGAATGGACCACAAATATCAGAATGTATCAAATCTAAAATGCCCATGACCTTTTGTCACTCCTTGGAAATGTTACCTTTGCAAATTTCCCAAGTATGCACCCTCTACACACGTCATCATGTTTTGTACTCAGTTTTGGAATAACTTTCATGTTCTCTCTAAGAAACTTAAGTTCTCTATTATGGATATGACCCATCCTCCTATCCCATATCTCTCCCATATATCTGTTTAAATTGATGCTACTAACTAGTACCTTTGGAGTATTTAACTGTAACTTGTACAACTTGTTGCTTCTCGCCCTAATATCCTTGACTGAATTCCAATATTGGTGTTTCAAATACACCTTCTATCTTTGAAAGTATATTTCACATCTCTTATCTTGAATATCATAAACTAAAATCAAGTTTATTCCCAAACCTGACACGTGCAACACATCTGTAACTTGGATATTTTTTCCCGACTCCCTTTGAAGTGTTATTGTCCCTCTCCCAACTAGAGTACACTTGGAATTGTTTTTCAATTGGATTTGGAAACCTATATCCTATGGTTTGTAGCTCTAGAAATACTGTCTAGCCCCTGTCATGTGACTTGACGCCCTACTGTCCATATACCACACTCCTGTGGTGGTTGATCTAGATAGGAAAGCTATGCAAGTGAACTCATATTCTAGTCTTGAATATAGTTCATTATTATCAGTTGACGTTGATATTTTTCGCGTCTTCTTCTTATTATTTCTATTTGGACATTCACTGACACAATGTCCATGTTGACCACATCCAAAACACTTGATTTTACTTGAGTCTTTCTTTTTCTTCTCTCCCTTGGAGTTATACCCTTTTCTTGAGATATTCATGGATTTTCCCTTTCCTGCAAGAGAAGCATTTTTGTCATCTTCATCCTTATGGATTTTACTACTACTGCCACTGACAAGGCTCAACCTAAACTCTTCCTAAGTGAAATCGCTCCACAAACGATCCCAGTTAGGCATGTCTCGTCGTCCATCAGTCACTTGGAAAAATACGTCCCAGTGCTTTGAGAACCCATTTAGAGAAATTCTCACGAGCTCATCATCATCTATATTTTCTTCGACAATTGCTAAATTGTCCTTGAATGATCTAAGTTTGGTGAGATAACTGACAACACATTCTCATTTGTTTTGTCTAGATTTTCTTATCTTTTCTCTAAGGATCAAATTCATGTTTATAGTAGCATTTTGGAACAACTTCAGGATGGAATCCCACATTGTCTTGCATGTATCTAATTCTCCAATATGGGGAACGATGTGACTTTTAACCATATATTGAATAATATGCCTAGCCTTGGCATCCTGTTTGTGGTAGTTCGCTAATTTCACTGGACTTATCGGTATGAAAACAACTGTCATAACATACTCCTTCCATCCATGCTCCTCCAGTAATAATAAAATTCTGGATTTCCAAATACCAAATTTCAACGCACCATCAAGTATGTCTTGATCACTCAATCTAGCTAAATTCTATTATGAAACCCTTGTGTTGGAGTTGGTATCCATGTGAAGTAAGAAATCAAGGAAATACTTCGTAGATCAAGGAGCGGAGCACGCAACATAGAGTCTATTTTGAGTCATAGGGGCCTTGGGGTGGGTAAAATCCCCTTATTATGTAATGGGATGGGATATTTTGTGAACGTTGGACTCCGCCCATGGTTTTGGACCATGGTATTGTAAATTCCAAATCTATATAAGGAGTCTAGACAGAAGTCATAGGAAGAAAAGTAGAAGTTGAATGATGCCTTTGGATGTAAGATTGCTTTGAGTTAGAGTTTGTGTTTGGGTTAGAGGAAAAGGCTCCTGCAGCTGTGTGTGTGGAGACCTTAGGAAGTCTGCAGCTGTGTGTGCAGACTCCTATAGCTGTGTGTGTAGGGTGGAAAGTGAATGTATGAGAAGGATATGAATATTAATGAAATTCTTGTTGAGAAAGATCTAAGTTATATTAATGTGTTTTGCTTTTACTTATTGTTCTGAATATTTATGTTGAAATGAGTTTTGATCTGCAACCGCGTAGCGTATTCCTATATATGATTATTTACTTTATTATATAGATTTGGCATTTAACAAAGTAAATGCCAAATAGAAGAAAAAGGGAGTCCTGAAAAATCCAAAAACAAGCATGCAATAGAAGAGAATCAAATTCAGAAAGGTAAGGCAATGATGACTCAAACACCTCCTTTTCCTAAAAGATTTATTGAGCAAAAATATTTTATTACTCTTCCTGAATTTGATATCTTAGATGAATTAAAGAACACTTATGTAAAAATTCCTTTGTTGCAAGCAATAAAAAATATCTCAATCTATACGAAGGCAATCAAATAATTATGCATAAATAAAACTGCAAAAAGAAAGAAAGATCCAAAACAATCCATGTGATTGGAAGATTAGCTATCCTCATGTCAACAACTAGTGTAATTGAAAAATATGTTGATCCAGGAATCCCAATGGTTACAATTTCAATTAACAATTTTTCATTTTCTAAAACTTTGATTGACTTGGGGGCTGTTATTAATGTCATGACAACAGAAATGATGAAATACCTCAATTTTCCAAACATTCAACCAACCACTACAATTTTAGAACTACCTGATAGATCTAAAGTAGTGCTAGAGGGTGTACTTGAAGCTATCATAGTTTCATTAGACTCATGGGAATATCCAATAGACTTTTTAGTTCTACAACAAAAGAAAAATCTTGGAGGGCACCCATTAATTCTTGGCAGACCTTGGTTAGCCATAGTCGATGCCTTCATTGGCTGTAGATCGAGAAGTATGATTATCTTGCACGAGAATGAAAGAAAACACATCACACTCTATTCTCCTGCTCAATCTCCTTCTTTGTTATCATGGCCTGATGAAATAGAACAAGAAAAGGAAGAGATTTAACCTATTCTAAGTATTAATCAAGCTTTTGATTTTAGAGAAGAGGATAATGAGGATCTAATAGATTTCTTCATTTCAGAGCCAGATATTTCAGAACAGTTGAGAATTATGCAATATCAAGCTACAAGTCAAATATTGGAACAACACTTTCAAGAAAATTACACAATTAATTCCTTACAAATTTCATTTGATGTTATTTTTCCTGCTAATTCAATTACACATTCACAAAGCAAATCAATTGAACTTAGCCTTGAAAAATCTCTTAACATAGGGAATAATTGGCAACCAACTTAAGAAAAACAACTGGTTGAATTACTAAGGAAATATTCAAAATATTTTTCTTGAAATTACATTGATATGCAGGAATTCATCCTGAGACATGTATTCATCACATTTACATATATGACAATATTAACCCTATAAAGCAACCACAATGAAGAATGAATCCAATCATGAAAGAGATAGCCAACGAAGAATTGCATAAATTACTATAGGTAGGATTTATCTACCCTATCTCGGATAGCCAATGGGTTTCTCCTCTAGTGGTTGTTCCAAAAAAAAATTGGAAATGGAGATTCTATGTGGATTATAGGGAATTAAACAAAGCAAAACTAAAAGATCATTTTCCCTTACCATTCATTGATCAAGTCTTAGATTCACTAGCTGGGAAAAAAATTTCTCCTTTTTAGATAGATTCAGTGGCTATAATAAAATTAAAATAGCATTGAAGGGTCAGGACAAAACTACTTTTACATGTCCTTGGGGTACATATGCTTACAATGTGTTACCATTTGGATTATGCAATGCATCGGCTACTTTTCAAAGAGCATTTTTTGCCATATTTGCTCATTTAATACACAAGTGTGTGGAAGTTTACATGGATGATTTCACTGTATATGGGAATAATTTTGATGATTGTTTGAAAAACTTTGAAAAGGTTCTACAAATATGCATTGAAACAAATTTCTCTCACTAATGAAATTTTTTTATGATGCTAAATGAAGTAATAGTATTGGGACACCATATTTCTTCTTCAGGAATGAAAGTAGATCCAACAAAAAATCAAATCATTGTGGATTTTTTATCACCAATGAATCAAAAAGAGGTAAGAATTTTTCTAGGATATGTAGGCTATTATTGAAGGTTTTTTTAAAACTTTAGTAAAATGGCCTTGCCCTTGTTTAAACTAATTACAAAAGACGTAGAGTTTCAATGGAGTACTGATTGCCAAAATGCATTTGAGAAATTAAAACAAAAATTGTCCACAACACCAATTCTTAGAGGACCAAATTGGTCATTTCCATTTCACATTTCCATAAATGCATTAGATACTGCAGTAGGAGCATCATTAGGCCAAAAATAGAATCAACTACACTATGCCATCTATTTCATTAGCAAGAATTTAACCCCGGCTGAGTTGAATTACACAGCTACTGAAAAAGAATTTTTTGTTGTAATACATTAGTAAATAAATTTAGACATTACATAACAGGATATGAAGTGTTCATTCATATTTATCATTCAACCATTAGGTATTTAATAAATAAATCCATCACTAATGGCAGGATTACTAGATGGTTTTTATAAATGTAGGAATTTAACATTATTAGAATTTACCATTTGGCGACATCCCATATTAGGGTATGTTGTAACACCATAGATGGAAGGTGGTGATGTAGAAATTTAATACAAAATATGTATTTCCTGGATTCTCCTTATCTAATAATTATACCCCACTGTTAAATATAGAATCACTTGTACAAAATCTTTTCGGAATTTGAAACATAATCGCCAATCACAATATCATGAAGAAATATCAATCACACATAACACAAATAATTTTATCGTGAAAGCATAAATCTAAAAACCGCACTATCTTCTATTATGCATTATATCATGGATCATGAAAAAATTACATACAAAGCCCCAATCCAAGAGCTCTCAGTACAATAGCTAACTGTCTCACACTGTCATACAAAAATTGGCAAGTTCCTTAGCCAATTTACTGTCTCCAGACAACCTTCCTCTACTGCGCAATCCCAGCTAATAGCAATCCCTGAATGAATGGAATCCTGCTTTCCTTGACTGTGAAATCCTCATGGGCACGTCCAATGTATGTGTGGTTGCATGTGTGCAACCGATAATGTCACAACTGATAGTCAATTTGTCCCTTTTACCTACATCTAATCTAGGTCTCCACTAGATCTGACATGCATGTAGTTAATAGTAGTAAATATGCAGTTGCATGTGAGGCCACTAATTGTGAATTAATTGATAATTAATTCACTTGATCTCTCACTAGTGTATCTTCAGTTACAACTAGCACAAATGAGTTTAACTCACTTAACTGAGTTAAACTATTGTACAACTTTCATAACTACACTTCCAACTCTGTTACAACTTCGAATCAATCAGTTACAACTAAGTCCACTTGCATGTCCCACCAACCAATCACTCAACTCGAAATTCCTATAGTTAACTGATTTTCCACTTCAGTTAACTCTTTCCAAGTGCTCATTGAGAATATATTATTGTTTATTGTCCAACTATTATTAAGGGATAATAATAGCCGACATGCATCTATAAATAGACATGAAATCTATAAATAGAACTTTCACACACATCTCTAAATAGATTTTTCTCATGCATCTATAAATAGACATCCACCTAAAAATATCTTGAGGCTCCATCCTAGTGTAGGTGCATAATTTCACTAGGATCTTCTTGTTGAATCTCAACAGGTGATGTGTGTAGAAGGGTTCTCTTGAGGTTTCCATTCAAACTTAGGAATATCAAAAGGAAAATTGGCTAGCATAAGTGGCCACCTAAGATCATGAAAGATGGGTTCATTGGTCAACTTATCCAAATTAGGTAAGTCAAGAGGTTCAAGAAAAGGAATTTATAATTGACAATATGGATCATAAGGGCCATAACCCCTAGATGGACAGTGAGATCCCCCCATACTATAGTTGAAAGCAGAAGTGTCTGGACCAAGGTTTTATTTCATCCCATGAATGCTGGTATCCTAAGCCAACAAACAAGATGTAGCAATTATGCCCCATAAGGAAACTACCCCCAAAGAACAAAGGACCCCCATAGATATGACTGCCCATAGGATTGTACCCAACACCAGAGAAAAAACCTCCTTGTGTAGAAGCATTGTTGTAAGCATGAGAACTCATAGGCATAGTGGTACTAACGGGGAAAATACCCCCAAGTATAGTATCCCCCTTAGAGAAAAGGGAACCTCTAAGGTAGGGCATGCCTCCAAACATTGAACCTGACCAAGGTTGAGAAGTACTTCCATCAAGAAAGTTGGCCTTAGGCTAGCTAGAAGCAATGAATGATCCCACCATCATGTTTCCTGAAGTTAAAATTCTCATACTCAAGTTACAAATCATGGGTTTTGATGAACTAGGAGTAAATATACCAACTCCCATGGATTGGATAGAGCTTGTCCCTACTCCAAACATCAAGTCAGAGAAGGGAATTGACACAAACAAAGGTGGAAAACTTGACAGGGTTGCAGACGCAATTGGTGGAATTCCCAAGGAAGATATGAGAGGTGTAGAAGGAGTTAAAGATCTGGCCACAATAAGCATGTGGTAAAGATGTCATGGTAGAAACAATTGTCGCTACAGAAGGTAAAGTGGGACTTTCCCCCTCCATAGAAGAAGAAGTGTTTTCACTAGCCATGAAAGGAACACACACCTAATAAGGTTCACTACCGTTGGGATTTAACTTTACAATAAGAGGGCCGAGAGGGTCAGTCAAATATGGGTTAAAGTGTGGAAAAGGACCTTCGTCAATGACCTCAACAATAATATAATCTTCCTCCCTAGCACCAAGGTTATCCCCCCCAACCTGCGTATAGTATACGTTTTCCAAAACTGTAATTAACCTACGTCTATGTAGTGGTATACTCTCCTCTTCTGAATAAAGGCCTAACAATCTACTGGAATGATAATTACTTCATTCATACATAGTGAATAGATGTTTATTATCAAGTTAGGACAATTAAGGCACCCCTCTGGACAAACTGTGACTCACACCAAATAACACTTTGTAAAATAAATGCTAAAGGTAAGCACACAAAAACAAAAAATATAAAAAAGTGATCTTCCCATCGTCGGAGCCTGATTGGCAATGGCACAATTCGACAGTGAATATTTGGTTGGGATAGTTATAATAGGTACCTACTCAGAAACCATATTAAATATGGTCCAAGTACCCTTATTATTTAAGGGGTACCCTCCAAGAGAATCCAGTAAATTTTCTCGAGATCTACCCCAAGTACAAAGAGGAAGAACCCCTCTGTCACCCTGTGTAAGAGCTCCTAAATAAATGCCACTAAGGCTACCAGCAACAACAACACATCCTGGGGGGACAGTCATCAACTAGATTCACATGAAAGGGTAGGAAAATAAAGTCTAAAACCCCCCTGAGATATCCCTCAAATTAAGGTGTACTCCTCTCAAGTGGTCCCTAATTGCTACGAAAAAAATATTAATAACATTGTTTGCAATACTTGCAAATCCTGCAATTTGCACCACCAAGACTAACAAACGGGTCATGTCTGCACTCTGCTAACCTCAAGTGCGACCATTTGATCAACCCTTATGTCAGAATGGATTCCCATACCGTATCACTGAAAGTGGATTTACCCTCCCTATAGTAATATTCTTTGTTTGCTAGTCTTGGAGCAGTTAACCTCACACTCTTATTCCAAGACCTTAGCCTAGACTAATTTTGGTGTGCTACCAGTGAAAAGAAAATATGGGTCGAATAAATATTATCAAAGCATTAATTTTAAGAGATTGTTCTTTACTCAATAAGGTAATGACGTAAAACTCAAACGGTTTGAATAGAATCTTATTAGAGATACCCTAATGCAACTATATGGAAATGCATATTTTACTTTTTAATTCGATGAAAACTAACTACAGGAGGGTAAACAATTTGTTTCTTTTTTTATAGTGAAAAAAAAGGTCTTAAAATACTCTCAATGACTTTCATGACATTCACTAATTCTATGTAAAATTGGACCCAACAAAACAACCAAAAGAAAATTACTCAAAATAAAGTGAAAAGAACACCACCAAGAAAGAACACAAGACACTCAAAATCCCAGGACTTGGGATTTAGCAAATAAAATTTCACAAGCAATCAAAAGAAATCTAACCAAGAGAACATGGACAATGCGAATCAAGTAGGGTTGTAGCTCAATGTATAAGGGAACAATGATCTACAAAGGTAAAAAAACCACAAACCCTAACTCAAGGAGAAAATATAAAGGAGTAAGAGGACACAAAGAATTTTGAATTTGATGGAAAGAACGAATCGAAAACACTCAAACAAATATTTCTAGTAAATATTTGCACAACCACAAAAATTGAAAACAAAATCATCACCAAATGCAAGCATAAACAAGCACATGAATTGGATGAAAACCCAACAAAGAGAAATCAACCAAATCAAATAAAAACACACCAATAAAAAACATATCTAAAACTATATCTGAAATATATAAAAGGAAGCCAAACAGATCTAAAAAGAGAGATCCGGGTCTTGAGGAAAAAATCCCTAAAACTCAACAAAAAGAGGCTTCAAGGAAACCCAGAAGGTTGGATAATAAATGGATCACGTTTAGAATGAAGGAAAAAAGTCAAATATGATATGGATATCAGTTGCTAATGACAATAATACGCAAATATAGATAGTTCAGAAAATATCCAAACAATGAGAGTCCAAATCCAAGTAAACTAAGCTTAATTAGGAACCCTAAAATTCAAATGAAGGCAAATCCATTGCAAGAACTAAGATTTTAAATGAAACAACAACAAATATACATTGAGACAAATAAAAAGAGAAAAATATGAGGATTAAAATCAAGTCATGTAGAAGAAACCCTCAAAAACCTAAATTTAAAGTACCATTGTTGGGACAATATTAGCAGTGCTACGAGGATCTTCGTCGGGAGGATAACCAGAACCCAACGAGGATAGTTATCTTCACCATGTTAGCTATTTAAATCCCACAAGGAGGGGGGGGGGAATCAAATTTTAAGGATATATTTGAGCGATATCACACAATATTTAGGGTTAATCAAATAATAACAACCCAAAATATGCCGCAATCACCCAAATAAGGCAATCAAACCAACAAAAAACCAAATATTTCATAAAGAGAACAGATCTAATAAATCTAGGTTTAACTCCCTAGTGGAGTCACCAAATATGTTACAAGAGAATTTTTCTTCATCCAAAAATCTACTTTTAACGCAAAAGATTAGTTAATGATCTACCCATATTTGTGTGTAATGGTAAATAAATATCAATAGATCTAGCCCTAATTGATTCCTACACAAAAAATTAGCTTACACACTTATACATGATGTTATAAGAGAAGAGTTTGGAGGTTGGTACCAGGCACCCTCATAGATCGGTGATGTATTTTGGGCCTGGTGTAGAGAAATATGTCTCACTCCTACTTGAAGATCTCGCTCCCACCTATAATAAGCTAAGACTTTACACACAAACAGCTCCAACTCAAGCTTGTCAGCCTAAAAACAACATGTACACGCAATAAACATGATCAAGTCACATGTATAGGAGGGGAACAACAATCTATTAATCATAAATGAAATACAATACAATATTCCTCTAGTCAATGAGGCCCTCTCCTAAAGCTTGCAACATAGTCTCCTCCTCCAATTGCAACAAGGGTTCTCTTATGACCTAGACTTTAGATCTTAGATCAGAATGGTTATAATTATCTTAATCCCTCTAAGAACTCTGAAAACTAGCATGATCCTTTGGAATAACTAGTATAAATAGGCCTATAGGCCTCCCAAGGAGGATGGATCTAGAAGCTTGGGATAGAAAGAATTTAGGAAGCTTCTCCAATAATTCACCCAAGCCAACTTAGAAACGTTTGATCCTTTAATTCGATCTCCTAGGTAACATAACACTCTAGAAGCTCAACCATCATCACTGGGAAAAAATTGTCAATGTTGATGATCCTCACTAAGAAGACAAAGACTCACAGTGAAGATAGGGTATCATTGCTATGTAAGCACTAACACCTAGTGAAGATGCACAAAAATGAAGAAAAACAAGGGCCAGACATGTGTAAAAATGTCAAAAAATAGAGGAACTCATGTACATTGACTCTAAGGAGGAAATTAGGATGATAACAATATGGGGTTATATTGATTCTGTAAGAATTATCACCTTTCTCTAATACTTCAAAAGGACCATATCATAGAACATATAGCCTTGATATTCTTACCAGGACCCTATAGCCCTTCTTTGTTCAACTACAGATAAACATTATCTCCCACCTTGAATGTCTTCTCAATACCATGTTGATCATATTAAGCCATGTACCTTTCCTATTATTTCTTCAATGTCTCCTATACCTACAAATGGGCCTTCCTAATTTTTTAAACAAATTTATCCAATTTGAATGCTTCTCTTGTGACAACTTTCCTCACTCCTCCTTATTGTCCATATGCAACATCCAAGGGTGAATGCAAAAAATACCCAAAGCAAGTTTTAAAATGAGACTTACAAGTAGAAGTAAGGACCACTCTATTATAAGGTGTTGAATATAGATCATATTTTCATCTTAAGACCTTGAATACTTTTGGTTATAACCCCTTAAAATCTAAACGAATGTCATGTTGACTACTTATATATAGCAGTATATTTTTCATCTAGAATGTTATAGATCTCATTGACTTGGTGTCTAATTTTCCCAAATTATATTTTGAAAAGGCAAGATGAAATCTAGAATCCCTATCTAAGATGATGCTCCTTTGTAGCCCAAAGTGCACACGAACATATTCGAAGAACATGTTTAATGATTCTTGTTCTTTGATGGTATTTTTACACAGCATAAGAAAACACATCTTGTTGATACTATCAACTACCACAACCACATAGTTGTTGATTTGTGGTAGCATTGGATGTGCTCTAAGTCTTGAATTTTGTAGAGAGGCTTAGACACATGTATTATACATAACCTTGAAATCGTTTTGGGAAATTACACTCGGAGGCAGTTTTATTTGATAAATTAATTATTTTTAATGAGACCCTAAGTCTAAACTTAGGATATTAAAATAATTAATGGGTATTAATCTAATTGTGGGTGTAACTTTTAGAAGAAGACAAGTATCATGTCAAAATTATCATAGCCACTGATTAACTTATATTTTGGGTCGTTGAATGTTAACTAGAAGATTATTTAAAGAAGATTGAGGGTCATTTGGAAAACACACTAGAGAAGATACCCAGTTTCCCAAGCAAATCGATTTTCTCAGTGGTTGAAGTTCAGCAAGAGAAATCGATTCAGAGGGAGAGTTGCAGGTGGAGAGGATATAGAGGGTATCAACATCAGTCAGGAGTACAAGGGCAGGTGACGCAGTGCAGATAAGGGACAATGCAGAAGCAACAGAGGGACAACACAACACGATGACACATAACTACATTGTCCTCACGCAGAGCTGATGTAGTGGTGACGCAAGAGGGCCAGTGGGGCCTCTCAGAGATCAGGTTTCCATCAGAAATTTGTGAGAAAATTTCTCCAGTGTTATCACAGAGATTTCCCTTCATTACTATTGATTGTTGTTTGTGCAAGAAATTTTTGTTGAAGAATAATAATAAAACCCTCATCTGCTGCATCGGTTTTCTCACATTGGATTTTTTAGGACAATTGTGCAAAAATAATTGTGTCACTCTTGTGCTTGTATTTCTTTATATTTTGTTGAGTATTTTATTTTTGAAGGTTGCAGTATAATTTATTTTTATATTTACTAAAGTAATTTCTATAAATAACTTATTGTTGAATAATAAGTAGGAGAAATAATATCAGATATAGCAGTAGGATTTCATTTTAGAATTTTTCACATGGTATCAGAGCTTGATTGGGCAAGGGAATAGAAGAATCTACGTTAAAAGGAAGTTATGGTGTTGCATTGAAAACAAATCAAACCCCAGAGGGATTACACATTTTTCTGCAGAGGCTTCCAGAGAAAAGAAATAGCACGATGGAAGAGCATGACATCTCAGAGTTATCTTCCAAATTGGAAGAAAAATTTGCTTGTTTATCGACTTCTGCATCAGCTAATGATTGGTACATTGATAGTGGGGCTTCATCTCATATGATTGGAGTTAAAGAATTTTTCTCGAGCTATCAAGAAGAACGGATGAACTTCCATATTACTATGGGAAGAAAAAAAAGTGTACCCCAGTGGGAAAAGGGACCATAGCATTTTAGACAGACGCAGGAGATAATCTTCAAGCCACGAATGTGTTGCATGTGCCAGGATTGGGAATGAATTTACTTTTAGTGTCCCAATTGCAAGACAAGGGATATGATGTATACTTCATTGGAAGGAAATTATATGTCAAACATCCAAGGTGGAAGAAAAAGGCTCAGATTGGAACTCAAAGCAATAGACTATATAGGTTATAGCTCGAGTCTCCAATGGCACTAGTAAGTAGTGATCTCAATGGGGAAAATGACCTTATTGAGCTATGGCATAGACGAATGGGGCATCTACACCATGGAGCTTTGAAAATACTCATAGAAATTGTTACGGGAGTTCCAATCTTAAGTGCCAAGCATAATGACATATGCAGAGGATGCGTACTAGGGAAGTACGCTAAATCAACATATTCCAGAAGAAACAATAGGGCTCCAAATGTATCAGGACTAATACACTCAGATATCTACAGTCCAATGTCTACAATAGCACTTATTGGTGGTGAATATTTCGTCACCTTTATTGATGACCACTCTAAGAAAACTTGGTCTACTTCTTAACGACCAAGGATGAGGTCTTTGATCGGTTCAGAGAATTCAAAGCTCTGGTTGGAAACCTAACAAGGAAGAAGATAAAAGTATTGCACTCAGATAATGGTGGAGAATACACTGACAAGGACTACACAAAATTCTGTGCAAGAGAAGGCATTAAAAGAGAATGGACAACTCCATATAACCCGGAGCATAATGGAGTTGCAGAGCGGAATAATAGGACTATTGTTGGGGCAGAAAAAGAAATATTGTATGACCAAGATCTGCCTAGATTCTTATGGGAATAAGCATGCAACACAGTTGTATATATCCATAATAGGACTTCTCATAGAGCATTGGGAAAGATAACTCCCAAGAGTCTCTTCATAGGGAAGAAGTCGGAAGTGAGTCATTTCAAGATATTTGGAAGTGTGGCATATTGTCACATTCTAGATGAGAAGCAGAAAAAATTAGATCAAACTGCAGAAAAGGGGTATCGTGTAGGATACAACGAGACCTCGAAGGCATACAGAGTCTACATTCCAGGCAGCATGAAGATTGTAGTAAGGCGGGATGTGTAAAGTTCATGGGACACAGAGCTTTCTGGAAATACCGAGAGATACATATTGAATAAAAGTTTGAGGATGTTCCTCTTGTCCAACAGTAGTAGGGGGGAGAATCAACAGGTCGACAAACATTTGGATTAAGCACTGTAAGTAGCACCAGTATTTCCTCAAGAGAGGAAATTCATAGTTCATAGTAGATGGGACAATAACAATAGGAATTGGTTGATCCACCCACCATCAGTGGCAGAACTATAAGAGAAGTACGCCAGATGTTGAGGGACATATAGGAGTTTATTGGAGCTCCTAGAAGCTATAAATGGAAGCGTAAACAACATGACAAATGCTAAGCCTTGGTAGCATAGGTTGAAGATCCATCTAGCATTCAAGAGGTCATACAAAATCAGGCCTGGGTTGATGCCATGGTAGAGGAGTATAAATCTATCATGACTAATGATGTTCAAGAAGTTGTGCCTAGACCATAGAACAAATAAGTTGTCGGTTCGAGATGGATCTACAAAATCAAGTATGTTGCAAATGGTAGAATAGATAAATACAAGGCTAGGTTCATGGCTAAGGGATATGCACAGAAGGAAGGAATCGATTATGAGGAGACCTTCGCCCCTGTTTCCAGATACACCTCCATCAGATCTATTGTGTTCTTAGCAGCGTACATGGGATGGGAAATTCACCAAATAGATGTCAAGACAATGTTCTTGAATGGGGTGATAGAAGAGGAGGTGTACATAGAAAAACCTGAAGGCTTTGAGATCCGTGAGAATAAATATCATGTATGTAGACTGAATAAAGCCCTATATGGGCTCAAGCAGGCACCTAGATCATGGTATGGTCGGATTTATGGGTACTTGCAGCAGTTGGGATTTTACAAGAGTGATGCAGATCCCAATCTCTATTATTTGATGGTAGAGAATGAGCCACTTATTATGGTACTATATGTTTATGATATGTTCCTTACAGGATCATCTAGGCTCATAAATGATTTCAAGAAGAACTTGGAAGTTGAATTCGACATGAAGGATTTGGGGTTGATGCATTACTTTCTAGGGTTGGAGGTATTGTAGAAGAATGGAGAAATATTCCTCGGACAAGGAAGATATGCCTCAGAAATTTTGAAGGGATTCAGGATGCAGGATTTCCGGCCCATGACAACGCCCATGCTAACCAACTGGAAGAAGATATATGCATCAGGAGACAAGGAAGTGGACCCCATCTTGTACAGGCATCTCATTGGGTCACTTATGTATCTGGTCAACATCGGGCCAAACATCTTCTTTGTTGTCAACAGCCTCAGTCAATTCATGGTAGAACCAAAGAGGGTGCATTATGCAGCAACATGGCACATTCTCAGATATGTGCAGGGAACATTCAGATATGGGTTGAAGTACACCTACGAAGATGATGTTAGATTGAGTGGTTTCACACACGCAGATTGGGCAGGCGATTCAATAGATCGGAAGAGTACCTCAAGGTATTGCTTCAGCGTCGTATCAGGGACGACCTCCTAGTGCAGTAGGAAGCAGAAATCCGTAGCACTGAGCTCAGCAGAGGCGATATATATGGCAGTAAGCACAACTATGTGTGAAGCCATATGGCTTAGAAAACTGCTAGTGAATTTGTTCAGAAGAAATATCGAAGTCACCTGTATCTATTGTGATAATCAGAGTTATATCAAACTCTCTGAGAATCTAGTATTTCATGATCACTCAAAGCACATTGACATTAGGTGTCATTTTATTAGAGGGGCAGTATAGTTTCAGTACATCCCCACAGGGAATCAAATGGTATACATACTCACCAAATCTCTTGGAAGAGCCAAGTTTGTTCACGTCAGGGAGCAGATGGGTATGGTAGAGAATTTGTTTCAATAGAAGAAATAGGTGATATCTTAGCCACAGATGCAGCAATTGAGAGGGAGATGTAGTACAGATGCAGTGTTAATTGTGGCAGGATCAACAGCAGTATAGTTGCAGCAGCAATGCAATATTTTATGGGTAACATGTCAGACATCAGCAACGTAGATGGATATGCTTCGGAGTCATAGTAGTGTGCAGCAAGGCATATTTTCTAGAGCACATTCCTCTCTAAGAGGGAGCGTTTATTTGTGGTAGCAGAATATTTTCTCTAAGTCTCAAATTTTGTGGAGATGCTTAAACACATGTATTCCAGATAACCCAAAAATCATTTGAGGAAATTCCACCCGGAGACAGTTTTATTTGATAAATTAATTATTTTTAATGAGACCCTAAGTCTAAACTTAGGAAATTAAAATAATTAATTGGTATTAATCTAACTGTGGGTGTAACTTCTATAAGAAGACGAGGATCAAGTCAAGATGATCTTAGCCATTGATTATCTTCTAATCTTGGTTGTTGAATGTCAACTAGAAGACTATTTAAGGAAGCTTGAGGGTCATTTGGAAAACACACCAAAGCAGATACTCACTTGTCTAAGCAAATTGATTTTCTCAGTGGCTGAAGTTTTGCAAGAGAAATCGATTTAGAGGGAGATTTTTAGGTGGAGACGACAAAGAGGGTATCAGCATCAGCCAGGAGTGCAAGGGCAGGTGACGCAGTGCAGAGAAGGGATAGCATAAAAGCAACAGAGGGTCAGCGCAGAGCAGTGACGCAGAACTGTGCATCCTCACACAGAGATGAAGAAGTGGTGATGCAGGAGGGCCAGCAGGGCCTCTTAGAGATCATATTTCCGCCAGACATTTGTGAGAAAAATTCTCCAGTGTTATCATAGATATTTCCCTTCATTGTTGTTAATTTCTATTTGTACAAGAAACTTTTACTGAAGAAGAATAATAAAACCCTCATCTGTTGTAGCGGTTTTCCCGCATTGGGTTTTTTCGAGGACAATTGTCCACAAATAATTGTGTCACTCTTGTGCTTGTATTTCTTTATATTTTGGTGAGTATTTTATTTTTGAAGGTTGTGGTAGAATTTATTTTGATATTTACTGAAGTAATTTTTGTAAATAACTTATTGTTGAATAATAAGTAGGAGAAATAATATCATATATTGCAGTACAATTTCGTTTTAGAAATTTTCACAATAGTCATGTCCTAGTCTGATTGTTGGAAAATCACCTATAAAACCCATGGAATTGTGACTTCCTAGGCTTGATTGAGGATAGGTGAGGGATTGTATAAGCCTTGTTTTCTATTACTAGGCTTGCTATTACAACAAAGAATGCATCCTCTAATATATCGAGCTACATCTTCTTGCAATTTGGGCCAACACATTGCTGGAACGGGGTCCCCTAACTACTTTTTTGATATATATTTTGTAGTAATTAGTCTAGCACAGGGGCTTTGGGGTTGGTCAAAGCCCCCAATGTATTGTAACGAGTCAAAGGGTAGACCTAGAATCCGCAAACCATGGTTTGTAGACCACAGGATAACGCAAGCTATGATGATATAAATAGATAGATAGTTTGAGTCTAAGACGAAGTAAGTAAGATTTATGCTAAGTACGAACTATTGAGATCTATTTTTGGTAGCATTGGGTAATGACTACTACTGGCTGTGTGTGTAATGCCCTACTCTAGTTGACTGACAGTGATATGAATTTTAACATTTTTTAGCCCTAAGACCCGCACTTTATTCTTTGAGGACCTCAGGTTGAGGATCTGGACACGTGACTCTATTATTAGTGGATGTGACTGATACTATGATGATGATAGCAGTTATGGATATGCATATTTTTTTTATTTGATATGATTGTAGCGTTAATGGATATGCAGGTTCTCTATTGATATCATGATGATGATAGATTTTATGGATAGATATGTTTCCTATTGATATTACGATGATGATGCCTTTGATGAATATGCTAATGTACCATTGATATTATGATTATGATAAATAGGAGGGATGTGTCCTATATGTTAACTACTTACATTAATTCTGATTCAAAATAAACAATGACAAGAATGACTAGGTCATGTTGATGTTTCTAGCACTGAGAACTTTGTTACTGATGATTATTGAGTATGACAAGAAACAACCAAAGGCACTCGTGTATTATGAGTGGATAACATCTGGTTTGATAGAAATTAATATTTTGTCTTTGAAATTCTAAGTTCAGTTTGAAACTTGTTATATATATTACATATACTCTGATGATATGTCAGTGGTTGCAGGAACATGTCACTTGCTTGGCCGAATGACTCACATATGGGTAAGGGGGTTGTACAATTGAATGGAACAACATGGGAGGGGTGGAACAGTGTTCTTGATCTCACCCACTAGCACTCCCGCTGTGACTTAAGCTGGAAAGGTCGAAATATCTTCGCCTTGAAGATCACGATGTCGTGAGGGTAGGTCCCAAATTTGGTTCGCTCACGAGAATTTTCTGGGGGGCGCGCATCAAGGCAGATTCCTTGATCCCCAGCACTATTAGTCTCACTATAGTAGGCAACATACGAGATGATAGGGGTCTCTGGCGTTGAACATGTAGTTTTCCCCTCGTAACCACTGGATACTTGAAGGGCAAGTAGTGTGGAACCCTTGGAATTTCAAGGGAAATTCTTGAAGGGCACGACCGACTTGACACCCTTGGTATCAGAAATAAATTCTTAGGCATGGCACCCTTGGAACTTCGAATGGAAGTTCTTGAAGCGCATGACCAACTTGACATTCTCGACATCAGTAAAGAAACTAATAAGTATAATCAATATATGAAAATTCAACTATTCATACCAAGTCATATAGGATGTTAGAACCAAAGGAATTAAATCAAGGATAAAACTTAGGATAAGGGAGGAATAGGAAGAGACAAAATATTTTACCTTGATAACTCTACAATTTCCATGTTAAAACAAAATATTAAATACATAAGACTTAATTAGGAAAAAGGGGGGAAAGAGGGACATAGAGTTAAGTAGAAAAATTTATTAAAAACTTCATTAAGAGAAGAGGGTGGTGAATTAAAATAAGATTAATAAATTAAAATTTGAAAAATTTAGAGAACTTCCATGTGGCAAGAGCCAACATAAGAATATTCATCATAAAAGCAAATTGAGGTAGGATAAGGGACCAAATCTGAGACTTATCAATTAACTTCATTAATAAACACAAATTAAGGAGTAAAAAAGGGGGAATCAAGAGACAACTAAGAGAAGAAATAGGAGGTCTTGTTGGGTTGAGGAAAAATACTATTTTAAATGAATAATTAAGTAAATTATTTTGGAGAGTCTTGATGAGAGGGTGACACATGGGTAGGTGAACAATCAAATTTTGAATTAATAAAAATTAATTATTTATGCATGAAATTCCAAGTGTCACTTATGAAACCTTCTATAAAAGAAATGGAAATGGAAGGAAAAAATGGCCTTTTTTGTTTTGCCCTGTTGTTGGATGGAGGAGATTATGTCATTTTGAGTGGTTATGAACTATAGTTGAGTTTGGTGAGATAGAGTATTACAGAGAGGAGACTCTTGAGCCAAGAGAAGCTCACCTTTATTAGCTAGTACTTTCCTTCGTTGTACAACCCCATTGCAGCTCGAGGGTCCGCGGGGAAGGAGAGTACCCAAGGAGTAGGCTGGGAGGTAAACCGGTGGGTCATTTCATTCGGATTAAGCACGACAACATTCAAGCGTGGAGGTAAACGACAACAAAGGAGCTCAAGAAGCGGCAAGTCCAGTTTCGCTCTCGTCTAAGGGTGTACGGTACATGTGTTAGTTATATATATATATATATATATATATATATATATATATATATATATATGATGATTTCATGGTGCCTAAAATCAACAAGTTAAATGGATGTATGTGTATGAAGTAAAATTTATGAAATTGGATATAAGTGATTTAATAACTGTGTTTCAGCTTGGTATGCTTATGGTATGAATGATTTAATGTTTGTGTTTCAGCTTTGTATGCTTATGGTATAAGTGATTTAATTTCTGTGTTTCAGCTTTGTAGGCTTATGGTAAAAATGATTTAATTTTTGTTTTTCAGCTTGTATGCTTATGGTATAATTGATTTAATTTTACTGAGTTTCAGAACTTGAATGATTATGGTTTAAAATTTCTGTTACTGTGTTTTATTTTTTAAAAAAAATGTAAAGCCTGGCGCTCATTTAGTAACTCATAGGATTGGTCTCTACACTCGGTATCAGAGCCATTGGTTCAACCTCTAGGACCTATAGACCCATAAAGTATTCAGGTTTTCTTGTATTTTTTTTAGAGCCATGCGTTTTGTAGTTTTTGTGGGTTAAAAAAAAAAACACCAAATTTAAATTACTCAAACTGAAAATGAAACATAGTTAAATATGTGAAGTGGTTCTCTTAGAAACTCTAAAATTTCTGAGTATACTAGACTGTATCATTGATGAATTCTGTCAAACACCTTGCTAGTATTTGGCTGTAGGTGTAATTTTAATGTGTTTATATTACCCAGAAACACATAGTATCAAAATTGGAGTTAATAATCATGTTAAACCAATAATATATGCTCACACAATTTCAGAAAATGCAAGAAAAAGGCAGCCAGCAAAAAGTAATTCATATTATGTTTCAAAACATTAATTGGACTGCTTAATACCCAGCTCTTACAAATTCAATCATCAGAAAATATCATCCCTTACATCTTGAATAGTCAACATAACAAATGAAGCAGCACATTTGGTCTAGCTCTAGGCACGGTTTACACTATTCATGTCATGCTCTTGTGTTTTTATGGGTTTACTATCAAAAATCACAAACACAACAACAGAAATTTCAGGCTAGAAAAAGAGAGAAACGTTTGAATCAGTGTTTGTTTTAGAAGATAGGACATTTGTTTGGAGTGCTGCTACTTTATCTCTTTATTTTGACTTCACAATATGAAAATAAATTCTGATGTGTTGTCTTTCACAAGAATAATGCACTACATTTTTGCCCTAGTGTTGCTGTATGAACCTCAGAATTTTCCATTTGTTATTATTTTTCAGAAAATTTTCCCCATCCTAAATTTTGGCTAGACACCACGCAATTATTCGCGGAAGCAAAATAGAAAACTTTTAAATTCTCAAACAAACTACCCTTCGATGAACTGGTCGACCACAGCACAACCCACATTCAATTTTTCATTACTGAGTAAGCGTAGTATAAACAGTTCACGAATTTCTGATACTTGACAAGTGTGATCAGAGCTGTCGAGATGGCTCTGTACAGAGCCTTACCCGTGATATGCTTTATCCAGATACAACTACTTGGATTCTTACTGTGATATGTTTCATTCGGATGTATCCAGCCAACCAACAGTTACTTTGAATCGCGTACACGTACTGCTGTTTTAATTCTCTGCAAAGACGTGACCTCCTAAAGATGTAACCTCCAGGTCACATAGAACTTTTGGCCTATAAAATCTGTTTTATTCTCTTCTACTCTTCTTTGGCAAGAAGAAGACAAATCACAACCATACAATCTAAACTGTGTAGAAAGATATACCATACTTGTAAGCTGATTTTCCTTCCTTGTCGCTGACAAGAAGCAGACTTTATGATTACAAAAGCTACAAAATTTCATATAACCATCGGTATCCAAGATCTTTGAATAAAGAATTACACATTTTATTGAAGGCTGGGAAGTATCCGTTAGTAGTTAAGTTGCAAGCATACTATAGTTCTTTAGCTTTCTGCTGTCTGATGTCGTACCACTGCAATGGAATTTTGGAATGGATCGTTGAATCACTGCATTTGGTTGTACATATCACCTCCGTATACCCACAAAAACATAATCTGCGTCTTACACTCTTGAAACTGCTTTCTGGCAACTCAGTCATCTCCCTGATAAGAGAGCCTGCCCAACATAGTCATCTCCCTGCCCAGCATATGCGCCGATCATCGCATTCCATGAGACGGAGTTTCGTTCAGGCATTCTGTCAAACACTTGCGTGCATCTCATAAAACAGTGCCAAAGCCTCCTCAGCCTGATCACTTTGTGCATACCCTGTAATAATAGAATTCAACGTAATTACATTCCGTTCGGACATTTCGTCAAACACATTGTGTGCATCCTTTATACTCCCGCATTTAACATACATATCTATAAGCGCACTGCCCTCAAAGACATCGGACTGCAATCTACTCTTATTAACCTCATCATGGATATTTCCTCATACTTGATCTCCCCCAAATTAGCACATGCCCGAAAGCACACTGGTGAAAGTGAATTGATTTTGCCGGATGCTTTTTCCTGCACACACTATTTCAATCAGGAGCTTATGACAGCCAAAACGAGAATTTAAAAAAAAAAAAAATAATGAACTTTCAGCAAAACATCAAAAGCTCTAAAAACAAACCGAATCGTATTTTCAGGTGAAACTACAATATGAACAACATCCGAGATAAACCCTGTACTAATTAGAACCAGCATAATTACCCGGAAACGATGTTACCCATATGGGTAAATCTCAACAACCAGCTGAGATAGGTAAAAATCTAAATCAGCGGAATTTCTCGGCACGTGATTGTCAAGTTATTTACCGTTTCTATGATTCAAACCCAATAATATTAATGACAAAACAATGAATTTCTATCTGAAGTCGACCACCACTGCAATCTAATATATTCTCACCATAGATTACAAATAAAAATGACCCGCACGCACAGACAGATCAATCTTCTAAGTGAAGAAAAAAAAAAAAAACTTAGCATTGAATTCTTCGACTTCTGTGATTAATGAATTGGGAGGAAATGAATAGAATTCTTCTTTCTTTAGTTGAGATTCCCGCTCACAACTATCACTTCTATCTTCGGATAATATCACTTTGCTAAATCAAAGGAGCTTATATCGCTAGTTCCGATATAGAGTGATAGATTGATTGTCTATTTATTCACTGGCCTGGTCTTTCTTCTAGTGATTAATGATATATCTTATATAAGTGATTATGCTTTTCTTTCAGTTACGCCGGTCAGTGATAGTGAATCAGTGAATAGGTAAGGTTCGGGTTAGACAGCTTTGACTTTGTCGTGACTATTTGCTTGAAAGCTTAAGAGAATTGAAATTTTGGCTATGGTGAATACTTTTGTTTACGAATAATATTATTGAAAATAATAAGTTAGTTAAAAAAAATTATTATATGTTAAATTAAATGTTTATAAAATAGAATAAGTTAATTAAATTATTTATTTTATTTTATTTTGAATTTTTAAATTATTATCCACATTTTAATTGATAATTTTTATATTTAATGTAATTGATATTCATGTATTTTTAAAAAATTATATGCACAATGTAATTTATGAATTCTTATATTTTTGACGATTTCTTATATTTATGGCATTTAAGAGTTTAATGTTTGTGTAAAGAAAATTATACTTTAAATATCAAATATTATTTTCAAATGGTAATTTGATTTTTTTTTATTAAAAAAAAAATTAAAAAAATAATAATAATAATAATAATAACTAAATTTATTATTTTTATGAAATATAAGTTATTGAAGTTTGGTTGCAAGTTTTGTATCATATATTCTATTTGAAACTGTTAAGAATGATGTTGGATGTTATTATTACTTATATATATATAAATTTAAAATATTTTTATAAAATGTAAGTTTGAGAGTGTAAGCTTTGCTTGCAATTGAATTTTGTTTGCAAGTTTTGTATCACATATTTAGAATAAGCAAGATTTATTTTGAAGGCATGGAATATTATGATAGTCAAATAATTCTCTAATGCTCGTGTGGTTTATTAGGGCATCTAACCTATCTAAATGATGGACATTTAACTATATATATATATATATATATATATATATATATATATATATCATGTTTACACATTAAACAAATAATCATTACATTCATAAATTAATTACTTCCTATATAAACAATGGAATTTATTCTTACATATTCTTTGATTATTAATACTTGTCTTTCCACTTGATATTTATCTATGCATATTATTAATAATAAGTTGTACTTCCATTATTGACATCATAAAATAATTAGAGACTTAATTTCTCTCTTTTTACTATGACCATCTTAGTCTATGTTATAATAATGCTACCAACCACCTCTAACATTTACATGACATAATGAAGTCTAAGTTGATCATAATAAGTTATATAAATTGTACAAGAAGATTTGAAAATCATGAGTGAACTAAATCTTATAGAACCACTTAGGTTGTTTAAAAATTTTAATTGATTGGTTTTGTCTTATAAGGAAAATTGTGTTAAATTTTGGTAGGATTTATTGGTGAACCATGGTTAGAAGAAGTACAAGAAAGAGTGGGGCAACTAGAGGGCGCAACGTGGCGCCATCTCAACAGTCAACTCCTGCCACCCCACCCAATAATGAGGAAAACATCTCAACACAAGAACAAATACGAGTAGGAGAAGTGTTAAACTTAATGAAATCATTTCAGCACATGTCAGAGGCATTAATAAACCGTCTGGAATGAGATCATGGAGGACTAGTCATACCAAATGAAGCACCCCGAAACTCTACAAGAAATGATGTACATCGAGATTTGGAAAAAGTAAAATTTCCAGAGTTTTGGGGATCCACAGATGGTCAATCTGCGGGGGCATGGTTAGAAAACATGGCTATGTGCTTTACCCTGAGAGAGTATACCTCAAACATGAAATCCAAGATGGGAATATTCCAGCTAAAGGGAAACGCACTACTTTGGTGGAAGACTTTATTACCCCAATTGGGGATGGATAACTTAGGAGTAACTTGGGAATTGTTTGAAGAAAAGTTTAGAGAACGCTACATATCAGAGGAATTTCTTGAGAGGCAATTAAATGAATTCAATGCTTTAAAGCAAGGGAGTCGTTCAGTACCAGAGTATGAAGCTTGTTTCATGGAATTACTTCGTTATGCCCCTCACTTAAACACAGAAATACTCAAGGTGAAAAAATTTGTGTATGGATTAAATGGTAACGTCCAGGCTAAGGTTAGGATCTTAATGCCCCGCACCTTGCACGAAGCACTTCAAAGAGAAATTATTGCAGAGGAGGAGATCATGAATAGTGGACCTAGTAAGACAAACAGGCCCACAGGATCAGCAGTAAACAATGGAAATAGTATGGAACGTAGAAATTTTCAAAGGGGTCCTGTGCTCAATCATCAGAAGTGGTCTACCGGAACACCATATAGGCATCCAACTCAGCAGCTGCATAGGGTACCTCAGCAAGCTCGTCAACAACAACATCATCGTCTTATGCGGCAGCACCAAGTCACACCACCTCAGCATCGATCCCAACAGTCTGGCTCTTTCCAACAGAGTTCTAGGCCAACTCCCAGTTCAGTCAATAATAGAAGCCAAGCTCCTAAGAGGGGGTGTTGGATGTCTGGAGGTGCTCACTATGAGAGGCATTGCCCTCAAAAGACAGGTAATACCAACTCAACTCAGAAAGCAGCTACGGTGGGGGACCTGGGGAAGGCTCATCGCATCCATGCGGCGGTGAACAATCGTCAGGTTGAACACCAGTCCACTGTATTGGAGACCATAGGTAACATTGATGGTTTGAGTTTTTTCATTGTAATAGATCCAGGAGCTACTGATTCTTTTATTTCTTTAAATGCATTATCAAGGATTAAACACAAATCAATTTCTCAACATGATTTTAGACATGTATAAATGGCATGTGGTATGAAAAGAAATGTAGGAAAAATGGTAAGGGATTGTGAGGTGGACCTGGGTGTATGTAAAAACAAGGTATCCTTCTATTCTACGATTTTAGGAGTCTATGACGTAGTTATAGGAATGGATTGGTTGGACCGACATGAGGCACTCCTAGATTTCAAAGACAAGGTACTATATTTCATAGATGATGATGGACAAAGAATATCATTGAGGGGAAAGAACCGAGTGGTATCCCTAAGGTTCATCTCCTCCATGCAACTAATGAAATATAGACGAAAGGGGTGTCAAATGTTCACGGTGATGTCTCTAAATGATAAGGGTGATTCTGAAAAGTTTGATAAACATCCAATTCTTGTTGAATTCAAGGATGTATTTCCTGAAGAATTACCTGGCTTACCCCCAAAAAGGGAAATTGATTTCACCATCGACCTTAAACCAGGCACTGAGCCTATTGCAAGGACACCTTATCATATGTCAGCTCTAGAACTAAAGGAATTGCAAATACAATTAAAGGAATTATTGGACTTGGGGTTCATACGACCTAGCATATCTCCATGGGGAGCTCCCGTGATTTTCGTTAAGAAGAAGGATGGGTCTTGGCGACTGTGCATTGACTACCGCCAGTTGAACAAAGTGACAATAAAGAATCAATATCCTTTACCTAGGATAGAAGACTTGTTTGATCAAATGAAGGGGGCAACTGTGTTTTCAAAAATAGATTTGAGGTCTAGATATCATCAATTAAGAATCAAGGAAGAAGATATTCTGAAAACAGCCTTTAAGACAAGATTTGGGCATTATGAATTTGTAGTTTTACCCTTCGGACTGACAAATGCCCCGGGTGTTTTCATGAGTTTGATGAATGGGATATTCCGGGATTACTTAGACAAATTTGTACAAGTATTTATCGATGACATTTTGATCTACTCAAAGACCCCAGAAGATCATGACAAACACTTGAGGATAGTTCTTCAATGCCTTAGAGAAAACCAATTGTATGGAAAACTATCAAAGTGTTCCTTTTACCAATCAAAGATTCATTATCTTGGGCACATTATCTTTGGGGATGGCATCGCGGTAGACTCGACAAAGATAGAGGCCATCATGGAATGGCCAGCACCAACCAATGTTCATGAAATACGAAGTTTCATGGGCATGGCAGGGTATTATCGTAGATTTGTCGAAGGATTTTCGAGGGTAGCAAGCCCCATTACCGAGCTCCAAAGAAAGAACAAGAAATTTATTTGGACTAAAAAATGTGAAGAGGCATTCCAAAAGTTGAAAGTATTGTTAATGACGACACCAATTTTGAAAGTGCCAGATATGGAACAAGAATTTTTGGTTTGCACTGATGCCTCCAAGAAAGGGTTGGGTTGTGTATTGATGCAGGAAGGAAGAGTAATAGCATATGCATCAAGAAAACTTAGAACCCACGAAGAGAACTACGCAACCCATGATCTAGAAATGGCAGCAATTGTTTATGCACTAAATATTTGGAGACACTACCTTCTAGGAAGGAAGTTTGAACTTAGAACTAACCATTTTGGACTACAACACATATTCACTCAGGACCACTTAAATGCAAGGCAAAGAAGATGGTCTGAGCTAATCAGTGAATATGATTTTGAGATTAATTACATAAAAGGAACAGTAAATAGGGTGGCTTATGCTTTAAGTAGGAGGCCTCGAATATTTTTGGTGATTCCCTTAAAGACAAATATGAGGGAGAAGTTGCTTGACTTGCAAATTCAGGACACCTGGTACAAGGAGGTTAGCAAGAATTTGAGGGAGGACGAAATGAGAATCCCAAAATATGAAGAATACTCCCTTGATAGTGATGGACTTCTACGATTCCAGGGAAGGATATATGTGCCACCAAATGAAGATATACGCCAGTTGATCTTGAATGAAGCACATAGTGCAGTATACATGGCACACCTTGGTGTTAAGAAGATGAGTGCTGACCTGAAACCACTTTTCTTTTGGAAAGGAATGAAGAAGGAAATTGTAAACTTTGTAGCAATATGTTTAGAGTGTCAGCGGGTAAAAGCTGAACATAGACATCCAACAGGGTTATTGCAACCCCATGAAATACCATAATCTAAATGGGAAGTTATATCAATGGACTATTGTGGGACTACCAATGACCTCAAGATGACATGATTCCATATTTGTAGTGGTGGACACATTGACCAAGAGTGCCCATTTTATACCAGTTAAGACTACATATAAGGCACCAGAGATAGCGAGAGTTTTTATTGATGAGATTGTAAGATTACATGGAGTTCCTAGGAAGATCATATCCAATAGGGGAGCAATGTTTACAGGAAGGTTTTGGACCAGTTTCTAAAAAGCCTTGGGAACCCAATTGAACTTCAGCACTGCATACCACCCTGAGACAGATGGTCAGATAGAGAGGACTAATCAAATCCTCGAAGACATGCTACGAATATATGTGATGGACCAACAAAGGAAATGGGAGGAGTTTTTACCTTTGGTGGAATTTGCTTACAATAACAGTTATCAAAGTTCCATCAAGATGGCACCATTTGAGTTCTTGTATGGAAGACCATGCAGAACATCTCTTAATTGGGACCGACTAGAGGACCGAGTATTAATAGGGCCAAAAGTGGTGCAAGAGATGGAAGAACAAATTATTATGATTAAAGGGAGGCTAAAAGAAGCACAAGATCGACAAAAGAGTTATGCTGACTCTCATCGAATAGACCGAAGTTATGAAGTGGGAGATAGGGTATTCCTGAGAGTAAAGCCCCAAAATAGCTCTATAAGGTTTGGAAAGGGAGCAAAATTGTCTCCACGATTTGTGGGACCTTTTGAAGTTTTAGAAAGAAAAGGGCCGATAGCATATAGACTTGCATTACCTCCATCCCTAGCACGTATTCATGATGTGTTTCATGTTTATGTGTTGCGTCATTATATTTCAGATCCATCACATGTTATTGACTTAGATCACTTGCAGGTTTCGGACGAGCGCGAGATGATGGTCGAACCAATTCGCATATTGGACCAGCGAACCTTGTAGCTTAGACGACGATTATTGGACCAGGTTAAGGTCCAGTGGGAAAATTGCAGTCCTAGTTCAGCCACTTGGGAAGATGCTGAAGAGATGCATCATCGTTTTCCTTATCTATTCCAAGGACTTCGAGACGAAGTCCACTATTAAGAGGGGGTGTATGTAGTGCCCTACTCTAGTTGACTGACAGTGATATGAATTTTAACATTTTTTAGCCCTAAGACCCGCACTTTTTTCTTTGAGGACCTCAGGTTGAGGATCCGAACACGTGACTCTATTATTAGTGGATGTGACTGATGCTATGATGATGATAGCAGTTATGGATATGCATGTTTTTTTTATTTGATATGATTGTAGCGTTAATGGATATGTAGGTTCTCTATTGATATCATGATGATGATAGATTTTATGGATAGATATGTTTCCTGTTGATGTTATGATGATAATGCCTTTGATTAATATGTTAATGTACCATTGATATTATGATTATGATAAACATGAGGGATGTGTCCCATATGTTAACTACTTACATTAATTCTGATTCAAAATAAACAATGACGAGAATGACTAGGTAATGTTGATGTTTCTAATACTGAGAACTTTGTTACTGATGATTATTGAGTATGACAGGAAACGACCAGAGGCACTCGCGTATGATGAGTGGATAACATTTGGTTTGATAGAAATTAATATTTTGTCTTTGAAATTCCAAGTTCAGTTTGAAACTTGTTATATATATTACATATACTCTGATGATATGTCAGTGGTTGCAGGAACATGATTGTTGCTTGTCCGAATGACTCACATATGGGTAATGGGGTTGTACAATTGAATGGAACAATATGGGAGGGGTGGAATAGTGTTCCTGATCTCACCCACTAGCACTCCCGCCGTGACTTAGGCTGGAAAGGTCGAAATACCTTCGCCTTGAAGATCACGATGTCGTGAGGGCAGGTCCCAAATTTGATTCGCTCACGAGCATTTTCTGGGGGGCGCACATCAAGGCGGATTCCTTGATCCCCAGCACCATTAGTCTCACTATAGCAGGAAACATACGAGATGATAGGGGTCTCTAGCGTTGCACATGTAGTTTTCCCCTCATAACCACTGGATACTTGAAGGGCAAGTGGTGTGGCACCCTTGGAATTTCAAGGGAAATTCTTGAAGGGCATGACCAGCTTGACACCCTCGACATCAGTAAAGAAACTAATAAGTATAATCAATATATGAAAAATCAACTATTCATACCAAGTGATATAGGATGTTAGAACCAAAGGAATTAAATCAAGGATAAAACTTAGGGTAAGGGAGGAATAGGAAGAGATAAAATATTTTACCTTGATAACTCTACCCTTTCCATGTTAAAACAAAATATTAAATACATAAGACTTAATTAGGAAAAAGGGGGGAAAGAGGGACATAGAGTTAAGTAGAAAAAATTATTAAAAACTTCATTAAGAGAAGAGGGTGGTGGATTAAAATAAGATTAATAAATTAAAATTTGAGAAATTTAGAGAACTTCCATGTGGCAAGAGCCAACATAAGAATATTCATCATAAAGGCAAATTGAGGTAGGATAGGGGACCAAATCTAAGACTTATCAATTAAATTCAGTAATAAAGACAAATTAAGGAGTAGAAAAGGGGGAATCAAGAGACAACTAGGAGAAGAAATAGGAGGTCTTGTTGGGTTGAGGAAAAATACTATTTTAAATGAATAATTAAGTAAATTATTTTGGAGAGCCTTGATGAGAGGGTGACACATGGGTGGGTGAATAATCAAATTTTGAATTAATAAAAATTAATTATTTATGCATGAAATTTCAAGTATCACTTATGAAGCCTTCTATAAAAGAAAGGGAAATGGAAGAGAAAAGGGCCTTTTTTGTTTTGCCCTATTGTTGGATGGAGGAGATTATGTCATTTTGAGTGGTTACGAACTATAGTTGAGTTTGGTGAGATAGAGTATTACAGAGAAGGGACTCTTGAGCCAAGAGAGGCTCACCTCTATCAGCTAGTACTTTCCTTCGTTGTACAACCCCATTGCAGCTCGGGGGTCCGCGAGGAAGGAGAGTAGCCAAGGAGTAGGCTAGGAGGTAAATCGGTGGGTCATTTCATTCGGATTAAGCACGACAACATTCAAGCGTGGAGGTAGACGAAAACAAAGGAGATCAAGAAGCGGCAAGTCCAGTTTCGCTCTCGTCTAAGGGTGTACGGTACATGTGTTAGTTATATATATTTTTTTAATTTATTTATGATGATTTCATGGTGCCTAAAATCAACAAGTTAAATGGATGTATGTGTATGAAGTAAAATTTATGAAATTGGATATATGTGATTTAATTTCTGTGTTTCAGCTTGGTATGCTTATGGTATGAATGATTTAATGTTTGTGTTTCAGCTTTGTATGCTTATGGTATAAGTCATTTAATTTATGTGTTTCAACTTTGTAGGCTTATGGTAAAAATGATTTAATTTTTGTGTTTCAGCTTATATGCTTATGCTATAATTTATTTAATTTTACTGAGTTTCAGAACTTGAATGATTATGGTTTAAAATTTATGTTACTATGTTTTATTTATAAAAAAAAATGTAAAGCCTAGCGCTCATCTAGTAACTCATAGGATTGGTCTCTACAGTGTGCATGGAGATCCTCAATCCTGTTCTGTGCGGACCCTGCTGGCTCTTTGCGTGGGTTGTAGCTTGGGTTTGTAACTCATTTTTGGATGTTAATGAATGCGGAATCTGCTACAGTATCTCTGTGTTACCTAAACTAGTTGCGTTTACTATTGAATTATATTTGAGTTATCTGAATTAGCTGTGGTTGTGTCTATGTTATCTGAATTAGCTGCGATTGTGTTATTCTGCGATGATAATTACTGATGTGCACGTGGATGCGAAGGTTTTGCTAAGATCTGCTTAATAATAGTATTTTTTTTTACGTTTACATGTTGTATATACTGTTAAGGGCTCGGTAATAAGATTTCTCTTGTGCGACCCTAATATATCTCAACAAGACTGCCTTAATTACCTGCTTTCTCCCATGATGCGGAAACCTGGTTCCAGCACCCACCCATACTACTTTGGGTGAGACCTTGGCCTACGAAAGTAGGTCATTGCCGAAATGGCCAGTAGTATAGGGGTTTGTTGGCAAACCTTAAATCCGAACCTGGTTCAGGACCCCTCAAGCCAACAAATGGTTCTGTTGTCGAGATTGAGAGCATTTTGAGAGAGAGATCTGGTACCTAAGAAATTGGAGCTCGAAGACTGGTTCGAAAAACAGATTCAGGAATTTTCCATAAAAGAGAGTTGCAGCACAAAGCTAATGGCTGAAAAGTGGAAGAAAAAATATATTTTCATAGAAGTATATGAAATTTTCTTTGTAACTTTCGCGCACGAGCTACAGGAGTGGCTAGCAAGGCTAGTAGAATTCCAGACGTGTTGGAAAGACAATCAGGTTACGCAGTGGACTCCGGAATTGATTCAACAGTTGGAGAAGGCTGACAATACAATCACCCAGACTGTAGATCACTGGGTGGATAGTGTGCAAGGAGGATTTGTAACAAAATTCGCAGTCGATCATTTTTTATCCTACTCTGAAGCAAAGCGGAGGTTCTTCAAAGGATTCTGAGGTAATTTCTTGCAAACATTGTCGCTACTGATTAAAATATTACTGTGCGAAAAAGGCATTCTGTGCAGCCACACCGAATGAATGACCTCTGATCAGGGTGAGAGTACAACACGAAGTGGTAAGTACTATAGAGTCAATTGAGAAGGGGATAGATCCGTCTACAGCCCCTTAAGAGAGCCATATGCGCACACAGGAACTAGCCCTTCGGCTGCACCATCATCAAATTAGCGTAAGGGCAAGAACTCCCCTACCCCTCTGCCACTACCGGAAGAAGATATGGCCACACGAGTGAAGCTACCCACCTTCAAGGGGGTGGGGGATGAAGACATGGACCAATTTTGGTTCATAGCATAATCAGTATCGACTGCGCAGAATGTTGCTAGTGATTTTGTAAAAAGAGCGCAACTATCCCTAGCCTTTGAAGGAAGGGCCTTGGATTGGTTCATGGGGTACGTTGGCAATCATGCGTACCCATCAGTACAAGAAATTAAGGATGCCTTAAAACAATGGTTTCGGAAGCCTAAGTCCTACTCTCAACTGGTGACTGACTTGAAAGATTTTAAACAGGGACCCACTAAGTCTGTATGGGAGGCTGATCAACAGCTAAAGAAGGTTATCAGGGATGGGGAATTTAAGTATGAGGATAGACAGCACAAGGAATGGTTCATTACCATGTTATTACCTCACCTGCGTGGGCCTATGGGTCAGCAAGCAATTGACACAAAAGAAAAAGCCTTGGATATTGCCATGAAGCTAGAAGTTGCGCCAAGAGACGATACCCAGTTTGGGGTATAGTAGATCCAAGGCCAGTTGGAGGCAATGTACCTTGAAATCCAAAATTTGCAAAAGGAGCGAGGAAAAGAAGCTAGTCCAGAATTTTTGTGCATAAGATGGAGGGTGTCGGGCCACACCAAGGATCAGTGCCCTCTGCTGGTAGACTACATGCAGGCTGGGGGGCCCAACCCATTGTGCCCTAAAGAGGTTGCAGGACCAAGCACCCACACGTTATGGTGTGTCGACTGCCAAGTAGCCGGACTACATGATACCAACCACTACCCCCGTCTTGGTTCCTATGTTCTAGAGTTGAAGCAATAATGGTCCCGACTCTGCTCATCTGTGGGACATGACGAACACAACTTCCGGACATATGACTTAATGATAGACAGAGGAAACATGTACAGGGTGCAGGTTGACCCTTCATCACCACTATCCCCCTCAAGACAAGGAGGCTCCCCTGCTAGAGGCCGGGGGGAAGAGGCGGAAGCGCAGGTCAGGGAAGAGGGAAATTGATCTGCTATAATTGCGGAGAAGTGGGGCACTTTGCAAGGGACTATCCGGACCCTGCATGAAAATCTTGTAGATATTGAAAACAATTGGATCATGTGATTTAATATTGTCCAGTATTGATAGAAAATATGCAGGAAAAACAGCAGACACCAACACAGAATGTACAAAGGGTTAAGGCAGAACCACGTGAGGAGGAACCCAGTATTAATGTCATTATGCGTAGTGGCATGGCTACTAGAGGAGTTGAGGAAAGAGCTATGGTTGAACCCCTTATCTGAAAATCCACTATCAAAAAGGAAAGCTTGGACCTACAGAAGGAGAAATAAACCTTCCTAGAAGCTCGCAAAAACTTTACCAAAAATGAGGCATCTACCTCCAAGGCTCCAACAAATCTAAAAGCAAACGAAGAAGTTAAATCATTCCTATAGGCATGTATGAAGTTGCTACGCAACCAAAAGGCAGTAGAAAATCTTCAAGCATTGATAGACAGCTGTGCGGAAAATACTGACCCTCCAAAAGATGTTAAAGAAGTCCACAAAATTTATAGGCATAAGAAACGCACTGGTCGGGAAATGCAGCTAACTACACATATTGGTGATTATGAAATGGATCATGTCATCCTGGATTTGGGATCCAATGTGAATTTCATGCCCAAACAAACATGGCAGAGGATGGGAGAACCTAAGCTGGAATGGTCCACTATACAGTTGCGCATGACTAACCAACAGAATATCATACCGTTGGGGAGACTATCAAATATTATGGTAGATATCGCAAGGGTTAAGGTATATGCGGATTTTGAGGTAATTCAAATTGTAGAGGATGTGAACCCTTATCCTATGCTCCATCAGCTTGAAGAAAAGGAGCATGGTCTTTGAGAATGAGGGTACAAGAGTAATAGTCCCTCTAGACCGAGCAGAGGGAGATCGGTATACAGAACACGTGCGCGAAGAAGACAACGTTGATCATATCTATAAACTAACCGCCCGAGACAAGGATTGGATTAACCCTATGGCTGATGGTGTGCTTTGCTGGGAGAAAGACGGTGAATGCCTCTTTGATTTAGACGAGGAGATCGAAAATTGGGAGAACCAGTTGCATGATGTATCTGCACTACGGTGTCTTAGGATCACAAAGAACTTTCGGTGTATCTCCTCAGAGGTAAGAGAGTTTCCTTACTTTGATGATTCTGGTAGTATTAAGGATTTTCTTAGAGCATTCGAAGGAGAAGTCCCAAGGGAACGGAGAATGTGGGCACTTAAACTAGCCATGCGTGCGACCCCTGCGTAGTGGTGGGAAACTCATAAGGGGACTTTTCAGGATTGGGAGTAATGTCATAGGATGATGATCCTACGGTTTGAACCCCAAGTTTACTTACCCATGGAGATTTTCCTCAGCCGCGAGGACTCGCGCAAGCACTTGTCCGCATGGACGGAGGTGTGGTGCGAAAGGACCTCAGACGAAGGGGTCCACCTATTTATTCATACCTTGGGACCAATCCCCACCGCATGGTATTTGGATGTAGAGCTACATCAGCGTACCCACCACTGGTATACCATGAGGGACGATTTTGTGGGGATGTTTGGGTTGATAGGCGGAATGGAGGAATTATATGAAACCCTTCAAGACATAGATGCTCTAGTATTTGATGAATCACCCCCTCATGGAGAATATGGGGAACCAGCTTGGGATACGCAGATGCAGGATATTGCCAACCGTCGCAATCTATCAATGGAGGAATGTGACGAAGACCTGCGAAACATCACTATCCTAGAGTCTAAGGGAGAACGAGCAAGCCTCTTAAGTTAAGGGAAGTCAACAATGGAACAGAAGAATAATCCAAGCTGGCTAGAATTGGGGATTACTGGGATGATGATATCGTTGGGAAAGTCTCAGAACTTCTCACAGAGTACCAGGATCTGTTTCCCACGAAATTTTCATAACTCAAAGGTATCACAGGGGACCAGGGGGTCATTCACATTACTTTACAACCAGATGCACGCCCTGTCAAGTAGCAACCTTACCAATTGAACCCCAAGTATAAGCAGAAAGTCAGAGAAGAAATCGATAAAATGCTAGCCACATGTATCATCGAACTAGTAGAACAGTCAGATTGAGTAAGCCCTATGGTGGTCCAAGAAAAAAATACTAAAGGAGAAATAAGAATCTGCGTCGACTTGCATAAGCTGGATGATGTCTTCGTATATGATCCCTTCCCCACGCCATTCTCTGATGAAATCCTCGACAGTGTGGGAGGGCAGGAAGCATACTCGTTCACTGATGAGTTTTAGGGCTACCATCAGATCAGGATCACACCTAAATATCACATAAAAATGACTTTCGCCACAGAATGGAGTTCCTTCTAGTACACTGTCGTGCCCTTTGGGCTCAAAAATGCCCCTGCCATCTTTTCATGAGTCGTGGTCGCAGTGTTCAAGGAGTTCATTCACAAGTTCCTGGAAGTATACTTTGATGTTTGGACAGTATTTGGATTGGTAAAGAAGCACGTCTCGAACCTACGCATGATGTTGGATGCCTGTAGAAAGCACCGGATTTCCCTAAATATTAATAAGTGCATATTCTATGTGCCTTTCGAGATCTTGTTAGGCCACATAGTCTTTTGGCAAGGATTGATGGTTGACCCTGCCAAGGTTGCAGTTATCATCAATTTATCAGTCCCCACAACTGAGAAACAGTTGCGCTCCATCCTCGGGCACATAAGCTACTATAGGAATTTTATTCAAGGGTACTCACTGATTATGATGCCCATGGAAAAGCTGCCAAAGAAGTATGTATCATTTTTTTGGGACGCGGAGTGTTAGAAGAGTTTCGAGCTACTCAAGGAAAAGATGGTCTCTGCACCTATCCTCATATTTCTTGACTGGGAGAAGGTTTTCCATGTCCATGTGGACGCTTCAGGGATCGCCCTAGGAGCTGTCCTTACACAGCCTAGCGAGGGGGACATTGACCACTCGGTTGCGTTTGCTAGTAGAAAAATCTCTAGCATGGAACGTAACTACTCCACTACTGAACATGAAGGGCTAGCAATGGTGTATTCCCTACAGAAATACCGACATTATCTGCTCGAAGGGCACTTCAAGATGTTCACGGATCACTCAGCTTTGAAGTACCTTGTCAATAAGCCTGTGTTGGGGGGGAAGATTTGTCGATGGTTACTATTGTTTCAGGAATATGACTTTGAGATAATTGTGAAGTCGGGGAGATTAAATGTTGGACTAGACCACTTGTCCCAAATCGAGAGTTGTGAAGAACCAACCAACCTCGAGGAAGGATTGCCCGATGTGTAGCTATTTTCTATTAAGGTGGTTGATGAGAAATTTGTCGATATTATTCAATTCTTAACTACGGGGATGGCACATGCAGAATATTCGGTACAACAAAAAAAAGAGTTGGTAACCCACGCAACTGACTTTACCATCATCGCAGGCCACCTGTATAAGATGGGAGCTGATGAGGTATTGTGAAGATACATACTGGAGCATGAAAGACAAGCCATTTTAGCAGAATCCCACGGAGGCGCAATAGGAGGTCACTACGCAAGAAAAGTGACAGTGCAGAAGATCTTAAGAGTTGGGTTGTGGTGGCCCACATTGCATAGCGACTCTCACGACTATTGCAAAGCCAACGACACATGCCAACGGATAGGAAGACCGTCACACAGGGACGAAACTCCTTTACAACCACATATGGCCTTGCATGAATTCGATAAATGGGCAATAGACTTCATTGGGCCCATCAACGCACCAGGTAAGAAGACAGGTGATCGATACATCCTCACTGTGACTGATTATGTAACCAGATGGGTGGAAGCACAAGATGTGAAGGATTTCACTACAGATACCGCTACACACTTTATTTTTGAGCATATTTTAACCAGGTTTGGTTGTCCGAAGATCTTGATGAGTGATAGAGGTACGCATTTCATTAATGAAAATTAAAGCTTTGACTGAGGAGTTTCGAATCCACCATGCAAAAATTACCCCATATCATCCGCAGGCAAATGGAACGGTAGAAGCTTTTAATAAAATTCTGGAACAGGTGCTTACCAAGGTCTGTAATGTTGATCAAAGCGATTGGGACGTGTGCATCTCGTCAATCCTTTGGGCCTAACAGACCACGTGAAAGAAATTCACTGGGAAAACGTTGTTTCGGATGGTTTATGGGAAGGCGACCATTATTCCCATGGAGTATATCATTCCTAGCCTGTGCATCGCGGCCTTTACAAACTTAGCAGAGTCCGATATCACGGAGGGACGCTTGTGCAGCTAGTCGCCTTGGAGGAAGATCCATTCATTGCTAACTTTCATCAACAAGTTCAGAAGGTCCAGGAAAAAGCCTGGCACGAAGGCATATTTGACAGAAGGCGAGCCAGTATTATTATATGACAGCCAGTTTGCGCGCCACCCAAGGAAATTCCACCGACATTGGTTGGGACCTTATATCGTAATAGAAATTACGAATGGTGGTGTGGTGAGATTGGCTACGCTGTGCGGGGACCCTTTGCAAGGATATGTTAATGGCAGTCGTCTCAAACCATACCGGGCCAACTCGGCGCATACCAAATGACTATATGGCTGAAGTAGCTATATTAGGAGGGATACATGCAGGCCAGAGGAAAAACACAAGTAGACCCATTATACGCACAGGGGTCGACTGCAGTACGGAAAGGTGCGTTCGGCACGCAGGGGTCGACCGCAACACGGAAAGGTGCGCTAGGCGCGCAGGGGTAATATGAAGCTGCAAAAACTAGCTGTTGGAACAGTAAAGCTGGGTAAAAAGCCAATTTTTTTGCTGGAAGGAGTGGGAAGTAGGAAAATAATGCGGCGATTTCTGAGGAATTTTTACCATTTCCTTGATGGTAAGTTTCAGTTGAGTTTCATCTGACTATTTTTCACTATCCAAAGCTATAAATGGAGGAGGGAAGATTAGAATTGGGTTTCGTGCGTCCTGAAAGTCTTGTGCCTTGAAAATTTCGGTCACTAATGTGCTCTGTTCATGTTTGGGTGTGTGACCCCCTCTTATAGAAGCAACCCCAAGTTCGTCTTCCGAGCAAGAATGACTGCGACCAATGCCGCTGAGTCATCGCAGACCGTGGCCTCTACTGAGAGAGCATATGACGAAGTATTGGAGGTAACCCCTGAAGTTAAAGAGGTTGTGTCCACACTGACCAAGGGGAAGTAGGTGGAGAAAAAGAAGACTAAGGGGAAGGGCTAGGAGCAGGGGCAGGGGAGGACTACGAAATGGGTTGGGGTGAAGCCACGCACATCCCCTCGGAACGTGAAATCCCCCCGAAAGGTGCCCAGGGCATGCTCGCCTAACCCAGCAAAGCGACCTATGTATACTCAAGAAGAAGCTTTTCTCATTGCCCCGCTAACTTGGCTATCGCCCTATGTTTGGCCTAGAATACCATCGGTGCGCATGCCCAAGAATCTTGATGTTGTGCGCTCCTATCTGCAAATGCTGCTAATTCCGGATGAAGTCCCCATAATTGGAGAAGCATTTGGCAGACTCCCCTCAGTTAAGTTCGATGATCACAACCTTGCCAACCTGGAGGCCTACCTAGAATTGACACCTTAGCTATATCTCGAAAGAGCACTGGAAAATGATGTTCTAAAGGTAATACCAATGCCGTGGGCGCGTGGGTTAGCAGGTTCAATATTACTAAACTTGTTGCGGATACCTCACTTTGGCCGATACAATATCACCGACTTACTTGTGCAATAACTGCTAGCCTTGATCCATGATGGCAGCTTGTGGATCCAGGACCGCATTCCCATTGATGCCGCCCTAATTCACCGCATTACTGGTCTCCCCACGTAGGGGCTGAATCCCATGGAGCATGTCGGCAAGAAGCATGAGCAATAGATCGCCGACAAGGTGCGAAAATACTACCATGTCGAGCGAAACACAAGAGGATTCCTAATCAGAACTAGTGCACATGGGTACCCTGTTGCTGGCTTGTAAGATGATGTGAAAATTCCATGTTATGGTTGTCCCTACCTATGTCATTCAGCTTGCTGGCCGCTGCGAAAAGGGGGTTTTCTTTAACTGGTCACAGTTCCTCTACACCGAGTTTCTGTAAAACGTGTGCGTGGCCCAGGACCACGGGAAGGCGTTATGTTACTCTTGGCTACTACTCCTAATTGCATTGGTTGCCTAGGAAGCCCCTGAAGGATCGGTCCTCCCTGAGCTCAAACCGAGCATGTGTGAAGGGGCACAATATGCAAACATGTGGGATTCAAAGCATACAAAGTGTATTGAGGAAAACAAAGTATTTTGGGTATTGTTTGAGGGCGCACTCACAGCAGTAATTCACTCCCGGCCACGCCTGTCACCGACAATCTATGAAAATTATAAGCGCATCGTGGCATTCCAGGTTACGATGCACAACATACAAATTCAGGGCCGTAAGGATCCAGCTTGGATGTCGCTGCCTTACATGGTCTCCAATGAAGAAATCGATCGGCTCATCACCACTTGGCCATCACACTGGAAATTTGAATTCAAATTGGATGGCCCTGTCACGACCGACATTGTTGGTACTAGCACAGCTCCAAAAACCACCCCACCTAATACTACTAATAACTCAAAAGTTCATGGCCCGAAAGGCTCCACCAAGACGGAGGGTGTAGCGCAGGGCGTGGAGCAGGATTCGTAGCAGGACATGGAGACTGAGGGCCTGGATGCACAGGGCACTGGTTCCCTGCGGGGCACGAAACAGACAGCTGAACGTCTCAAGGGACGACGAACGAAACAACAGGCTACGAGGCCCGGTAGGGAGATTGAGGTTACTTTAACCTTGGAAGATTTGGAGCAAATTACAAATTTTGTCACCCTCGCTTCGGAGGACAGGTGGCTTTCCTTGGAAGAACAACAGATTGCCACAGTCACCGCATTACATTCTAAGCTCCAAGCTCTTCAGCTCAAAGCTGATACCTTGTACACGAGCGTGGTTCAAGTGAGGCTAAATCAAGCGACCAACACTGAGTTGATCTCCACGACCGAGAGCCGTCTCTGCCCCCTCCCAGGCGCAACAATCTCTCTAAGTCTGACCAGCTTATGTGCGCAAGTCCAGGCTTGCGCAAAAGTACATCTGGACTTGGCCCGGCTTCAGGGCGATCCACTGCAGGCTCTCCACACATCCCTCTTTAAGGAAATCTAGCACAGAGACCGTTGGGTGCAGCAGCAGCTAAGTACAGTTGAGCAGACCATTGTAGAAAAGGCTACCGAGGCGTCCCAGGCACAAGCCGCGTGTATCCTTGCCGCTGCACAGAAGACCGATTTGAAATGTCTGATCAGCAGACTCTATGCAGATGTGACCGAAGACATTCTGGCCTCTGCCACCCCCCAGGCAAAGATTGAGGGACTTGTCGCAGCCCTGAAAGCTTCTCGGACCGAGATCAAAAGCGTTAAGGCCGATATGGAGCAGCAAATTGCTGCATTGCAACCTAAGTTGTAGCCGGAAACCCCTCCTGAGGCACGCACCCAGAGAGCTACGCTGCTCACAGAAGCTACGAACACCATTACAGCACAAATTACTCAGTGCGTCGAATTTCTTGAGAGAGCTATGCAGATGTGGTCTACGGTGTAGTGCGACCCTCTTCTACGTGAGTTTACCCAAGAACTGCGCCAAAAGGAAGAAGAATTCGAGCAAATGGAGGCTACAATGCCCACTATGATCCCAGCCCAACGCTTGGCACGTCTGCGAGCTAGCCATGTGCTCAAATTTGACCTGGATGGGCTTCACCACAAGAAGAAGGTTCTGAGGAACCACCTCAAGCCATGGGTCGATGAAGCCCTCAAGATATCTCAGGACTTGGATGTCGCGGTCAAGCAGCTGAATCAGACCTTGGAGAGTGTCACCGCTGCCACAGAAGTCCCAACTTCACAAAATTTGGTGGACATTGTGCAGAACGCTGCTGTGCAGAGTGAAGGAGTGTTTCCCCCTCTAGTCGATGCAATCAAGCAGCTCTAGGCAAAGATGCAAACCCCACGGCCGTTGTGACTCGGGACGAGTCACAAGATTGTGTTGGGGGCATGTTGGAACGGGGTCCCCTAGCTGCGTTTTTTATATATATTTTGTAGTAATTAGTCTAGCGTAGGGGCTTTGGGGTGGGTCAAAGCCCCCAATGTATTGTAACGGGTCAAAGGGTAGACCTAGAATCCGCAAACCATGTTTTGCGGACCACAGGATAACGCAGGCTATGATGATATAAATAGATAGATAGTTTGAGTCTAAGATGAAGTAAGTAAGATTGATGCTAAGTACGAACAGTTGAGATCTGTTTTGGGTAGTATTAGGTAAGGACTCATGCTGGCTGTGTGCGTGGAGATCCTCAGTCCTGTTGTGTGCGGACCCCGCTGGCTGTAGCTTGGGTTTGTAACTCAGTTTTGGATGTTAATGAATGCGGAATCTGTTACAGTATCTCTGTGTTACCTGAACTAGCTACATTTATTGTTGAAGTATCTCTCAGTTATCCGAATTAGCTGTGGTTGTGTCTATGTTATCTGAATTAGCTATGATTGTGTTATTTTGTGATGATAATCACTGATGTGCACGTGGATGCGAAGGTGTTGCTAAGATCTTCTTAATAATAGTAGTTTTGTTTATGTTTACATGTTGTATATATTGTTAAGGGCTCGGTAATAAGATTGCTTATGTGCAAACCTGATAGATCTCAAGAGGACTGCCTTAATTACCCGCTTTCTCCCGGGGTGCGGAAACCTGGTTCCAGCACCCACCCATACTACTTCGAGTGAGACCTTGGCCTGCGAAAGTAGGTCGTTGTCGAAAGGGCCAGTAGTATAGGGGTTTGTTGGAAAACCTTAAATCTGAACCTGGTTCAGGACCCCTCAAGCCAACACACATGTATCCTTGTAAGCTAACAATTGTCTTCCCAAAACCAAAATTTCTTACAAGCTTGGAGGTTTATACCTCTTTGTAAGCTACAATACTTTACATTTACGAAAATAGAGTTTGTCTAGTTTGTAGAGCAACCCATTTTGAAGATGATAGTCAACCTTAATGTCACCTTCTTATATAATAATTTAGTGTTGAACTGCTAAAACACGTCCTTAAAGTTCTCATGTTTTGTGTATACATATTTTTATGCATCATGGGTAAAAGGCTTCATGTGAATAAGCATTCCCAAATATATAATATTTCATGTGGGTGGTCTTGAAAGCATGTATTCCAACTTATTAGTGTTTCCCTTATTATATCTCAACTAGATGAAACTAATACAAAAGCCTCATCCATTTCTAATGCCTAGTTTTTTTAAGTTGACTATGGGCTTGCAAATATTGTAGTGGCTAGTGATTAGTGTAGATATTGGTTTTCTTTCCCATTAGATAGTGCTTCCACTTCTTAACAACTTGAACCAAAATACAAAGTTACTTAAAATATGTAATGTAGTTTGGGATTCCTCCATGAAACATTTCAAAATTATAGCATACTAGCTTAACACCCTAAACAAAGTTACCGATCAAACGAGAAAATTACTAATTACCTGTTTTTTTGAGGTAGCATAAAAAACACCCGATTTTGAAAGGCGGTGATGCAAAACCACCCTTTTTTTTGGCATATTTTTGGCACTTTAAATTTTCGTTTTCTTTTTTTTCTTTTTCTTTTTTTAAATGTCATGATTTTCATGTCGATTTTGGAAAGTGGTGATGCAGAATCATCCCCATTTTTTAGAGGGTTGATTTTGACACGTTCCATTTTCTATTGTCTTATTATTCCCTGAGATGTTTATTTTTAAGTGTATTTATGTACTTTTTCTTTTTTTTTGTAATGAAATCTTCATTTTTTCACATAATTTATAAAAAAAAAGGTCAATATTTTAAAATTTAGGATTTTCTATATGTTTATGTATTGTTAATTAATATTTCAATGCACAACAAATAATTGTCGCTAAGAAACCAATATTTTTAACCATGTGACAAAAAAAAACAAATTTTCAATATAAATACAATGAAAAAAATACACATTTTGAGACTTTTTTGTTAAAAATAACATGTTAAATAAACGATTTTTATGGGAAAATCTTAACAAAAAACATTAAAAAATAGCATTTTTTATGAATTTTATGTCAAAAATTAATAGTAATCACAGTTTTTTTGCAAAAAATAATGATTCTTCTCATAAAATTTCGAAGTCTAAACATTACAAGTAAAATTGATGAATAGATCTCAAAATTGAGCTTTTTTTGAAAGCATAACTTAAAGTTAAACAATAATATCAACTAATCCAAGTTCAACATCTTCTAGACCATCATTAATGTCTTCTTCGATAAAATTTTCTACTTCATTTTGGTCATTGTCCTCTGCTAATGGATCTTTGATGTCTGCAAATCTTCCAAAGTGTCATTTTCTAATTATTCCATATAACGGTGGTTGAGGTTCCTTTGTCTTTTTTTCCACACATAATTCATTAAAATCCCCTTTCCTCAAACTAACTTCTTGCATTGCACTAATTCTTTCTCAATGGCAATGCAATTTATTCATTTTTATAGGCAACATGCTAGTGTTGTACCTAATCATCAAGCACAAAATAAATAATTAAGAAAATTAATATAAATACATAAAAAATAAAAAATAAAAAATTTAAATTCAATTTTATATAATAAAACTTACTTGAACCTAAGAATAAATCCAAAACCCAATCTCCTTCATTTGAACATGGATCTATAAGATAGTTAATCAATGTTTGTGGTTTTTAATAAATGTTAACTATTTCTCCTTTTGCATCTTTATCCTCATATGTTAGTTTTCTTATAACAACATCATGAAATAGTACTTGACTATGATTTTTCCCATCTACTCGATTTAGAATAATAGGATTATAGATACCCTCGTTTGTCCAACCTTCAACATGGATGAACTCACAATCATTTAAAATAGGTTGGTCTTCGGAAGAAACAATATTTGATTTTTGCTTGTAATATGACATAGTAAAATTTCAATTAAATTGTACATAAATAAAAAAATTTAGCATTAATCAAACATACTATTTCAATGTCTTACCATGTAAGTTTCATCCTTGAGTTTGCTTTTTCCTTGAAGCTTGTTAATAACATTGAAAATTTTGTGTCTGAATGAAATATCACAAATTTCCAAAGTGGTGATGTTGTGACTTCTTGAAAGCCTGTAACTACTTTACTAAAATCTTGATAAGTATAAGGTTCACTATCATATTCAATGTCTAGGAAATTAAAACCATGAGGAGTATCTGCAATAACTAGGGCACATTCCCTTTTAGGTATGTGTTTTGCAATGTCTTCACAATCACTTGGTATTATTTGATATTGGAAAGTGTTGAGCCCATTCCAAATGAAATGATTAAGAGTAGGATCAAGTTCAACATTCATAAGATGTTTCTTTCTCATCTTTTCCAACTTAATTTTTTCAATAAAGCTTTTGAAAGTATTTGGTACTCCATTTGCATCCTTCTTTGACATATTTAATTACATAAACAATATATAAGTATAAGTAATAAAATAAAAATAGTTTACATATGAATAAAATGAATGTATAGATCAACATCTCTTATCGAATGCAAGATAAAAATCTTTTAGTGTTGTTGTAGAACTTGATTCCGGGAAGTTGCGCACAACATCATCCCAACTGCCTTCATCCAACATTTTAACCATATGTTCTTTTATTTTCGTATAAATCTTATGATTGGATAAATAAAGTAAAAATTGTTAATATAGTGATATTTATAACAAATTCTACCAATAACAACATGTTATATTTAAAAGAAAATTATAATCAAATAAAAATTTAAAATAATTCAACAAACTTACTTTTGAAATTTGGTGCACATTTCATCCATTGATAATTCACTTGAATTCACATGGCATAGTATTGATTTGACTACTTTATCATCCTTCACTCCTTGCATTTTTCTCCAAGGTGTGATATTCATATCCTCTAGAAATTGCTTCATTTCAGGACTTATCTTATTATTGGTACATATTATGGGTTGACACCTTTTAACCCGATGATTTTTTATGGAAATATTCTCCCACCACTCAAAAATCTCATCAATCAATTCAGTTCTAAATGTCAACTAAAAAATTCTATCCATGCCTATGAATACATTTTAATGTACTTCTCCACCTTTTGAATTGATTTTATCCTCAATTTGATAACCCATTTCCATTAAACATTCCTGTCGAAAGCTTAGACTGACTTATGCCTTATCCCCACCACATTTTTCTACAAATTCATTATGAATAACTTTGACCCTTTGGATGAAATTCATAGACATTATGTACTCATTATCTACATTATGATCCCATGCCAATAAATTTTTTGGGTTTCTATTAAACCAACGTAAATGATGCATTTCATTGTTTCAAAAAGAGAGTTATTGGGATATTCCTCAATCAATTTATTTTAGCCTTTGTCGAATGGTTACCTCCAATTACATAATATTTAGATTCAAAACATTGTGTCTTGTCAAATGCCTATTTTTTGGCAACTTGATTTGGATCAACAAGAACCACATCATCCACCACGTGTGAATATGGATTGAACCTAAAAAAAAAATTCAGATTATTTACATGTAGGTGATGTGCCTTTCTAATTTGTTATTGAGATTGTCCTTCATATGGCTTATGGAATTTGATGACATTAAGCTCAAATGTTTAGCCACAATTAATTAATTTATTATACCTCAACTGATATTGAATGGAATTTTGTTTTGTTTTAATAATGCCATCCTCTAACTTAGCACCTCGTGTTATGATTTCTTTACTACCTTTAGAGCTTTCATTTTGTTCTTCACTGTTGCTCATGACTTTTACAGGTTGACCAACATTTGATTTTTTCTTCTTACCAGTTAATGTATCCTCTTTTTGATAAAAAAATATGTTCATCATCACCTAGAAGAGATACATCTTTGTCCATTTTTATTTTTGGTGTTTTATTTATTTTCTCCTTTTCAACAATAGTTCTAATCTCCTCCTCACTAATGCTAGCATATTTTTCAGATTCATTTTCCACATATTCAAAAGAAACATGTCTATCTTTACAATATTGACCCACCTTAGTGAGTCTTTGTCGATCCCCTCTTTGTACTATTGCAGTGTCACGACCTATTGATCTTTGCTTCCTTCCTTTCTTCTTTTGTCTCTGTGTGGAAAGTGTTGATCACAGTCATAACATTTGGCTCCAGGTTATAAATACCCTCCAACATGTTTGAAAGACTCTCAAAAAAATCCTATGAAAAAATACAATATGTCAATGATCAATAATTTATAAAAATTTGAATGATCCTTACAATAATGCATAACACAAATATAAATAAGCATACTTTCAATGTTATTTGAAATGTTGCTTGCGATTTCTGCACACAACTATGTAGATTCTTCATATGTGTCATACTTGACCTTTGATAGACGATATCTTACCTTTTCATGTGTATTAGCCATTCATGTAAGAATATAAACAATGTATGTATTCGACACCAAACATATTTCTCGTACTATGCCCAACACCTCATATGATTCACCAAAGTTAATCATACCACAATAGATATAGATATGTACACCATCATTGATTTCATTGTCTTGAAGATGCCATGGAAATTTTGTTTTATTTATTTCGTGTGCATTATTCCATTCTAAAAAAATCTTGAATGTACTTTATGAGCCACTTGCTTGACTTTTATTACGTTTCTCAGTTTTTTTCTATTCAACATTCATAGTGCGTCCAACAATATCCTTAGTGCGTCCAACTACAACTTTAGATTTGGCCATTGCTACCCTTGGACCAGAAACATTCACAAAAATATTCTTTGATGTCATCTTCCCGATAAAAATAAATATGTGTGTGTGTGTGTGTGTGTTATTTAATGAAAAATTACATATCTTAATAAAATGAATTCTTCTAAACTTTTGTTTGAAAGGATTTTGATGAGGCTTGACCGAAATTGTATGATGGATGATATTTTTGCCATATACTTTCAGATCTGCATAGTCCCAAGCAAATACATCAGAAAATCCAGACACTAGAGCTATGTATTTATTATTCACCTCTGGAGATAAGGACTTGGATAGCTTAACCATTTTGGGATTGTCTTTTGTTCCAATATTCACATCGGTAGGAACCATGGTCGGATTTCTGAAAACATCATCTTGATCAAACAACTCTTCCAAAGGTACAATACCCCTTGGAATGTTGTTACCTTTCAGTTGTAACACATAAACCTGAGTAGCCTCGATCACTTGATCATCTTTATCATATACTTCATCAATAAAGGAATTTTCAAATTCACCTTCCATATGCAAAAAATTATTCACCTGTTAGTCATCCCAGAACACTTTCCAATACCTCAAGTTGTCAGGAATAGTTTGTCGGTGTTTGATATGAATTTCAAACTTCCTATTAGAAAATATGGGAATCTTAAAGTTACCTATTGTTGTAGCAAGCGAATCTTCCATAAGATTCTGACTTCTCAATAAAACTGACAATGTATATTCAGGAAACATTTTGAGAATATCAAGTACAAATTTTTTATATGATCTCATTCTTGGATGCTTTGCCTGGTATTTCCCTTTTACCTGTTTGATTACAAGCTCGGAATCACCATAAACAGAAATTATTTTTTCACCTAATTTTTTCAAAATTTTGAGGCTGCTGATTAATGCCTTGTACTCTGCTTCATTATAGGAACAATCAAAAGACAGCGTATAGGAACACAATATCACATTTTTTGGAATTTTACCTGATTGATAAATTGGACTACGAATCTAGATTCTGATGCATGCCCCATCTTTCCCTAAGGCACCATCGAAATCCATGGTCCAAAGACCATTCTCATCATCAAGAAGTTGGAATTCTGTAGTCTGATTTGTTTCTTCCTTTTGGGCCACTTTTTCAACTTGTTCTGTACCTTTTTTTGACTTTTTTGATATATGCTTTGAAGTACTAGGCTGATTGCCTTGTCTTTCATCCAAAAATGCTCGGACACTATTTGAAAATTCTTGAATTTCCTCAACTTCTATAAGCTAACTATCTAAATCATCAAAACCACTATCATTAGACAAAATAAAGGACTTAATATCATTATGTACAGAATTGATAGGGTGATTGTTTGGTTTCTCTTTACTGGTGATCATATACTTCATTTTTGTCTCCCGGTACAACTTCCTCAGTTGCCTAAAAACCAGGATGGTGGCATAAGAGAAATCCAATTGCAAAGTAATTCTTAACTTTTCTCCTCAAGATCTTGATAGCAGCATACCATACCGCAGAGGTATATCAGCTACTACCACATCTATTAAGACATTTTTAGCAAGAATTTACTCAAGTGAAACTACCAAGTCTTTTATAAGACCGAGACAACGTACTCTACCAGAATCAAAAGAGTAAAGATCATGCTAATGTCATGTTATATTTAAGCCCAATTTTTCCATTATGGTCTTTGGCATAAGGTTATGAGAAGCTCCGGAGTCAAGCATAACATTATGGAGGATACATTTATGAATTCTCAAACTAAGATAAAACAGGGGAACTTCACTATCTTCTAGTTGACCATTTATGGATGGACCTAAAAGGATCTCGGGTTGATCATATTCAACATTAACCATATCTGACATAGGGTCTACTTTCAGAATTTTGGCAACATGATATTTGTATTGGTTATTTTTCACAAGCTCGATCAAGGGCATAGAGACTTTCAACTTAGAGATTTCATTTTCTAAGCTAAACAGATTGGATTATTTATCTACCTCTTTTACAACGATGTCTATCTTATCGGGTTGGTCCTTTATTGAAAATTCCTTCTTTTGACCTTCTTTTTATTTTCTTAATGTACTTGTAGATGCTTTTTTTTTCTTGGTCTGATTTGCAGCTGCAGGCTCCTTTCCCTTGTTCTGACTAGCTTGGGGATTTTTCTTGGGCTGAGTATATTTTTGCTGGTATTTCCTCTTTTGGATAGGAGTGATAGGAACATCTCGATTTCTCAATGAATATTTCCTCTGTTGTGAGATGAGAGAATTAAGATATCCCCGTTGATAATCATTGGATTGGACCTCCAACTCATCATCATTTGCAAGCATGTAGTCCTCATCTTTCGGCAAATCTGTTTTCTCAATGTATTCTTCATCCTCTATCAAGAAAATAGGTTGTCCATCTGTTGTGAATAAATGATTCTCTTCCACAATATATTCTTCCTCTTCAACCCCTTGAGCATAATTATGCTGCAAAGGAGTGCATATTTTCTGTTGTGATGGTTTCTCTGGAGCTCGTTGTTCCCTTTGTTTAATCCTAAACTAAGGTTGTTGTTGCTGACCTTAGAAATTAGGATTATTACCCTATGTTTCTGGTTTCCTTTCAGTGATATAAATTCTATCCACCATTCTCTCCACATTCCTGATCAAAGTATCTAATTTGACATCAGAGGATGTGGATGGTTCTTCCTTGATTGTTACCTTTATTTCACCTTTGGTCTTTGACTTTTTTATTATCAAATTTGCTTCGACGCTGACTATGTTTTTCTGCATCTCCTCAAATGTTGCAGGACTTCTTTCTTAGATATGGTATGCCATATCTCGATCAAAAGCATCCGGATAGTGCAAGAGATCCAAACTTGGAGGAGGCTTGATCTCATTGGGAATTGAGTTATATACCCGGTTAAAGCAACCAGTAAAATCTTGAACAGACTCATTTAGATTTCTCTTTAAATGATCATACTTAGAAAGAATCTTAAGTGGATTATTTTTCACTTCCCATCTAGCTATGAATTCATCATTTAACTGCTCCAGATTTCCTATGGAATTGGCAGTCAAAGAACAGAACCAGGTTTTTACATCCCCAGAGAAGCTTTGGGCAATGATCCTCATTTTTGCATCATCGGCATCAATTTTTTCTAAATCAATGAATTCAATGACTTTCACTAGGTGTTTTCTGGAACTAATCTCTGAGTTTTCATCAAAGAGAGGAATTCTTTGACCATAGCCTTGTGGTAAGGGTGCAAGTTGACCAGGTAAAATCATAAGTGAAAATCTCGCCATGAACCCTGTTGAGTGTGGTACGGGAGTAACAATAGGAGGGGTAGAGTGAGAAGGAAATGAAGTAGAAGGGATAGAAGAAGAGGTAGAAACTGATTGATATGGTGTGGGAATGAACAAATACTCTTGTTGATACTAGATGATAGATTTCTGAGATGTATGTTGGAGTTGATTGGCTATTTTTTCAAGTGTATCAAACTGACTCTAGATTTTCCTATCAAAATTTGACTAAGATTTAGATTCTTCAAATAATATGCTATCTTCAAGTTTTAGGGGATCAAAATAATACTTCAGATAATTATTTAACTTTAGACAACCTCAAGGGATCAAACACTATTTCAGACAAGGAATTTTCTGATTTTGATCTAAACAGAGATAATTCAAATTTCAAATAGAATGGAATATCTTCAAGGGATAATATTTTTGCAGGCAATGATGTAGACCTTACCAATGAAGATGGACCCGACTGAATCTCTAAGTGTTAGGATCTCTGCTTTCTGATGAGTTTCTCTAGATATTCAACTGGATAAGATGGATGAGGATCAGGATTCGATCTTGTGTATCTTTTTGAAGCCAAAATATTCTTTATTTCCGCAACTCATTTCTCTACAATTTTTGAATCAGCCTTCACGAACACTAGGGCCTATCACCCATAAGCCTAGAATTATATGAAAAGTAATAGTACCAGGGAATATATGTCACTTCATCCCTGGCAACGGTGCCAAAATGTTAACACTCCACCAGTTATCCGAAGGCTGAAAGAAGAGCGGCAAAGGTAACTGCAAACCACTTTGACCTAGTACCTAGGCCTACTAGGGTGAGAGGGCTCTCTCAATGAGATCACAGTAAATTTAGTGGATTATAAAGGATATTAGACTAGGTATGTTAAATCAGGGTTTGGTTGATTTTATTTTTGTGCTGGATGGTGGTTTAGGTCTAGGAGGACTAGGTCAGGGCACTGAAAATCAGATTTGTAGAGATGTAATAGGGCAAGGTAGGCACATACTTTAGCACTTTAGAGGTATATTTTTGTATAGGGTAGATTGATAGGGTTTCAAAACAAAATTGAATCTCATGAATTTGTTTATATCATAAGAATATGAACAAAAATGTGAAATCTTCTCCAAAACAGAGCATTAAATCAATGGATTATGTTTATCATCTTAGAAATCAAACACATGAAACATGGAAATGGAAGTGGAAGGACAATACATTCAACCATATGATCACATAAGGAAAAACACTACTAAAGAATATACCACATGAATCCCACTACAATAGCTGCAAATTTTGTCTATTACTTCTTGCCAAATTCACAAAGTACACTAGTATCCAAGGTTCAATTCCACAGCATCCAACCTTTGAAAATGATGACAAAGTTCCTCATATAGTCACTGAGGTATAAATCCTCCCTTGGAGGTCGAATTTCTAGCATGAAAATCCAAATACATGCATCTATCCACTGTCTACTACATACAAGGGAGGTTACTCAACCAATTCCTCCTTTTCCTAACTATCATGAGACATTTCCTCAAAGCAATAAATGGAGGATAAGAAACCTAAGTAACCCTATTTTACCCATTTACATTTACTTTAACCCTTTACATTCATTTACCTTTATCTCTTGACTTTTACAAAAATGAAACTGAAAATTGCCAAAATTTACACAGTGAAATTTCATAAAAATTTATCAGAAATTGCAGATGCACAACGAGCTCTTGGAAGCATTTTTTGGGTGCCTTTATGAAGTCTGAATTCAAATATGAGACCTTTTCTGGAAATATGGGAGAGTGTATATGTATTTGGAGTATTTAAGCATGCAAAATGACCCATTTTTGGCTGATATATGGCCATTTTCCCAAGGTGTCTCCAGGTACGCAACAAAAGTCAAAAAGAGAGCCATAATGTTGATTTTCTACCCCTTTTATGGATTTTTCTCAAAATCTGTTCCCTGGGCCAAAAAATTGATCAAATGGGTTTTGAGAGGTGGTCATCATCTTTCTAAAAATGTCAACCTTTTTCCATTTTGAGGCCTAGGGAAGAAGCGCGGCGTGAGCTTGTTGCGCTTCTAGACCTAGTCAAAATTTATGAATTTTCCAAAATGCACCAAAATACAAAAATTGCTCCAAATTTTCTCAAAATTGGTCCACGAGTGTCAAATAAGGTGTGTTATTCTATCATGGATTCATCAACAAGTAATTCCAACTTACCCTTCTCCTCAAGGTTGATTAGGGTTTCATTTAGTTTGGCTTGTAACTGTTTGACATTCACATTACAAATTTGATTTCTAGCATAGTAACGGTCAGCCATGTGCTTATGAATCTTTTTATCCCTGTTGGCCTTGTCAAGGAGCTTCTCCAAGTGTATGTTGACTTTCTCAACCCAAAACTCCTTGTTTTCATTGATTTCATTGTCTATCTTGTCTTCAAAACTCAACTCTCCATCTATAGGGTTTTTCTCTCTTTCCTTTTGCAATGCTCTTTTGAGACCCATGGTCCTTGGCCTCTTCCTTCTTACCTATTTTTCATGCTCACCATGCTCATCAAAATATTCTATGTCAGCCACTGATTTTCCTTTCACATCATGCTTTCTTGCCTCAAACTGAATTTTTTCCAAGGACAATTGTTTTGCCTTCAGCTGATGATTTTCTTGTTCTAAGAAGGAAATGATGAAATTTTATCTTTCCAGTTGTCTTGGAGCTCTTTGATCTGAGAATATTTGTCTTTGATGATCCTCTCTAGTTTTTCAGGCTCATCACTAGCCTCCAAATCTGCTAGATCAAAATCATGCTCTTCCTCATGCATGGATGTGTCATGTTGTGATGGTAATACATGTTTTGTTGATGTGGGCTCGGCCCCTTTTTTAATCTGAGGAGAAAACATAAGCCTTCTGCCTCTCTGATATGTTTGAGTGATCTCAGGCCTAGTTTTATTTTTCATTGATTCTTTAGGTGATTGAGCTTCCACCTTGTCTGATGAACCCACCTCCTGCATGGTAGGTGACATGTTTTGTTGTTGGCTTCGTGTAGTAATTATGGGCATTTGCAAGGCTGCCTCAATGAAGGAATCCTATGTCATGTTCTTTTCTGCCAGTTGATGGAGAACCATGACATTTATCAAAATATGATGAAAAATAATAGGATAATACTCTTTGCCTTTCACCTTCACATTTTCAGATATTTTAATCACACTCCTATACAAGAAATTGCACAAATTGAGAGATTTAGCAGTTGTAAAGTGCATGAGTAATATTATATGGTATTGATACATTCTTGAAAATCTGTCCTCGCATGTAAAGAACTTCATGAAAACTTTCATTAATGGTGCATATATCTCCATCAAATATCTAAATGGGAAAACATGTGAATGAGATCATTTGTATTGTGATTTCAAATAGGGCTTGTATTCTTCAAGATCTAGGTTCATGCCTTTGAACCAATTCTCACCATGATTTGGTATTCCTGAAGCATGAGATATGGCATCTACTGAAAATATGAAATAAATCCCTACAATAGTAGCCTTTTCTCCTTTCACAATGGTGGAAAAAATATCTGTGAGTTTCTCATGATAACCTACTTCCTGCACCCTTTGGTAAAACCCTAAATAATTGACATCTTCAAAGCATTTCTTGATAAATGGAGAGGAAGTGATTTCATTGCAATTGGAGGGCTCAAACCTTAGTATTTTTCCCCCTTTCTTATACTTCCTTTTCTCTGATGGTGATGATTCAGCTTCCATACTTTCAAACCCTAGGTGGAAAGCAAGGAAAACAATGAAATTTGCAGCTACAAGTGAATTAGGTGATATGATGGGTCTGGGAGTTTCTTAAATTTTTGAAAAAAAATTATGAGGGTAAGGAATGATGTTAATGAGTAGGGGGAAATGGAAATTTGGGAAATGAGTGAGGGGAGGGGGTGGTAAAGAGAAAAACATAGTCCTACCCTAGAAGGACATAGGGTAGACTAGGTTTTATAAGGGAAAATGATGGAAATGAAGGGAAATGGATGTGTAGTGTATGGAAGTGGTCTACCAACTACAAATAGAGATGTAGGGGCAAGAAAAATAGGGTTTTGAACAAAAATTTAGCATTTGGAAAGAAAAACCATAAATTCCAAGAAAACCCTAGGAGAAAAGGTTTTTCATTAAACTATCTTGGTAAACAGTGCCAAGGAGGGTATGAAAGGTTTTAACTTGCCTTTGGAAGAATATGGAGGGTGTAATGGCCGAAATGAAGCCTTCAAAAACCAAATTGACTGCTAAACTCTTCCTCATTCGCAGCCTAGACTTCCTATGCGCAATGCAATGTTTCTATGCACAACGTAGTGTTTCTATGTGCAGCGCCTTCCTCAGGTGTGCAACGTTGTGTCTGTATGCGCAACGCCTACAAATATTTTCGAGTGAGAGGTAGGAAACTGATTATTCGTGCCAATGGAAGAGAGGGGCTCGATGATAGGAGGGAAAACGAGTGCAAATGAGTTTCATTTTTGTATTTTTTTCCTTTTATAAACTAAAGTGACTTATTTTGAGTAAGGATGGGCCCCACATGTCATTTCCAAGCATGACTTGCATTTTTTGAACTTTGTAACCTTTGGAACCTTGTATCTTTTGAAACCTTCAATTGCAGTTTTAGGAACATGAACTTATTACATAATAGAAACATAAATTACATTTTGAAATCAAACTTTATTAAATAATCTTACCTATTACCACTCCCCCAATTGTCAGATTTTATGCATGGATGACATTTGGTGATTGAAACCCTAATAACCTAATGGAGACATTGAAATGAATGAAATCATTATGGTGATGACTGGAATGATGATGACGATTTACTGAATGATGATACACTCAGCTGAGTGATGACAAGGACCGGCATGTGAAAATTTTGGAAGGAGTGGAAATATTCCTAGACCTACTACCTAGTGACCAAATTTTTATTTGAAAACCTAATAAAATGACAAAAATTTGACTATGACACCCTAACAAGACATTATAAGAGCCCATTTGATCACTGGTGACCAGATGTATATAATGACACTAACATTGGCTCCAGCTGGGGAAGGCAGCCCCTTGGAGGTCTCAATAACACCATAGACCAAGTAGCCTAACCATTGGGCATGGAGTCAAAATCAAAAGACGAGACTAAATAATTAAAACTAACTCAAAACTAGACTGACTTGACTCTTATTGAACTTTGAAAACAACAGCAAATCAATGGAACTTTATGGCCTTCACTTCGGGATCCAAGCTCTGACGATTCTCCACTTCACACTTTTACAGAAAAATTAAACTGATATGTACAGCGGAATTAGGAAAATTTCAGAAATCTGTAGAAAAGGTAATGCTTAAGAAGCCTACCATTGACTGGTCCTCCTATGAAATCTTATCCATTCATTTCCTCCAATAGAAAAGCATGTTGTCCACGAGAGGCTAAAATTTTGTCCTTTCCATAAGTTCTCAAATTTACCATGTTTCCCTTTCTCTTCATTTCTAGCATCCCAACGGACGACCACATCACCAATTTTGAAATCATTTGTTTTTATCTTCCGGTCATATACCTTCTTTATCCTTTCATGTAGCTTTGAGGTATTTTGAAACACCTCATCCCTGGTTTGCTGAAGATGGATCATCTGATTGATCCGGCATTGCACATCATTCACTTCACTACCTGCTTCTTGTAATAATTTCATAATTGGGACTGCAAGTGATGTAGGGAAAACAGTGTCGGCTCCATATACCAATTGAAAAGGAGACATACCTATTGACTTCTTACTACTCACCCTCTATGCCCACAAAGCATTAAGAAGCTTCTTATGTCAGTTCTTCTTGTTCGCCTCCAACATCTTATTTATAATGTTGACTAAATATTTGTTAGAAGATTCCACAAATCCATTACCTTGTGGATAATATGCGGTCGAGTGACCAATTTGATGTTGTATTTCTCGCAAAACTAAACCATTTTCTTGGATTTTAATGTAACCACATTATCTGTAATGATTTTGTGGGGACATCCAAAACGGGACAAAATATTAGTCTCCAAAAACTGAATAATGACCAATTCTGTAGCTTGCCTAGTTGGGATCACTTCAATCCATATGGTGAAGTAGTTGGTAGTTGTCAAGATCCACTTATGTTGGGCAGGAGATGCAAGGTGGATTTCTCCAATGAAATCAAGGCCCCACTGCTGAAATGGCGCTTGCATAGATATAGGTTGCAAACGCAGCGAGAGAAGCTTCCTCTTACCTTGAAATATCTGGCATTCGTGACAGCTCATCACGGTTTTATATAAATATGCAAAGAGAGTAGGACAATAATAACCAGCCCTAAACACCTTATTTGTCGTTGTTTTCCAAAACAAGTGACCTCCACAATTTCCCTTATGGAAATCAGTCATTACGTCCTTGGCTTCATTTTCTACCAGATAGTTCAGCAAGACACCTCTCAAGTCTTTCCAATATAGAGCGTTGTCCAAAATGTAGTACTTGGAAGCTTTCAACTTTAATGACCTACCATTACTTTTAGACATGTCTAGAGGAGGATTAAGATGTTGAAGAACATAAATAATGTAAATATACCATGGAGATGAGAGAAAAAATTTCGATACCTGCATGAGTGTGCCATCATCTTCTTCTTCGGACAAAACTGAAATGAGATTGAGATTAAGTGCATGTAAATTTGATTCAACCATGAGCTTGGCCAATCCCTGACCGTTGATCAAATTTTTAGGCTTGATCTCGAGGTCATACTCTAACATAGTTGCTATCCACTTTCCTATTTTTCCTTATGGATCAGTTTGCATTAAGACATTCTTCACTGCTGCATTAGGGACGAGCTAGAATGTGTGAAGGAAGGATATACACTCGAAAGCCCTTCAATGCCTTTACTAGGGCCAATTCTTGCTTCTCAATGATGTTATATCTAAGGGTAGCATCCCTAATGGTACAGCTGAAGAATGCAATGGGTTGCTCGGTCTTATCCTACTTTTGCATCAAAAAAATAGCCAAAGTATGTTTGTAGGCAAATGAAAATATGATGAAATAAATGGAGTAGTCGAGGCTGATAAAAATAGGAGTTGTAGTTAAGGAAAAATTTACTGAATTAAAGGATTTTTTGGCATCCTATGAACACCTTACTTCACTGTCCTTTTTAAGCATATTGTTCATCTCTCGAAGATGCTCAACAAGTTTTGGAATAAATCTTCTCAAGAAATTAATTTTCCCATTAAAGGCTTGGATCTCCTTCTTGCTACGTGGAAAATCTATTTGTTGAATAGCCTCAATCCGAGAAGGGTCAATACGGATACCATCTTTGGAGATGATATGGACAAGAAGCTCATCCCCCTACATGGCAAAAAGACTCTTTTTGGGATTGAGTGAAATCCCAAATTTCCTGCACTTCTGAAATACAATTCTCAAATGATATAAATGCTCATCATCAAAATGAGAGAAAACTATCAAATCATCAAGGTACACAACTAATAAAACATCCTTTTCATTTTTTAAGGCAATGTCCATCGCCCGCTGAAAAGTGGCTCCTCCATTCTTGAGCCCAAATGGCATTTTAGCATACTTGAATGTGCCCCAAGGTGTTATGAAAGCAACTTTGTCTTGATCATCCATATGCACTAATATTTGATTATATCACGAATGTCCATCAAGAAGTGACAGTCGAGAGGACCCAACCACTCTCTGTGGGATATGGTCCATCTTAGGAAGGGGATAGTTATCTTTTAAAGACACCTTATTCAAGTTTCTAAAATCAATACAAAGACAAATTTCTCCCATTTTATTTCTCACCAGAAGAAGATTTGATATCCATTCAAAAAATCTAATGGGAACAATTATACCAACTTTAAAATAATAATAAAATCACCTCTTTCTCTATTGAAGACAAAAATCTTGGGTTGATTCTTCTCAACTTTTGTTTGAAGGGCTTTTAATCAGGCTTGACCAAAAGTGTATGCTGGATTATATTTTTGTCATATACTTTCATATCTGCATAGTCCCAAGAAAATACATTAGAAAATTCATACAACAAATCTATGTATTTATCTTTCACCTCTAGAGATAAGGACTTGTACAACTTAACCATTTTGGGATTGTCTGTTGTTCCAATATTCACATCTTCGACACCTTTCTCGGTAGGAACCATGGTCGGCTTTCTAGCAACATCGTCTTGATCGAACAACTCTTCCAAAGGTATAATACCCCTTGGAATGTTGTTATCTTTTAGCTGTAACACATTAACCTGAGTAGCCTCGATCACTTTATCATCTTTATGATATACTTCATAAATAAAGGAATTTTAAAATTCACCTTTCATATGTAGAAAATTATTCACCTGTTTGTCATCCCAGAACACTTGCCAATACCTCAAGTTGTCAGGAATAGCAAGTCGGTGCTTGACATGAATTTCAAACTTCCTATTAGAAAATATGGGAATCTTAAAGTTAATTGTTGTTTTAGCAGGTGAATCTGCCATAAGATTCTGACTTTTCGGTACAACTTACACTGTATATTCAGGAAACATTTTGATAATATCAAGTATAGAATTGCTATATGCTCTCATTCTTGGATGATTTTCCTGGTATTCCCTTTTTACCTGTTTGATTACAAGCTCGGAGTCTCCATAAACATAAATTATTTTTGCACCTAATTTTTTCATAATTTTGAGGTCAGTGATCAATGCCTCATTCTCAGCTTCATTATTGGAACAATCGAAAGCCAACTTATAGGAACACAATCTCACATTTTCTAGAATTTTACCTGGTTGATGAATTGTACTAAGGCTCCAGATTTTGATGCCTACCCCATCTTTCCCTAAGGAACCATCGAAATCCATGGTCCAAAGACCATTCTCATAATCAAGAAGTTGGAATTCTGCAGTTTGATTTGTTTCTTCCTTTTGGGCCACTTTTTGAACTTGTTCTGTACCTTTTTATGACTTTTTTGATATCTGCTTTGAAGTGCTAGGCTGATTTCCTTGTCTTTCATCCAAAACTGCTCGAACACTATTTGAAATTTCTAGAATTTCCTCAACTTCTATAAACTGACTATCTAAGTCATCAAAACCACTATCATTAAACAAAATAAAGTACTCAAGATCAGTATGTATAGAATTGATAGGGTGATTGTTTCGTTTCTCTTTACTGGTGATCATATACTTTATTTTTGTCTCCCGGTACAACTTCCTTAGTTTCCCAAAAACCGGGATGGTGGCATAAGAGAAATCCAACTGGAAAGTACCTCTTAACTTTGCTCCCCAAGATCTTGAAAGTAGCATACCATGTCGCGGAGGTATATCAGCTACTACCACATCCATTAAGACATTTTTAGTAGGAATTTTCTCAAGTTAAACTAACAAGTCTTTTATAAGACTGAGACAACGTACTCTACCAAAATCAAAAGAGTAAATATCATGGGAAAGGTTAGGTTATATCCAAGCATAAATTTTCCATTACGGCCTTTGGCATCAGGTTATGAGAAGCTCTGGAGTCAAGCATAGCATTATGGAGGATACACTAATGAATTCTCAAACTAAGATAAAACGAGGGAACTTCACTATCTTCTAGTTGACCATCTATGGCTAGACCAAAAAGGATCTTGGGTTGATCATATTCAACATTAACTATATCTGACATAGTGTCTACTTTCATCATTTTAGCAACATGATATTTGTATTGGTTATTTTTCACAAGCTCGGTCAAGGGGATAAAGACTTTCAACTTAAAGATTTCATTTTCTAAGCTAAACAATTTGGATTGTTTATCTAACTCTTTTACATTGATGTTTGTCTTGTCGGGCTAGTACTTTATTGAAAATTCCTTCTTTTGACCTTCTTTTTCTTTGCTTGGTGTACTTGTAGATTCTTGGTTTTTCTTGGTGTGATTTGCGGCTACAGGCTCCTTTCCCTTGTTTTGACAAGCTTGGTGATTTTTCTTGGGCTGAGTATCTTTTTTCTAGGATGTCCTCTTCTGGATAGGAGTGACATGAACATCTCAGTTTCTCAATGAATATTTCCTCTGTTGTGAGCTGAGATAATTAATATAACCCCACTGATAATCATATGATTGGACCTCCAACTCATTATCATTTGTAAGCATGTAGTCCTCATTTTTCGACAAATATGTTTTCTCAATGTATTCTTCATCCTCTGTCAAGAAAATAGGTTATCCATACGTTGTGAAGAAATGATTCTCTTCCAAAATCTCTTATTCCTCTTCAACCCCTTGAGCATAATTTTGTTGCAAAGTAGTGTGGATCTGTTGTTGTGCTAGCTGCTCTGGAGCTCATTGTTCCCTCTGTTTAATCCTAAAATGAGGTTGTTGTTGCTGACCTCAGAAATTACGATTCTGAACGTGTGTTTCTATTTTCCTTTCAGTGATAGACATTCTATCCACCATTCTCTCCATAGTCCTTATCAAAGTATCCAATTTGGAATTAGAGGATGTGGATGGCTCTTCCTTGATTGTTACCTTTCTTTCACCTTTGTTCTTTGAATTTTTTATTTTCAAATTTGCTTCGACACTAACTGTGTTTTTCTGCATCTCCTTAAGTGTTGCAAGACGTCTTTCTCGAAGTTGGTATTTCATATCCGGATCAAAAGCATCCGGATACTGCTAGAGAGCCAAACCTAAAGGAGGTTTGATCTCGTTGGGAATTGAGTTATATACCTGGTTAAAGCGATCAGTAAAATCCTCAACAAACTCATTTTCATTTCTCTTTAAATTGTCATACTTGGAAAGAATCTGAAGTTGATTCTTTTTCACTTCCATATAACTATGAATGCATCAGTTAAATGATCTGGATTTCCTATAGAATTGGCAGTCAAAGATCAGAACTAGGGTCTTACATCCCCGGAGAAACTTTGGGCAATGATCCTCATTTTTTCATCATCGGCATCAATCTCTTATAAATCAATGAAGTCAAATAATTTCGCTAGGTGTTGTATGGCACTAATCTCTAATTTTTCATTAAAGAGAGGAAATCCTTGACCATAGCCTTGTGGTAAGGGTGCAATTTGGCCAAGTAAAATCATAGGTGCAAATATCGCCATGAACCCTGTTGAGTGTGGTGCAGGAGTGTTGAATTTCAACAAGAAATTTCACCATCCATGCTAGTGTGGGACTAGGAGGTCCAAGCAGCACCTCCACTAGTGTGGGCTAAATTTGGTGCATGTATATTTTAGTTATCCCTTAAATTAGGATGGACAATAAAATTTAATCTAATCTCAAAATAACTTTTAATATTTAACTGAGTGTGATAAACTCAGTTAACTCATGAATTTCTAGTTGGGGGTAGTTGGTGAGGAATGTAGAGTAATTATAGTTGTAACAGAGTTCGAAGTGCAGTGGTGGGTTAGTTAATGCAGGTTGTAATCAGTTTAACTCAGTTAAGTGAGTTAAACTCAGTTAAGTGAGTTAAACTCAGTTGCGCTAGTTGTAACTGTTTGATACACTAGTGAGAGATCAAGTGAATTAAATATTATTTAATTTACAATCAGTGATCTAACATGCAACTAATGATTTACTATTATTAATTGCATGCATGTTAGTTCCAGTGGAGACCCAGTTGAGATCTAGGTGAAAGGGAAGTTGACTATCAGTTGTAGGATTATTGGGTTGCACCCATGCAACCAAACACCCATCGGATTTCCCATAATCCTTGTGCACTTTAGGAAGGAAAAAATTCCTATGGAATAGGGATTTCATTCCACACAAATTGTGCAAGAAAGGCAGGTTGTCTGGAGGCAGTAAATTGGCTAAGTATTGGTCAGTTTTATCTGAGACTGTGTGAGACAATTAGCTGAGTACAAGAGGGCTCTTGTGAGAATATTTGTATGTAATTTTTTCTTGTATCCATGCTCAATATACAATATAAGATAGTGGGGTTTTGAACAGCAAGCTTTCCCCGCAAAATTATCTGTGTTGTGGTTTGATTGATTCTTCTTTGCTTCATGTGATTAGCGATTGTGTTTTTAATTCCGGAATTGATTTGTAGAAGCGATTCAATATTTAACTTTAGTACATTGTTATATCGGATTGAATCCATGATATACATGATTTTTGTATAATTTCTACATGGTATCAGAGCATAGGAAATCACAATAGTGAAGGAGGAGTTGAGTTTGTCACTAGATATAATTCGAATTTGCAGAAATACTTTCTTGGTGCTACAGCTAATTCAAGATCGAAATGACTTTCAATGGCTTTAGGTTGGAGTATGCACTCTAGGGAAACCCAAAATATATTACTTGGAAGGACAGGATGGAGGAAGTACTCGAAGATAATGGCTTGAAGGAATTCATTGACAATGATGTTCCTAAACCCATTGTGACAGATGCTGCAAATCTTGATGCATGGAAAAAGAAAGTGGAAAAGGAAAGGAGGATCCTATTGGAGGGATTAGAAGACCACATTTTCTCAAGCCTCCATGGGAAAGCCACACCATATGCAATGTGGAAGGCTTTGACGGATCTATTTCAGAGTAGCAGTGACCATAGGAAATTGGCGCTGAAATATAAACTTAGGAAGATCAATATGGAGAAAGGTGGCTCCATGCCAAAATATTTAACAAAGTTTGTCCAATGTCGGGATGAACTGGGGAGCATTGGCATAATTATCGTTGATGATGATTTGGTGATTTTAGCTCTCCTAGGACTTCCCAAGAGTTGGCACAGTTATCAAGACTCTGTCAATGGAAGGGAAAAGTTGCCAGATTTGGAATGACTATGGTCGGATTTGGTGTAGGAGGAGTTTAGACAAAACACCAGAGATGGATCTTCATCTAAGAATGAAGATGAAGAAGATTTTGCTTTGGCTTCCAAGGTGAAGAAGGGGAAGGGGAAGAAATTTCATTCCAAATCTGAGTCCAAAGATGGAAAGAAGTGAGACATGTCCAGGGTGAAGTGTTTTCACTGTCACAAGCATGGGCATTACTCCACTAACTATCCAAAAAAGAAGAAGAACAATAATTTTGGAGGATCTGCAGCTGGTGAGGCTTTGGCCTCACAATTTGAGCTTGACTTCTCATTGATTGCATGCATCGTGTCAAGTGCATTGGGATCTGTGTGGTATTTGGATAGTGGTGCTTCCTTTCACATGATGGGAGACAAGGAAATTTTCAATAGCTTGGAGGAGAAGGATCCCCAGATACATATTGAAATGGGTGATGACAGGTGTTATAATGCTACCGATATTGGTACCATTATCTTCCAGAGATAGTAATGTAAACCCTTTCAATTAAAATATGTAATGCATGTACCAGGTTTGAAGAAAAATTTAGTCTCAGTTGCAATGTTGGAGGATAGAGGCTATGATGTTGTTTTTAGTGAAGGAAAAGCCTTCCTGCGACACAAAACAACAGGACAAGCCAGGAAGATTGGGATTCGAGTCAATAATCTCTATAATATGGATGTAGATGGTTGTGCAGCATTGATGGGCAAGGCGGACAAAGTGGTGAGTTGGGATGAGGGAAAGTTATGGCATAGGAGATTGAGCCATCTTCACCACGGAGCCTTGAAAGTCATGCAGCATATTTCTACTGGTCTTCCCAAGGGTACACTTGCACAGTCAGACACATGCAAGGGATGTACTATGGGAAAATATGTAAAGGCCACCTTTCATGAGAAGGAGAACCGAGACTCGGGGATCCTTGAGAGAGTTCACACAGATGTGTGTGGACCATTATTTGTTGCTTTGACAACAAAACATAAATACTATGTGATATTTGTTGATGACTTTTCTCGTAAGTACTGGATCTACTTCATGTAGAAGAAAGATCAGACATTCTCAAAGTTTCTTGAGTTTAAAGCACTGGTGGAGAAAGACATGGGGAAGCAAGTGAAGGCTCTTAGGAGCGATAATGGTGGTGACTACATCTCTAACAAGTTCAAGAACTTCTACAGAAAAGAAGGAATTCGAAGAGAACTAATAGCGCCTCATAACCCACAGCAGAATGGGGTCGATGAAATAAATAACAGAATGATTGTGGGTGCAGCAAGAGCGATGTTACATGATCAAGGCCTACCAATGCATCTATGGGAAGAAGCATGCAACACTGCAGTATTTTTGCAAAACCATTGTCCTCGTAGGATACTTGGCATGAGTACACCAGAAGAGGATTTCACTGGTAAGAAACCTGATGTTTCACATTTTAAGATTTTTGGCTCATCTGTTTATGTGCATGTGACCAAAGACGTCAGGAAGAAGCTGGAACCAACAGCTAAGATTGGGATTTTTGTGGGGTACACTGAAATGCTCCACAACTATCGGGTGTATTTTCCAAATAGTAGAATGACTATTGTGGGACGGGATATAAAATTTGATGAGGAGAAAGCCATGTGGTTGTCCCTTGAGAGGGAGTTGGATTTGCATGCAGAGGAGGAACTCTTAGTTCCCAAGGATGAGCCTCAAGATGTGGAGCAGCCACATGCAGAGGATCATGGAGTGGAAAACAACACTAATGTAGAGCCATCCATCAGAAATGGTAGAAGGCGCACCACAAAAGCTGATAGATTGAGACTTGATGCTGCAGAGAATGTAGGAGCCCCTACTTCACAATGTAGAGAAAGATAGTCTCCAAACAAGTTTATTGGATACATGGCTCTTATGAGAAAATTTATTGTGACTGAACCATCTTCCTTTCAGGAGGTAGTGCAGCAACCAATTTGGGTTGATGAAATGGAGGAGGAGTATGAATCCATTGTCAAGAATAGTGCATGGGAGATTTTCCCAAGACCGGTCGAGAAATCAGTGGTTGGATCTAGATGGATCTACAAGGTAAAGCAAGCTGCTGATGGGAGTGTGGAGAAATACAAGGCTAGATTTGTGGCTCGGGGATTCTCACAGATCAAGGGGATCGATTATGATGAGACTTTTGCACCTGTTGCAAGGTACTCTTCCATTAGATCCATTCTTGCACTCTGAGCACATATGGGCTAGCGCATTCATCAGATGGATGTGAAAACTGCATTTCTCAATGGAGTCTTTGAGGAAGAAGTGTACATAGAGCATCCAGAAGGTTTCGAGATCTTCGACAGTGATTCGCAGGTGTTTCGACTCATGACAACATTGTATGGGCTGAAGAAAGCACCTCGCGCTTGGTACACTTGAATAGACAACTATTTCATCGGACTGGGCTTCACCAACAGTGAAGTTGATGCAAACTTGTACCAGATTGTGGTTGAGGGTAAGCTATTGATTATTTTTCTTTATATTGATGATCTAATTTTGACTGGTGATGAGCAGCTGATACACTCATGCAAGGAGGATCTTGCAAGGGAGTTTGAAATGAAGGACATGGGAATCTTTCATTATTTCCTTGGTTCAGAAATATGGCAATGGGATGGTGAAATTTTTGTTTCTCAAGGCAAGTACACCAAATAGATACTGGGTAAGTTTCACATGGAGAGTTGCAAACCCATGGATACTCCTCTTCCAGGAAATTGGAGGAAAGAGGATGCTACTTCTGGAGAGGTAGTGGATGCTACTATCTACAGGAAGTTAGTAGGTTCACTAATGTATCTAGTGAACACCAGACCAAACATTTTCTATGCAATTAACCAGCTTAGTCAAGCGATGGTTAAGCCTACCAAGATCTTTTGGAAGGCGGGGAAGCATGTCTTGAGATACCTGAGGGGAAAATTAGAGTATGGCTTATGGTACAAACAGATAGAGGGAGTGAAGCTTCAAGGCTTCATGGATGCAGATTAGGCAGGCAGTCCATCAGACAAAAAGAGCACATCATGAGGGAACTTCAGCATCGGATCGACAACAGTTCCTTAGTACAGCAGGAAGCATCGATTTGTGGCACTCAGTTCAGTGGAAGCAAAGTACATGGCAGCAAGTCAAGCTGCATGTGAGGCTATCTGGATGAGAAATATCTTGGCTGATTTGTTTGGTTCTTAGATGGATACGACAATGATACATTTTGATAATCAGTGTTGCATTAAAACCTCGATTAATATTGTGTTTCATGACAGGTCCAAGCACATAAATATCTGGTACCACCATCTTAGATATTGTGTGCAAAGGCGGATAATGTTACTTCAGTACATTCCCATGGAATATCATTATGTAGATATTCTGACGAAGGCGCTCGCTAGGAGCAAATTCGAATACCATAGAGGTAGGATCAGGGTGAAGGATAATCCCTTTCTTGTTGAGAGGCAGTGTTGAAGTTCAACAAGAAATTTCAACACCCACGCTAGTGTGGGACCAGGAGGTCCAAGCAGCACCAACACTAGTGTGGGACCATAGGTCTTAGCAACACCTACACTTGTGTGGGCTAAATTTGGTGCATGTCTATTTTATTTATCCCTTAATTAAGATGGACAATAAAATTTAATCTAATCTCAAAATAACTTGTAATAGTTAACTGAGTGTGATAAACTCAATTAAATCATGAATTTCGAGTTGAGGGTAGTTGGTGAGGCATGCAGAGTAATTCTAGTTGTAACAGATTTCGAAGTGCAGTGGTGCATTAGTTAATGCATGTTGTAATCAGTTTAACTCAGTTAAGTCAGTTAAACTCAGTTGTGCTAGTTTTAACTATTTGATACACTAGTGAGAGATCAAGTGAATTAAATATTATTTAATTCACAATCAGTGATCTAACATGCAAATGATGATTTACTATTATTAGCTATATGCATGTCAGTTCTAGTGGAGACCCGGTTGAGATATAGATGAAAGGGAAGTTGACTATCAGTTGTAGGATTATTGGGTTGCACCCATAAAACCAAACACCCATTGGATTTCCCATGATCCTTACGCTGTTTAGGAAGGCCAAAATTCCTATGGAATATGGATTGCATTCCACACAAATTTCTCAAGAAAGGCAGGCTATCTGGAGGCAGTAAATTAGCTAAGTATTATTCAGTTTTATCTGAGACAATGTGAAACAATTAGCTGAGTACGAGAGGGCTCTTGTGAGAAGAGTTGTATGTAATTGTTTCATGTATCCATGTTGAATATACAATAGAAGATAGTGGGGTTTTGAGCACCAAGCTTTCCTCGCAAAATTATATGTGTTGTGGTTTGATTGATTCTTCTTTTCTTCAAGTGATTGGCGATGGTGTTTTTAATTCTGCAATTGATTTGTAGAAGTGATTCAGTATTTAACTTTAGTACATTGTTAGATCGGATTGAATCCATGATATACATGCTTGTTATATAATTTCTACAAGTAACAATGGGAGGGGTAGAATGAGAAGGTAATGAAGTAGAAGGGATGGAAGAAGAGGTAGCAACTGATTAAGATGGTGTGGGAATGAACAAAGACTCTTTTTTATACTGGATGATAGCTTTCTCATATGTATATTGGAGTTGTTTGACTAATTTTTCAATTCTATCAAACTGACTCCAGAATTTCCTATCAAAATCTGACTCATATATAGATTCTTCGGATAATATGCTATCTTCAATTTGTAGGGAATCAAATACTACTTGAGATAATGATTTAACTTCAGAGAACCTCAAGGGATCAAACACTATTTCATACAAGGAAGTTTCTTAATTTGATCTAAACAGAGATAATTCAAATTTAAAAAAGAATGGAATATCTTCAAGGGATAATATTTTTGTAGGCAATGATGTAGACCTTACCAATGAAGATGGAATCGACTGAATCTCTGAGTGTTGGGATCTCTGATTTCTGATAATTTTCTCTGGATCTTCAACTGGAGAAGTTGGATGAGGATCAGGATTCGATCTTGTGTATATTTTTGAAGCCAAAATGTTCTTTGTTTCCACAACTCGGTTCTCTGCAATTTTTGAATCAGCCTTCACGAACACTAGGGCCTATCACCCACAGGCCTAGAATTCGATAGAAAGTAATAGTATACCCTAGAAATATCTATCGCTTGGTCCCTGGCAACGATGCTAGAATGTTAGCACTCCACCAATTCTCTGAGGGCTAAAAGGAGACCAGCAAAGGTAACCACATACCACGACCTAGTAGCTAGCCCTACTAGGCTGAGAGGGCTCTCTCAATGAGATCACAGTCAATTGACTAGATTATAAAGGATATTAGGCTAGGTATGTTAAATCAATGTTTGGTTGATTTGATTTTTGTGCTGGATGGTGGTTTAGGTCTAGGAGGACTAGGTCAAGGCTCTGAAAATTAGATTTTCAAAGATTTAATGGGGCAAGGTAGGCACATAATTTAGCACTTTAGAGGTATATTTGTGTATAGGGTAGATTGATAGAGTTTCAAAACGAGCATGAATCTCATTAATTCATTTATATCAGAAGAATATCAACAAAAATGTGAAATCTTCTCCAAAATAGAGCATTAAATCAATGAATTTTGTTTATCATCTTAGAAATCAAACACATGAAACATGGAAATGGAGATGGAATGAAAATACATTCAAACATATGATCCCAAAGTGAAAAACACTGCTAAAGCACATACCACATGAATCCCACTACAATACCTGCAAATTTTGTCTATTACTTCCTGCCAAATTCATAAAGCACACTAGTATCCAAGGTTCAATTCCACAACATCCAACATTTGAAAATGATTACAAAGTTCCTCATATAGTCACTTAGGTCGAAATCCTCCCTTGGAGGTTGAATTGACAGCAATAAAATCCAAATACATGCATCTATCCATTGTCTACTACATACAAGGGAGGCTACTCAACCAATTCCTCCTTTTCCTAACCATCATGAGACATGTTCTCAAAGAATTAATGGAGGATAAGACACCTAAGTAACCATATTTTACCCATTTACATTTACTTTTACCCTTTTCATTCATTTACCTTTACCTTTTAACTTTTACAAAAGTGAAATTGAAAATTGCCAAAATTTACACCGTGAAATTTCATAAAGATTTATCAGAAATTGCAAATGCACAACGAACTATTGGAGTCCATTTTTGGGTGCATTTCTGAAATCCAAATTCAAATCTAATATTAGTTCTGAAATACTGGGAGAGTGTAGATGTTTTTTTAGTATTTAAACATGCAAAATGACCCATTTTTGGCTGAGATGTGTCCATTTTCGCAAAGTGTCTCCAAGTGCGCAGCGAAAGTAAAAAAGAGTGGCAGAATGTTGATTTTTGACACCTTTTTTGGATTTTTCTCAAAATATGTGCCCTGGACAAAAAAAATAAGCAAATTAGTTTTGAGAGGAGACCATCAGCTATCTAAAAATTTCAACCTTTTTCTATTTGGAGGCCTAGGGAACAAGCGAAGCATGAGTTCATTGCGCTTTTGGACCCAGTCAAAATTTCTGAATTTTCCAAAATGCACCAAATTTCACCAAGATACAAAAATTGCTCCAAATCTTCTAAAATTGGTCCAGAAGTGTCAAATAAGGTGTTTTATGTTATCATGGATGCATCAACAAGTAATTCCAACTTACCCTTCTCCTCATGGATGATTAGGGTTTCCTTTAGTTTGGCTTGTAATTGTTTGACCTTGACATTACAAATTCGATTTCTGGCATAGTAATGGTCATCCATGTGCTTTTGAATCTTGTTATCCCTATTGGCATTGTCAAGGAGCTTCTCCAAATGTATGTTGACTTTCTCAAGCAAAAACTCATCGTTTTCATTGATTTCATTGGCTATTATGTCTTCAAAACTCAACACTTCATCTATAGAGTTTTGCTCTATTTCCTTTTGCAATTCTTTTTTGAGACCCATGGTCCTTGGCCTCTTCCTTCTTACCTAATGTTCATGCTCATCGTGATCATTAGAATCTTCTATGTCAGCCACTAATTTTCCTTTCACATCATGCTTGCTTGCCTTAAAAGGACTTGTCTCCAAGGAAAATTGTTTTGCCTTAAGCTGGTGGTTTTCTTGTTCTAGGAGGAAATGATGAAATTTTCTCTTGCCAAGTTGTCTTGGAGGTCTTTGATCTAAGCATATTTTTGTTTGATAATCCTCTCTAGGTTTTCAAGCTCATCACTATCATCCAAATCTACTAGATCAAAAGCATGCTCTTCCTCATGCATGGATGTGTCATGTTGTGATGGTAATACATGTTATGTTGATGTGGGCTTGGCCCCTTCCTCAATCTGAGGAGAAAACACAAGCCTTCTGCCTCTCTAATATGTTTGAGTGATCTCAAGCCTAGTTTTATTTGTCACTGATTCTTTAGGTGTTTGAGCTTCCGCCTTTTCTAATGAACCCACCTCCTGCATGGTAGGTGACATGTTTTGTTATTGGCTTGGTGTAGTAATTATGGGCATTTGCAAGGTTGCCTTAAAGAAGGAATCCCATGTCATGTTCTTTTCTGCCAGCTGATGGATAACCATGACCTTTATCAAACTATGATGAAAAATACTAGGATAATGCTCTTTTCCTTTCACTTGCACCCTTTCAGACATTTTAATCACACTCCTATACAAGAAATTGCACAAATTGAGAGATTTAGCAATTTTAAAGTGCATGAGTAATCTTATATGGTATTGATACATTATTGAAAATATGCCCTCGCATGTAAAAAAATCCATGAAAACTTTCATTAATGGTCCATATCTCTCCAACAAATATCTAAATGGGAAAACATGTAAATGAGCTCCTTTGTACTGTGATTTCAAATAGGGCTTGTATTCTTCAAGATCTAGATTCATTCCTTTGAACCAATTCTCACCATGATTTGGTATTCTTGTAGCATGAGATATGACATCTATTGAAAATATGAAATCAATCCCTGCAATAGTAGCCTTTTCTCCTTTCAAAGTGGTGGCAAAAATATATGTGAGTTGCTCATGATAACCTACTTCCTACACCCTTTGATAAAACCCTAAACAATTGACATCTTCAAAGCATTTATTGATAAATGGAGAGGAAGTGATTTCGTTGAAATTGGAGGGCTCAAACCTTATTATTTTTCCCCCTTTGTTATAATTCCTTTTCTCTGATGGTGATGAGTTAGTTTCCATACTTTTGAACCCTAGGTGGAAAGCAAGGAAAACAGTGAAATTTTTAGCTATAAGCAAATGAGGTGATATGATGGGTTTGGGAGTTTCTTGATTTTTTGAAAAAACTTAGGAGGGTAACGAATGATGTTAATGAGTAGGGGAAAATGGAAATTTTGGAAATGAGTGACAGGAGTGGGTGGTAAAGAGAAAAACACAGTCCTACCCTAGAAGGACATAGGGTAGACTAGGGTTTATAGGGAAAATGATAGAAATTAAGGGAAATGGTTGTGTAGTGTATGGAAGTGGTATACCAACTGAAAATGGAGATGTAGGGGCAAGAAAACTAGGGTTTCGAACATAAATTTATCATTTGGAAAGTAAAACCATGAATTCTAAGCAAACCCTAGGAGAAAAGGTTTTTCATTAACTTCTCTTGGTAAACAGTGCCAAGGAGGGTATGAAAGGTTTTAACTTACATTTGGAAGAATATGGAGGGTGTAATGGCTTAAATGAAGCCTTCAAAAACCAAATTGACTACTAAACTCCATTTTCTGCAAAGAATTTCCCCGTGTGCAGCATAGGCTTCTTGTGCGCATCTCAGTGTTTCTATGCGTAGCGCCTTCCTCAAATGTGCAACGTAGTGTTTGTATGCACAACGCCTGGAAATTTTTGCTAGTGAGAGGTAGAAAACCAGTTTTTCATGCCAATGGAAGAGAGGAGCTCGATTATAGGAGGGAAAAAGAGTGCAAATGAGTTTCATTTTTGTCTTTTTGGCCTTTTTATAAATCCAAGCATGACTTACATTTTTTGAACTTTGTAACCTTGTATCTTTTGAAACCTTCAATTGCAGCTTTAGGAACATGAACTTATTACGTAATAGAAACATAAATTACATTTTGAAATCAAACTTTATTAAAGAAATCTACCTATTACCACTCCCCCGATTGTCGGATTTTTATGCATGGATGACAAATTTGTTATTTAAAACCCTAATGACCTAATGGAGCATTATTGAATGAAATCATGATGGTGATGACTAGAATGATAATGATGATTCTTGAATGATGATACACTTTTCAATTGAGTGATGACAAGAGCCACCATGTGAAATATTTGGAAGGAGTGGAAATAGTCCTAGACCTAATACCTAGTGACAATTTTTTTTTTTTAAACCTAATGAAACGTCAAAAATTTGACTATGAGACCCTAACAAGACATGATAATATCCCATTTGATCACCGATGACAGGATGTATAGGTTGACACTAACAACAGCTATGCAGGCAAAGCACAATCGCAGAAAAGAGTGTGTGTTATTTGCAGTGCACATTTCTAGTGATAAAGGTAAGGAGGATGAGGATGCATAGGTATTAAGTAGGTACCTGATCTTGTAGAAGTTTCAAGATGGGTTTCCAACAGATATTTCAGAGTTTTTGCCTCACATGGAAGTCAAAATCTCTATTAAGTTGGTACCAAAGGAAACACCAGCATCAAAGGCATCGTAAATAATGAGAACTCTAAAGTTAGTAGAGCTGAAATTATAGTTGAAGGAAATGCTTGACAAGGGATACATTAGGACAAGTGTATCGCCATGGGACGCACCATTATTTTTTGTGAAGAGGAAGGATGGTACTCTTAGGTTTTGAATTGATTACAAGTAGTTGAAAAAGGCAACCATAAATAACATGTATCCATTACTGAGGATTAATGATTTGTTTGATCAGTTGAAGGAAGAAGTAGTGTTCTCGAAGATTGATTTGAGATCCGGATATCATTAGGTAAACATTAAAGAAGAGGACATCTACAAGAAAAAATTTCGGACCAGGTATGGGATTATGAGTTTGTTGTAGTTCCATTTTGTTTGAATAATGCTCCAACTAACTTTATGTGCTTAATGAATAGTGTGTTGCATACTTATCTAGACAAGTTTTCCATTGTATACATTGATGACATCTTGATATATTATAAGAATGAGGAAGAATGTGTCGAGAATTTAGCAACAATGTTGAGATTTCAAAGAGAGCATCAGTTGTACGGTAAGCTTAGTAAATGCGGTTTTTTCATATAGAGGTACATTACTTGGGGCATGTGGTGTCCAAGGATGGCATAGAAGTGGATCCAAAGAAGATAAGACCTATCATGCAGTGGGAAAATACTAGAGAAATGTAGATGAGGTAAGATAATTCATAGGGCTTGCAGATTACTATAGGAGGTTACATTTGCACGGATGAATCCCTCTTGTGGAAAAGAGAAATCTCCCTAGTATCCTAAGGATATCTAGAAACAAATAGACATATGTAGACCATTTTCTCTAGACTACTTGTTTACAAATTATTAATTAACCATAGGAAGATGCTCCTACCTAAAGTCCAACGCTTTGTTTTGTCTTCAATCCAGTCGCTCCAGAAGTTCTCGATCCAACACATAAGATCTGCAATCAAAGACAGGCAACCAAGATCAAAAGCATCTGCAAGATATAATAATTAAAAAGCATAAATCTATCTTAGTGATCAAGGAATCCAAGAATTAAATTATCCAAAAGATACATGAACAACTTAATGAGAAAATAGAATGCATTTGTATTAACTTTGAATAAAAGAAGAAACCTTACAACCGTGACGCCTTGATGTTGGTACAGGTTTTTTCATGGTCCCGAACAACCGTTTTCCTTAGTTTGAGAAGACTCCGACTCTCTTTATCGGCATAAATCTATGACCATGAATTTGTAATCTTTCTCATGCCAATGATGTAGAATATGGAGAGTATGTTCACTCAACAATTCCTCTCAAAACTATGAGTTCTAAGTACTCTCTCCAAAGCAAAAAGCAAGCACTTAGTACAAAATACAATATATAATCTACCCTTGAGACTGAAGCTTGGCCTCAATTTATAACAAAAGGGAGGTAGTTTCAGCTCCAAAAAAGAAGGGATAAAGCCCTCTCATCATGAGATTTTAGCTCCAAAAACCAAGGGATTACTCCATTCATGAAGGGATAATGGTTCATGAATGGAAGGGGTGAAGCTCGACCAGATAATACTTCTAGAAGGCCCCAGCTGGGAGAATATTCGACCAGCTGGGCTTCTAGAAATTATTTTTTCCTTTTTTTACCTTTTACGAGGGTCCACAGTTTTAATGAGCTTTACGTGCAGGATGTATCGCAGTTTTGACAACAATTAGTTGCGGTACCACAGGGAATGACTAGGAAAAGTGTGGGAGTAGGCTTTTTAGGACTTTTAAGAGCTTATTCTAGTTCCAAGACTCAATTTAGGGAACTTTATGTTTTTAGACTTCTAAGGAAGCAATAAATAGGTAATGATGAACCCACATAGACAGCTCAATGTCATGGTGACAAATTTCGGTGTAACAGATTTCCCCCTAAAGTGTGAAGTCTGAAGAGTGAAGTGATTTATCATTCCGATGATTGGGCTGTGTATATATATATATATCATCACTGAGGTAGGCATTCCCATACTCAGATCAAAACTAAATACGTGTTCTAATACATAAATGATTTTAGAATTACATGAAGTAGTAGACACAGTATGGACGCAACCATTTGTTATGAATAGTCTACTATATGATGAATAATAAAACTCCTCACAGCCTAGATGGTGGAAACCAGATCCAGGGTCCTGATTTCCGCTTCTCGAACTAGTACGATTCTATCCATGCGATTGATTGTGTCGAAGTCGAACATGGTAGAAACCACTTGATTAGAAGTAAATGTTGTGAACTGTTAACAAGTGTGAGAGAAACCACCAATAATGACAATGGCTCTCAAAGTACTCAGTAAAATCTATGAAATGTGAATTTGTGATCTAAAGTTGAACATTTCACAGAATCATTCGATCAAAGGTCAATGATGCAACATGTCGTCGAAGGCGAGAAACTTGCCATTAAAGCATGCAGATCCCTAGGTATTGATAGGATTCTAGATCAAGTTTCTAGATGATGAGCTATTGTCGATAGAAAGTGATCCGTCATAGGAAAGCCCATGACTCGAAACCATTAGATCAAGTTTTGAAGAAATATATAGCAAGGACTAACTCAAGGATGGTCAACGTGAATGGAGACAAAAGTTTGTAATGAATGGTTTATTTAAATGATCTCTTGAACACATAACAACATTGCAGATGGTTTGGTGACGATTGACCTAAAGCTAATACCCAGAAACCAGCTGAACTCTTTCAATGTTGTTTGATTAACTATTTGGTCAAAGGATTTCCCCATCCCAGACATGAATGTGACAAAAGTGTCATGTTCAAGAGTGGTATACAACTTTTTAAAATTAAGTGTGACAATTGGATTCATTTTCTCTCTTTTTCCCCCCATTTCTAGCAAGTACCTCTTTATTTTTAACAAGCTTGAGGAGGATAACATTTACTTGTTATATAAGCTTATCCTTCGGATGAGTCCAACTTAGTATTAAAATAGAACCCTAAGAAGGAGTGGTTCGTTCCTGTTTATAATTTACAGGTCATTTACTATTAAGTTTTAACGAGTCCAATATAGGTGAAACTCGGTGTTTTTCAATTTTAGGGAGTCAGAAGAAAAACTTAAGAAAACTCCATGGGTGGAATTTTTCATAATTTTAGTCTCTCAAACCCAAAAAAGGATAAAATAGTGCAGGAGAGAACTCTATTGACCATGATTAGTCAACGTATACATTTTTCGTAAATAGTCCATTTCAGTACGAAAAAGGGGTAAAATTATACTGAAGGGACGACTGTTCATTTCCTTTAACAAGTTCAAATAGTCAAATACTCGGCAATATTTTTATGTTTAGAGAGTCTGAAAAGGGCTTAAAAGAGGACTCTATGGTTTTTCTTTTTCTGTAAGTTTTAATGAGTTCTAAAAAGTAATAAAAACGTACTCATATAATGTTGTTTTTTCTGTAAATTTTAACGAGTTTGAAAAAGTGACAAAAAGCATACTCATTTGCCAAAATGATTATTTTACCCGAAAACCTTGTATTTTGCACAAAAACCCAAAAAATTAAACATACCTGCCTTAGATAAGTAAAAATTATTTGATAATCCACAATTCATTTCTCTTCATTTTTGTTCATTTAAATTCTCTTTTTAGGCTTTAGAATCATTTTTAGGAGAAAAATAGGGTCAAAAAATCGCTCTCGGGGTACCGCAGGTAAAACACACAGTACCTGCAGACCCCGATAATTTTCCAAAGGAAAATTATCGGGGTCCCGCACTTTTCGTTTATAACGCATGCAGTAGCTCGCATTTTCTTCATGCAAAAAGTGCAGAGGCACCGTGAACAAAATAAAAATATGTTTTCTCTCAAATTAAGCCAAATTTTTTCATTCTAATTGAATCTAATCTTTCAAAATGTCTATTGCAGAGTATCCACAATGCTTGAATGGAGAGAATGTGAACATGAGGTAGTAGATGAGGCAGCTAGGGGAAGTTTACCCACAATGCGTGTTTTGAAAAATTGTGGATTATACAAGTATTGGGCAATGCAGGGCATGAGGGCTCAAGTAGAGCTCTTGACATGGTTGGTGAACAGGTGGGATGTTCAAGAGCAGTGTTTCATTATTGGTGATCACCGGCTCGAAATTGAGCTGGAAGATATATACTTCCTTACAGGTTTTTCCAAAAGAGGAGAACCTATTTCCTTGTTTGGGGCTAGGAAAGGTGGCCAGTCTATAGCTAGCTACCAACAAGAATTTTGTAACAAAGAGGCTGATCCAAAAGACAACCGAATTGATATAAAAACCATTATCCGTCTTAAACTCAAAGGGGTTGCGTTCACAGTGGCTAGATTGTGTGGGAGCGCAGCTCCACACGTGGCTACTAAAGCCTAGATGCAAATAGTGGTTGAATGATATAGAGGCACCATATTCAACTGGTGTGAAGGAGTATTGGCTAACGTAAAAGGCCAATTGTCCAGAGCTAAAAGGGCAAAGTTGAAAGACTTTGGATATGGAGCTATTTTAGTTTATTTTTCTCTGGAGAGGATTCCATCTCTTGCCACCTAGCTTATCTCAGTTGATGCTGGTAGAGTTAGAGAGCCTTGGATGGACCGCTGGGTACAAGTCATGGCCCGTCATGGAGAGGGTTTTGAGATAGTTCGATTTACACCTGCATACTTTCATTGGTTATAGAACTAAATCTTCGCCATTGAAGATTTTCTGTATGTAGTAATATATTTCTATGGTGACCTGGAAATGCCTCTTCCTCCAGGAACACAATGGGGTGAGTCAGGTAAATCAATAATTTTGATGCATTTTTAATTCTATTTTTTATTTATTTTGCTTTCAATCGTCTTAGTACTGATGTAAAAGATTTAAATGCAGATGTTGGTCCACAAAGACTAGCCAATCTCCGCCGCTTCGAGAGGAAGCAAACAGACACTATTGCACCGCCAGAGAATCAAGCAGCAGAGATTCTCACTAATTTAGAGCAGAACCTGGAGAGGTTAACCAGAGACATTCCAGAGACTACTATGGATGATATTCCTTTACACCTCCAAAGGCATGTTGCTAGTGTTCCTGGCTAGTTTCGGAGATATCTGCGTAGAGTGGCATGAGCGATAGTGTATTATCATGATCATCACCATGGATAGTGGATGATCATTTCAGATCATTGTATTTTTTCTTTTTGTATCACTACCTTTCGGATCATAAGGTGTTTTAAACCTATGATCCTAGACGATGTAATATTTTTTGAACACAAACTCTATCTATGATATGACTACTTTCGATAGCTTATCTTGTTCAACACTTATCGAATGTTGTTTTAACTTACTGTTTTAATGTCACAAATGTCTATTTATAACATTATTAGCTAATTCATTAGCCAATGTATTTAAAATTCTCGGAATGTGTTGATATTCATTGTAATCAAACTATCTTTCCATGTGACGAACCTTCAAGAATAATTTCAGTAACATTGGATTTTTAATTGCGTATACTCTGTTTAAATGTAATACAATGAGTTCGGGATCTAACTTGAAGATCAAACGCTGAATGCCAAATGAAATGGCATCATATAATAACTCAATCACTACGCTATATTCTGCAATATTATTCGTTTTTTGACCAAGGCTTACCCCATGCATAGAAACTAACTCATCGATGGGTGAATAGATGACCCAGGCCGCGAAAGAAATATCCCATGTATTACAACAGGCACCATTAGCAAAACCAATGTAGGCTTGAAGGGATGTCGACATCTGCAATATCAAGAGTAATTAAGATAAGCAGGAATAGTAGTCAATGAAAAATTTTAACTAGACACACTCATCTAGTATACAGTAGCTAATCTAGAAAAAATAACTAATCTACATGTAAGATCTTCACAAAAAATCAAGCATAATATCTCTTTAGATAAAGTCCATTCTGGGTTTACCTAAAGAGACTCCGTCATAATCAATCAATTCGTAAGCCCCCTTTTGCAAGCACCCGCTTGACAATATAAGGACCATGCCACATAGGTTCAAATTTTCCAGCTCCTAGTTTATTGTCAGCTTGGTCATATACCAATACTAGGTCACCTTTTGAAAAAATACAAGGTGTAACACTTTTATCGTACTGAGCTTTAACGCGTTTTTTATGAGCTTTGACTGCCAATGCAGCGGTGCGCCGAGTCTCATCTAATTGTGCCAGGTACAAAAATAATTTTTCCTCCTCATAGGTAGCTGGTAGTAACTCTATGGCTAATTGGAGTGACGGTATTTCACATTTAATCGGTAACACAGCTTCTAAACCATAGACCAGTTGAAAAGGAGTGAAACCTGTTGCGGTTTTTGCTGAGGTTTGGTATGCCCAAAGTTCTGAGAAAATCATAGTATACCAATTTTATTTATGAATTTCGATTATCCATCTAATCATAGTGGTTAAAACTTTATTGACAGCTTCAACCTGACCGTTAGCCTGCGGGTAATATGGAGTAGAACTCTCATGGCGCAGACCAAGCTGGTCAGAAAGTTCGGTCATCATAATGTTTTGAAAACGGCTCCCATGATCTGTAACGATAGCTTGGGGTACACCAAATCGAGCAATCATGTGATTGAATACAAAAGTAGCTGCAGTTTTTCCATCTGCCGCAAATGTAGGCATCGCCTCTGCCCATTTGGTAAAATAATCTACTACTAGAATAATTTACCCATGCCCCTCAGCTGAGTGAGGGTTACATGTAATGAAATCGATGCCCCATTTTGGAAAAGGACCGACGACAATTATGGGGTGAAGAGGAGCGTTGTCGATGAAGAGGAGCGTTGAATTATGAGAGAAGAGATCAAGGCCACACAATTGTGGCATTTCGAGGCCTTAAGAATACAATCTTTCAATATAACGAAGGCCAAAAATAACCAGTGCACAATATCTTTTGGGTTAATAGCATACCGAGACATATGAGCGCCACATGCTTCGGAATGACATTCATTCAAAACTCGTTGACCTCTTCCTTAGCAACAACAACAAAATACAGAATCTGCACCACGACGATAAAGCGTGTCTCCAACAATATTGTATTGTTGGGATTGGTAATGGATCTTTCATCGATGTGAACGTGAAATTTCAGGCTGAAAAGTTTGGGTTTGGAGATAAATGATGATATCTCCATACCAAGGATCTAACATATTGATAAGAAACAGAGATTCATTAGCGATCGGATGCTCTACCACAGTTTCTGTTTCAGTATTTGGGAAGTCACACATTCATTCTGTGAACACTAGTGATTTCTTTGATTTAGATTTTTCAAATTCTAAATCAAACTCTTGAAGGATAACTATCCATTTAGAGTATTTTCCCCCAAGTAATTGTTTAGTCAAAATATACATCATCGGGTTACAATTAGAAATCACAGTTTTTTTTCGTAACAAAATGTAATGACAAAAACGTTGGACAGCTTGAACTGCTGCCAAGGCCAATTTATCCACATGTGAGTATTTAATCTTTGTAGGATTGAGATTTCGACTAAGATATTAAATCACATGTTCATTGTGGAATTCATCTTCCTGAACTAAGACCATTCCAATAGTGGAATCAGAGGCTGCTAAGTATAAAAAGTAATCCTGGCTATAATTGGGTGGATGCAGTAATGGTGCATGGGTCAACACGTGTTTTAAAGAATCAAAATATCGATCAGCGATCTCATCCCAAATTAAAGGAATATTTTATTTCAAAAGCCTGGTAAAACCTTTGGTTAACTTAGCATAGTTTTGTTTGAATCTATGCAGAAATTTTTCCTTCCCTCGCAAACTTTGGAGTTGGTGGAGTGAGGAAGGAGGACGTAAATTGATAATGGCCTCAACCTTGGAAGGGTCAACACGGATGCCTTCTTTCAAAATGACAAATCTCAGTAACCTACCAGATTGTACATAGAAAACACACTTATGTGGATTCAAGCGAATCTTATAATACCTACATCTCATAAAAATCTCTCGTAAGTGAGTAGGATGATCTTCCCTGTGTAATGAATGAGCAGTGAAATCATCAAGGTAAGGTTTCACAATGTGTTTAATGTCATGAAAAGCATAGGACATTTCCCTTTGAAAAGTTTCCCCAGCATTATTTAATCTGAAAGGTAATTTATAGTAAGCAAACGTTCCCCAAGGACAAATGAACGTCGTTTTTGGTTGATCGACATGGAGTATGTTTATTTGATTGTATCCGAAATATTTGTCCATGAATGAATACATTTCATTTCCAGCACAATCGTCAATAATTTGGTCGATATAAGGAGTTGGATAATTGTCTTTAGGACAATATTTGTTAATATCCCTATAGTCAACACATACTCGTATTGTTCCTTATTTTTTCGTAACAGGAACGATATTAGATACCCAATCCGTTAACAGGATCGGATAAATAAAACCTACTCTTAGTAATTTCTCAACTTCGGCATTAATGGTAGCAGCATTTCGTGGATGTATCAGACGTAATCGCTGTCTGACAGGTTTAGCATCCGAGTAAGTCTTTATTTCATGAATGACAATGTTGGGAGTGATTCCTGGCTTTTCTTCATAAGACCAGGCAAATATGTCGCAGAATTCTTGAAATAGAGCTTTATATGTAGAAATTTCATTTGGCGTACATGAAGCACCTATATGAATGTATTCAATAATTATGTATTTCAATGAGATGTCAATAGTAATGGTAGAAGAAATATTCCCCAAATTTACTTTAGAATCCAAATTTGTGATCAAGATTGGACTCTGAGGTTCCTCGACATAGTCAGTTGTAAAAATAGAGGAAAAATTATTTTTGAATTTATCAATCTCAGATAAAAATGATGACCTGTGATGGAGATCATCCCATGGTAACTCATCTACAGACAAGAATTCACGAATGCTTTCATCAGTATGAAACACTTGTTGAAAAGGATCAGGAATTGATGTTGTAGTCGAGCTTGATGTTGAAAATGATTCTTCGCTGATCACATTCATTGGATCATTATCAGTTGATAAAGGATCGGAAAATGACTATACTTCTTGATATGATATCTCAAAAGGAATGAAAGGCATCCTGCCATTGAATGAATCCAGTTCTGATTCTAAAGGCACTATCCAAGGATCAACAAATGGAATAGTGCTTGATTTAATCATATTTATATTAGCAATATTATGCGGTACGTTAGGTGGAGGCATTAAAAAATTTCCCATTAAAGCAGAATCTTTGATTAAACCTACTCCTACATCCTCATAAGGGATAGTTGTTTCTCCTACATGCTGAATACTATCAGTGGAAGCTGGGTCAGACGAATAATATGAGAGCTGATCGACTTTCACAATCTTTCCTTGATGAGGAAACATAATTATCCGAAAGACGGATGACACGATAGCAGTCATATCATAAGACCAACTTCGACCCAGAAGAAGGTTGTAATCTAAAGGGGCATCAACTACTTCCACATCTAAATTAACGATTTTCCCTTCGACTTCTATAGGTAGATCCTGTAAAATTTCGAATGGATGGAATCCTCTTCTGTCAAAAGCTTTTAGGATTGTTGGTGACTGGTTAAGGGTTGGAGAACCAAGTGATTTCCAATAGTTTAACGACATGATACACGTAGATGCTCCTTCATCAATAACAATATGAAATCTCTAGTACTAGGATCTGAAAATCCATTTGATGAGGGAGACGAGGTGTAAAATTTTCTAAATCGAAGACCATGAGGTTTGAATTCTGAAGATATACAGCTCCAATTGCTGATAATAGTAATTTCCTTTGTGTTGGACATGATTGCAGCACTTCCAAGGTCGACATTGCTGAAGGAGAAATTGCTAAATCCTCTACAATGTTATAGTTCTGACTAGCTCTTGCATGTAGATTGAAAGCTTATTTACAAAGTACACCTTTGGCAAGCGGTTTGTTTACTAAATCAGGATTTGGTTTCTCGATATGAAGTGGATCAGAAACCGAAGGAGATGTAGCTGGTGCAGAACTAGAATTTTCTACTTCTTTACCAGAAACAGGGTTTTTACTACCATAATCTTGCGATCGAGTTGCAACCATCAAAATATCTGCTGATGTATTAGAGGAAGATCCAATCATTTTTCTATCTTGAACAGGAAAAGGATCCTTCAAAATAGCCAGGGTGGATGAACCTTTGAAAAATTTAGATACCTCGACCCTATGCGGACATTCCTTGGTGAAATGATCCTCATCACAGATAAGACAAGGATAACGAGGTTTATGTTTATCGTCAGTTGATTCATTTTTATCATTTTTTTCCTTGGGAGATGAAGTCTTCTTATTCTTTTTCTTCCCTTTATTTTTGTTGCAAAATTTCAACTTTGCAGTAGATGAATCTACAATGTGAATATCGGCATAAGTTTCCACGGAAGATTCTCCTTTTGGTGAATCAGGTAAAGTTATTATGGGAGAAGTAACCTTTGAAGATTTCTTCTTACTCTTAGTCATACTAACTGAAATGATTACACCATCAGCGGCATGAGACCCTGAAGGAGTTGTTGTTATCTAACTAGGACGGGGTAAATCAGGAATTTTCTCATACAAAGTTATAGACTGGGTATATACCAAGTCAAGATAATGAGCTTGAGCAATAACTTATTCTTCTGTGACAACTCCTGCTTTGGCTACATCTTCAGTGATCTTTTGTAGCAATGATTTGACAAACCATTCTGCCAATATTTGATCTGAGATAAAAACTTTTACCAAATGTCTTCTACATCTCCATTCATGAATATGATCTGATATGTATGTAGATGTAGATTGTTTTAGTGAAGTTAATAATTTCGTGCCATAGTCGTATCTGACTAGCAACTGAAAATGAGTTAAGAAAGCATTTTCTAGAGCGTTGAAATTGGTAAATGAGCCTCATGGTAATTCAATGTACCATTTGGCAGCTAATCCTATTAATGTTCTCTGAAAAAGTCTAAGTCAAATGGAATCGTCGATTGATGAGTTGGATGCACACCAAAGGTGGTAAGTCATGACATGGTTAGAAGGATCCTCTCCTGATTTTCCTTCAAAATTTTGGATATCACTAGGCAAATTATGCGGCATAGGCAGCCAATACAGATGATAATAGATAGGATAATTCATAAGGCGAGATAAATCCAGTAAATCTAAAGTTTCTATGAATGGCAATAGACAGGTAGGGTATTGTTGATAACCTTATGAGAATAAACCAGTCCTAGGAGGAGGATATCTAAGATAACCTGGAATAGGTTGTGCATTTGGAATCAGAGTGCCCCCTGGATAACTAGGAATAACTGGACCATACTGGGGTTGAACAGGTGTCTGATATGTATACCCAGGGTACGGTTCTTGCGGGTAGACTGGAGTTTGAACAGGTCCATATTTATACGGCCCCTAATACGGTTGATAAGTAAAATGAGGTTGAATTTTTATAACTGTACTTGTACCAGGTTGTTCTGTTGGCATCTGAACAATAGTCTGAATTGTAGGTTCAGACTGGGGAATAGTAACCTGAGGAATATGTACTAATGTTTGAGGGGCAGATGTAATAGGAGCTGTAGACACCCAAGGAATAGGTGTGGTCGGTTGAACAGAAGTCTGCGTAGCAGTTTGGGGTGGTGTCGTAGGTGCACTCGGACCAGGCTGTTGAAAAGAACTAGATGTAGGTGTTTGAATGATAGGTTGGACAGGTTGTTGGGGTTGATTGTAACCAAAAAAATTTCCAGCTTGATAATAAGGTACTTGCATATTTGGTTGTAAATTCTGTTGTACTTGAGATGGATCCCACACCATTCTGAAATAGGAAGGTCCCAATGAAGGTTGTACATAAGACGGACTGTAACTTGGTTGAACATATGGCTGATAATTGACTGGATAATTTCCCCCTCCTTGTAACATTTTTTTTTCTAGATAGAACTGTTGTCCTAAAGGAGGTTGTAATACTTGAGCTGTGTACTACCCTTGAGGTTGATATTGACCTTGAGGCATGTACTGACCTTGAGGTATATACTATCGCTGAGGCTAACCTTAGGGTATGTACTATCCTTGAGGTATGTACTTTCCTTGAGGTTTCCCCCCAGGCTATATTTGACTATTTTGAGGTTTCCCCCCAGTCGATAAATTATTACCTTGAGAACCGAGGTTTGGGATATTTCCAGACATCATATAAACTTGCTCATTGTTCAAAGTTCTAGTATTTGATTCATTTGGACAAGATGATGACATTGGTTTGTTAGGAAGAGGAGATTCTCCTAAGAATGTACCAGAGAGTGACTGATAGCCTAGAGGATCAGATGGACCACCACACAAAAATGTTTTTGGCGATTCAGTAAACATAGATGACTCACTAGACATGTTTAGATGAAGTCTATAACCTATTGGTGTAGGGAAAAAAGGAATTCGGGGTGGCGAGTACTAAAGACCTACGTTTTGTATAAAATATGTCAATGAAGAATACCAAGTGTCTTGTCTAAAAGGGCTGTAAAAAATTGATTCACTTTCTCTAAGTTTTAAAGTTTCCTGAGTTCAAGGAAGAACAACCTCTTCCTCTATATCAATGATTTCTTCAATACTAATGAGACTAGGAGGAAGATCTTATGTAATTCGATTTCTTACTCCGGGTGAATCAAGATATTTGGAAGTTCGAGTAGCAAATTCTAAAGTAGGTTCTGATGTAGTGGGTTCAGTTTCCAGTTCATAAATTTCAGGTTCGTCAGGTGATAATTCACTTGTTGTAGAAGCAACTTCGGTTAATTCAGAAATTGAAACTGTCTGTGGAGTATGTTCTGCTATTTGCAGCTGATTTACTTCAGAATTAGGAGGAATAATTATGGATGATTCTCCTTGTTTCGTTAATCCAGTTCTACCAATAACATTTGGTATCAGAGATTTAAGTCCTTCTAGTTGGCTTGGTGTGTACTTAGGGGGCTTCCCCTGAGTTCTACGTGATCGTCTCGATAATTCAGCCATGATTAAAAAATTTAACACACGTAAACAAAGAAAAAATTCAAACAAAACCTAAAGTCACTAAGGAAACAATCAAATGAATCACATGCCTATAAAAACCTAAGAGATCAATCCACACACAAACAGTAGATCCCCGCACTAAAAATACTAGTTGGTGATGAAATCCAACATCGTAGAATTTTAATGCATAAATGGTGGTTGGAACAGTTACCCTGACAACCTGCTTAATGAAACAGACTGGTGAAAGTTTCTCCACTTAAACCATCTCGAGTGAAGATAACCCTCCAGAGATTCCAAGTGAGTCTAGTCGACGTCTGCTCCAGGTACAGTGGGATCCCCCGTCCACCGTCACCTTGGGAAAGAATCCTAAATTTTATGGCCACTAATGTCACCAACGGGAACACATATACCTGGGGGAACAGTCTACGATCCGATATACATGCAAGGGTAGAGTAACAAGCTCAATCCCCTTGAAGGCTCCTTGACATAATCCAAGGTTTACCGATAAGTGACCCCAGGCTCCTCGACAATGGTCAATCCAAGGTTTACCGTGTTTAATACGTGCACACCTTCTATCATTCCCAAAGAGATAGGTATGATTACCTCACTGGTTCGGATATGATCTCGTGCTTGACTCCTTTAGGAGGAGCTTCCCAGAGCATACATGATACAATTGGATTTTCCTATTGCAAGATCGACTACTTGTTTGTTTTTACTCTCTTGGAGAGTTAACTAAAACCTATTCCAAGACACTAGCCTAAGTTATGTTGGTGAAAAGAGCCCTAGAAAATTTAAAATTTCTAGATTGATTTTAATTAAGCGTTATTTTTAATTGGCAGTTTCTTAGGACAATAGGTATGGAAATGAAACTTTATGTTTTAATGACCCGACTCAAAATTCGCTACAATGCATCTATATGACAAACAATTCATTTCTTTTCAATGAAATATAACTAGAGGAAAGAGTTGAGAGATTTTCAGAAACTTTCAAAATATCAATTCTTTCTTTCCTATATGAGAAACTTTGAAAAAAAAAAAACTTTTGCTCAAAATAAAATTCCTTATATTATTTAGATCAGAAACAAAACAAACTTCTTCCAAAAGAAAACTAAAAAATACTAAAATAATGAAATTCAAAACTAAAAGAAATGTATAATCTTGAACTCCACCTAAAAATTAGAGGATGTTTAAGCCTGGTTTGTAATCTAACCAAGAATTTTCTGCTTCTCCTAGCAAGAAACCAAAACATCCAAAAATAGTAAAAAAATGAAATGCAAACCTTATCAATCTAAAGGTTTTACAAGTTTGCAAATGAAAATAAAACCAAATTTTCATAAGAGTAACAACTGCATGAATTTCAAAGGCTCAATAGAAAACAATGAAACACCAAATAGTTGAGGTATTCAAAAGTTTTCAATTCAAAGAAATGGGAGTGTTAGGACTCCACTATGTATTAATTTTTCCATATACTTTGACACCATTTTATTTTTATAACCATGATTGGAAAGGATTCCATTATCATTTTCATCTACTTTATCCCAAGGTATATAAAATCCTCTTCTTTATTATATGTTTAATCTGTTTTACATTTAATTCCATAATACTCTTATATTTTATCATTAATTGAAGTGTATAGATTTAACTGCTTCCAAGTCCAGATCGTGAATAGTTATATAGTTTGCACAGGAACAAGCGAGTTCTTTGAAGCTTGGTGACTCGATTCTTTGAAAACGGTAAATCAACCACTGTAAGTCCGTCATGCGTAATTTGAACACAGCATTTTGTGAAGCAGCAGCCAGCAGCTTGTAAGACTGATTACTTGGATCATCACGAAGATAGCATTCTTGTTCTCTGATTGTAGCATCTTTCTCGGAAGAAACGAGAATAGTCATGTTTTGGGAAAGCGATTTGAGATACGTGATTCGCTCTCATGCGTAATTGTAAGATGTCTCCTCTTTAAAAGAAGGAGACATCATCGATAATGAGTTCAATTGTTGTAAAGCTACAGGAGAGTATTGTGTGAGAACTGGAGCTAGTCTCCATCTGTAATAGAACAGTTACTTTGACAGATGAATAAATTCTTTCTTTGAGCGTTCCAATTTAATTATTTCCCCCGGGGAATCTTGTGAGAGGGAAAGGGCCCGCCTTCCTCACAAGATTCACCCTTTGGTTCCTGTAATTTTTTTAATTCTTTATGTTGTTTGCGCTTCACTTTAATTCTGTTGTTGGACACTAGTTACACAGTTTAGTAATACTCTGTTTCTTTAGCGCTGCATGTATTGAATGCATTCACTCTTGGAAGTTGAGAAATCCATTTCTATTGATTGTATGAATGTATAATGTTGAGAGGCAGGTGCTGAAGATTCTTGCATAAAGGAATAGGGTCCTGCTCTCATCAATTGCTTTCCTTTTCCTGCAGTGTGATTAGAAACAAGAGAACAAGTGTTGAAGGTTCCTGTTCATGGGAATAGGGTCTTGATCTCTTGAAGTTACTTTTCCTACAGTGTGATTAAGTGTCAGGCATCAGGTGCTGAAGTTCCTACTAAGGAATAGGGTCCTGTTCCTGCTGTGGTTGATTGATTTCTTTCCTTGCAGATTGATCTTCCTTTGTTTGGATTGTAACTGCAACATAGAAATTATTTCTGCTATAACCTAATTGACTTCAGCTTTGATTAAGCAGAGTGTGAATTAGTAGATTTGTGAGATTACTAATTGTGTGGCTTTTTACTACAACATTGTTTCTGCTTTTGAAATTGAGCATATCCAGTGCGTGATTATCTTTGAAATAAAAAGACTTCCTCGGGTTGACAATTTATGTGGAGCTTGAATTGTGAAAGCAATTAAAGCGACCAACATTTTGGCGCCGTTGCCGGGGAAGGTAATTATAGATTTCAAAAACATTAATCTTTTCTTTTTAAATGTGCAGATTGTATGAGAGGACGCGGAAACCAGAAGAAAACTAACCCCACAGGTGGCAAAGGCAAAGGAAGGGGAGGAAGAAAGACTTTTATTGACGATATTGTATCAAAAGCTGAATCATCACAAAGATTAAGTTCTCGAAGATCAAAATTTCAGCACTCCCCTCAATCATATTACAAAACAGAGGAAGTTGTGGGTCCTGAGAATATAGAAGACCCAGCAGTCAGTGCTGGAGAGTCAGAAGGAAGTGTTAGTAAGTCAGCAGAGTACATTGAGGAAATAATAGAAAGTGTTGGACATCCAGCAGAGAACTTTGAAGAGCCAATAGGAGATCTTGAAGATCGAGCAAGTGCAGTAGAAGAGCCAACAATGGAAGGTAACAATGATGGTTTCTTTGGTGGAGGACGTGTAGATCCTGAAGAAGAAAGAAGGGATGAAAATTCCCTCTCTACCTTGGGATTTCCTATCAGTGATCTCCCTGCAGGGATAACTCCTATGAAAAACATTCCATTGTCTGCTTTACCTAACTTTCATGGTTTATCCTCTGAATATCCGGATGAATTTCTTTTTGAATTTGATATATTATGCAGAAGTTATGATTATGTTACTAATGCTCAAAAGTTGAAACTGTTTCCAGCCACCTTAAAAGGGAATGCTTTAAGATGGTTCATGAGCCTTGGACGTCAGGTGATCACAACATGGGAGCAGATGAAACAGAAATTTCTGCTTAAATATCAAGACTACTGCCGGACGAGAGAAAAGAAGGATGAACTATTCAATATGACACAAAAGACGGATGAGAGTCCGGAGGACTATATAGAAAGGCTGCAGTACAATATACAAAGGTTCGATCATCCGAATATAAGTAAGGAAATTCGCAAAACCATATTACTTAAAGGTTTAAGGGATGATTGTTTAGATATGTTAAACATGCTTGCCAAGGGAGATATATCTAAGGAATCATATGATGAGATTTGTGAACTTGCTAAGAGGTGTTCTAGGGGAGCTGCAAGAAACAGAACAAGAGATTCCACCTATTCAAGAGTGCAGAAATCAGCCAATGGAGGAGCAACAAGAGCTGAAATAGGTAATTTACTTGAAGAATTTAAAAATGAGATGTTAAGTTCTTTTGCTTCACAAATTGACACTTTGCAGGTTAAGAAGAAGCAAGCCGAAGCAGAAGCAACTCTGGCTGTCTTTTGCCCGAAGTGCAGAGACAAACATCCACTAAGGGAATGCCCAATGGATAAAATACCAATTTGTACCCTTTGTGAGAAAGATCATGAGACAAAACAATGTCCATCTCTGCCAGGAATAAAGGCAGCATTGCAGCCAACGGAAGAAGAAGCTGAAGCAGTTTATCTGCTAACTCAAAGAAGACAATGGCAACCAAAAGGACAAGGTATGAATCCTAGTATGCCATTTAATCGTTGGAACAATTATTCTGCTTTTGGCCAAACAAATTACCCTCCCTTCAATCAAATGAATTTCCCACCCATGCAGCAATCAAACCCTCCCTTTGTTGACCCTTCAATGTGGACTCCTTGGCCTCCACAGCAGCCATCTTCTTTCAACCCTTGGAATTCAAATTGGAGAAGTCAACCACTCCCGTATCCAAATCAATTGCCTCAATTCCAACAACCACTTCCTCTGCCATCAAATGCTCCGCCAAATAACCAAATGAGACCCCAGCTACCTGTGCAACCAAATCCTAACCCCAATAATAAAGTTGTGCAAGTTATTGATATTCAGAATCAGTCTATATTTCCTACTATGCAATGTAACGATATTCATTTAAGATCTGGAAAAATAGTAGAGCCTATTATTGATGACATAACTTCTTCTGATTCTGATAAAGAGGAAACTGAGAAACATAAGAAAGCACAACCACCTCCTAACAAAAATATGGAAAAAACAGAACCACCATTCCCCGAGCGTTTGGTTTTAACCAGAACAGCTGAAACACCTGCTTTTAATCTTCTAGGGGAATTGCAAAATTTGTATGTTAAAATTCCACTTTTACAAGCATTAAGAGATGTACCAATTTATGCCAGAACACTAAGGGATATTTGTGTTAAGAAACCTGGTAGGAAAACTAAAGACCCCCTTACAGTACATGTGATGGGTGACTTGTCTGCATTAATGTCTGGAAAAGCCCCTCCGGTGAAATATGGTGATCCCGGCCATCCTACAGTGATAGTTCAGATTGGTAAAACAATGATTCCCCAAGTTCTGGTAGATTTAGGTGCTGCAATTAACATAATGACTCTTGAAACTTCACAATTGTTACAGCTGAATAACACAATCGGAGATACACCCACCATTCTAGAGTTGGCTGATCGTTCTACAATTAAACCTGAAGGAGTTGTTGAGGATCTACTTATTTCAGTTGAATCCTGGAAATACCCAGCTGATTTTGTTGTATTGCAGACTAAAACAAAGCTGGGGGGACATCCCTTAATTCTAGGAAGGCCATGGTTGGCCACAGCTGATGCTTTTATCAGTTGCAGATCTGGTTCAATGACAATTTCTAATGGTTATGAAACAAAACAACTTACTCTTTATCCTCATGCTACACCAGTAATTAATAATGAAGATTCTATATGGATGGATTATGATGATAATGCTGTTCAGCCTATTCTAACTATTGGACAAGCTTTAACTCTTAAAGACAATACAGAGGATGAGATAATTAACAATTTTATTTGTGAACCTTCTTCTGTCATTGCTGAAACACACAATCAATTAACGACAATTTTTGAAACTGATGCACAAGAAAAAAATGAATCTGAAGACTCATCTCAGACTTTAACCACAATCTCATCTAAAAGCATAACAGTTGAAATTGAACCCGACAAGACATTAAACATAAATCCTGACCTAACAGATGTTGAAACACAGCAATTAATGAAGTTATTGCATGAATATAAGGAGGCATTTGCATGGGATTACACGGATATGAAAGGTATTTCTTCTGAATTATGTACTCATCGAATTTACATTAAAGAAGGATGCCGACCTGTTTTTCAACCCCAAAGACGAATGAATCCTAATTTACGAGAAATTGTTATGGAAGAACTTCAGAAATTGCTTAATGTAGGATTTATATACCCTATATCTGACAGTGAATGGGTTTCCCCATTGGTAATTGTCCCTAAGAAAAACGGGAAATGGAGAGTATGTGTTGACTACAGAGCCTTAAACAAAGCTACTCAAAAGGATCACTTTCCTTTACCCTTCATTGATTAGGTGTTGGATAGTCTGGCGGGGAAGAAATTCTTTTCTTTTCTAGATGGATTCAGTGGGTATAATCAGATAAGAATTGCACCCCAAGACCAAGACAAGACCACTTTCACCAGCCCTTGGGGAACTTTTGCCTATAGAGTCCTTCCATTTGGGCTATGTAATGCACCAGCAACTTTTCAAAGCGCTGTTATAGGAATTTTTTCTGATATGCTGAATGATTCTATGGAAATATTTATGGATGATTTTACTCCTTATGGTGTGTCTTTTGAAGATGCATTACAAAACCTTGAGAAAGTACTTAAAAGATGTATACAAGCTCACCTCTCCCTAAGTACTGAAAAATGCCATATGATGATGAGTGAAGGAATAGTGCTTGGACATTTATTTCATCTCAAGGTATTCAGGTAGATCCATCTAAAATATTAGTCATTCAGAATCTTTCTGTTCCTAAAACTCAAACTGATGTGAGAAGTTTTCTAGGACATGCTGGATACTACAGAAGATTTATTAAAGATTTCTCTAAGATAGCTTCTCCATTATTTGTGTTGCTTATGAAAAATGTTGAATTTAAGTGGACTAATTCTTGTCAGAAAGCTTTTGAAGAACTCAAGCATCAGTTGTCTATTGCTCCTATTTTGAGGGGGCCTGATTGGGCCCTCCCTTTTCATATATCTTCTGATGCTTCAGACACTGCAATTGGAGCTGTCTTGGGACAAGAGGAAAATCATATTCCTTATGCTATCTACTTTATTAGTAAGAATATGACCCCTGCTGAGCTTAATTATACAGTTACCGAGAAAGAGTTTCTTGCAGTAATCTATGCCATTAATAAATTTCGACACTATATCACTGGTTATTCTACTTTTGTGCACACTGATCATTCAGCTATTAAATATTTAATGAACAAATCTGTCACAAATGCTAGGGTTACCAGATGGCTATTATTATTGCAAGAATTTAATATCACAATTGTAGATCGGCCTGGTAAGGAAAATGTGGTGGCTGATTTCCTTTCACGGTTAAAAACTGACAATGATATTCCAGTAGATGATTCTTTTCCTGATGAGTATTTGTTTGCAGTTTCTGCTCACTCTCCATGGTATGCGGATATTGCTAATTATTTGGTTGCAGGAAAATTACCATCACACCTGTCATACAGAGAAAAGAGAAGAATTGTTCAACAAAGTGCCAGGTATAGCTGGATAAGCGGGTGTCTTTTCTACACTGGGCTTGATCAGGAGATCCGAAGATGCATTAGAGAAGATGAAGTGTATGATATATTGAAAGCTTGTCATGATGGCCCTTGTGGAGGGCATTTTGCTGATAAGAGAACAGCACACAAAATTCTGAGGATGGGTTACTATTGGCCCTCATTATTCAAGGATGCAAAGAAGTATGTAAGGGCTTGTGACAGTTGCCAAAGAATGGGTCAACCCAATCATAGAGACCAAATGCCATTAAACCCCCAGGTAGTTTCTGAACCATTTGAAAGATGGGCCTTGGATTTTATAGGACCCATTAACCCTCCATCCAATCAAAGAACTTATATATTAGTCTGCACAGACTATATGACTAAATGGGTGGAGGCTAAAGCACTTATTAGAGCCAATGAAGAGGCTGTCCTAGCTTTCTTATTTGAAGAAATCTTCACTAGATTTGGAATTCCTAGAGAGCTAGTTACTGATGGAGGACCTCCATTCAATTCTCATGGTTTTAAATCCACCCTTCACAAATATCATATTCAACATAGAATGACTACACCATACCACCCCCAGGCTAATGGGCAGGTGGAAAGCACAAATAAAGTTTTAGAAGCCATTCTAACTAAAACAGTGAAGGACAACCGGAAGGATTGGTCCCAAAGGCTCTCTGAGGCATTATGGGCTTACAGAACTACTTGGAGAAACACTACAGGTTTTTCTCCCTATGAATTGGTTTATGGTAAAAATGTTGTTTTTCCTGTGGAATTCGAGATTAAAACTTTAAGAACTGCTTTAGCTGTTAATCTTGATTTGATTGTTGTGCAGACAGCTAGGTTGCAGCAGCTTCTGGAGTTGGATGAAAAGAGATTAGATGCCATCCATCAAACAACCATGATACAGCAACAAAGGATGAAGTGGCATGACAAAATGATCAAACACAAGCAGTTCCAAAAAGGTAATTGGGCCTTGTTGTATGACTCTCGGTTTGAAAATTTTCAGGGTAAGCTACGTACACGTTGGCTTGGACCATATGAGGTAGATGTTGTTTTCCCAAATGGAACGGTAAGACTTTTAACAATTGATGATTCTAAAACACCTCTACTAGTCAATGGTCATAGGCTCCGTCTATATCAGCGCCCTGTTTCTAAAGAGTATTTTAAGACTGCTTGCATGACTGATATTCATTATCTTTTTCTAGGGGAGTCTTCTGCTCCTCACAGCATTTAATTTTCTGCACTGTATTTTTAGTATTAGATTAGATTTAGCACTAATAATCCCTGTCAAGGATTGGCATATTACAATGGAATTTTGCAGATTCTGGAAAAGCTCATCAAGGAGGACAGATTCATCATAAGAAGATCTGAAGATTCAATCACAGAAGCTTGTTCCCATCATTTTACCCCATTTCCTAGCAATATCCCTTCATACCTATTCCTACATTATTCCCATTTCTCCATTTTTCCCACCCCTACTATCCCTGAAATATCTTCCTTCAGTTATCCCATTTCTCTGATTTTTCCCATTGCTGAAACACCTGTTTCAGCAACGTACCGTTCATTTTTTCCGTTGCTGAAACACTTGTTTCAGCAACCTGTTATCATTAAAACATCATTTCTTTTCACTGTCATATAAGCTTTTGGTTCTCCACGATTATACTTCAGATCCTTCTGGTGAAAAATTAGTCAGCACTGACCAGATCCAGTTACACTCCTGTTCTAAATTTCAAAGAAATCTACAGATTCTTCCATGTACATTAAGCCATTTTGAAGCAATTGACACTTCGAATTATTAAACCAAAGGTAAAAAAATGTAAGGTATGAGGTTTTAATGTAATTCAGTTAAATTATATTAAAGAGAGGATTTCATTCATAATGATTACAGATCTTCACACGCCCAATCATCATTACACCATACGTAGGGGGGGAATTTCAAAAATTGAACAATCATTTCGCATTTACCAAGCCTCTGTCCCTTGTCATATCCATTTCCGCCGTCATTTGGACCTTGCAGCCTCTGTTGCAACAACTCGCGCGATCAGGGTCTGTGTTTACTGTGTTCTGTGCCTCTGCGTATAACTCAAAGCTACAGCCATGGGAGGGTCGGCCATTAGACATGAGCCCGGCTCCATAAATCTTCTTCAATTGTTTCCGGAAGCCTATCAGATTTTCCAACAAGCGGGATGGACAGTATATTTTGAAAGATTGGGTGAATTTGACCAGGAACAAGTCTTAGAGTTTGCACAAAACCTTCAAGGTGATTTTTCAGTGGTTCAAGGGGTTCGCATTTCAGTAACAGAGGAGGACATAGTTCAGGTATCAGGATTACCAGCTATTGGTACTCGTTGGTTCAGCAGAAAGCAGGTTATTCTCAATGCGCAGCAAGATTTTCTTCGTCCAGATGAGCCAGTGGAACTCAAAGGCCGCGGGGTTAGTCTGCACTCACTTCCTCAACCATGGCCATCGGTGGCAGAATTCATCAAACACTACTTAATGTGTGAAGGGCGTTACCAGGTAGTGTACAATCACGATTTTGTCTTGATGAATCATTTGAGAAATGGACGACTGATTAATATCCCCTATTATTTGCTTGGTTGTATTAGAAACATGTCTTATTATTGTAGACGGTCTAAATTCCCAATATTATCCCTCACCCACCACCGTTTATGCCAGTTATTGATACAGAGGGGTTTTGCTCAGCAAAATCCCCCTCTGCATGTCCCACTCCCTGTTCCCCAGCCGCCTGAAATTCCTCAGCAGGCTCAAACGTCCCAACAACCCGAAAGTTCTCATGATACTCCTGAAATTCCTTATGAAGGACAGCAGGACGATATTCCATATTCCCCAGTTGACCCAACCCCGAGCTCGCCCCACTTAGCAGAGTCAACTATCCCCACTATTTCTATCCCTAGTGACGACTCTCTAACACCCCCTTCCCCACCCACCATTAAAAAGAAAAGAACCCCAACAGTCTCAGTCTCCAGACGACGGACAAGGGCTAGATTTCAAATCCTCACTTCTTCTGAAAGCCCTTCCCCCAGAGAAGAACCCTCCCCCTCAAAGAAAAGGAAAGGCAGTGATTTTGCTGCCTTCCTACCAAAAAGAAAAATGAAGATGACTGTTGAGACAGGACTCACCTCCATTTCCCCTGACCCTGCCACTATTCTGTTAAAACTCCAATCTTCATCCCCATTCCAAACCTCCCAATCCGTCTCGTCCGGCGGCACTGCCACACAAGAACCAGTGCCCCGGGATAATACGACATTGTTTATGGCTCAAGAAGTGACTGTCACACAAGAACCAGTCACTTACCCAGTGGCTGAAACACAAGAACCAGCCACTGTGGTACAAAAATACACCAAGCATGATGATAGTGGGAGATCAGCAGTAGCTGTCCCACAAGAACCAGCTACGACTGTGCATCAACAGACTACCCCAACAGAGTCAACCAGCGCACAAGGTTTGCATACTATGACATCTTTACTGCAGGAGAATGAATTTTTGAAGTCTGAATTGGAAGCCTACAAGAATGAACTAACCATGGCTCGAGAGGCTTTTGATAAAGAACTGAACCTCTATATGTTAGCACACACAGCCTCAATGCAAAATAAGGAGCCATGCAAGGACTACATGTGCCATGAGTGTGGCAACATTTACCAGGATGCAGGCTACAAACTAGTTAAAATTCAATTATCAGAGGCATCTACATCAGCTGGAATAAAAGAGGGATGCCCTACTGTTCCACAAGAACCAGTAGGGCTCTCTATAAAGGAAGAAAAGGAAATCAAACCTCAGATACCTCGTCCTTTGCTAGTTAATGCAGCCATTCAGACAGAAGCACCACCACAGATATCTCGTCCTTTATCAGTTAATGCAGCTAGTCAGACAGAAGCACCACCACAGATATCTCGTCCTTTATCAGTTAATGCAGCTACTCAGACAGAAGCATCACCACAGATATCTCGTTCTAAGTTAGTCAGTGTAGCCATTCAAACAACGTCCCAACCCAGTACTTCTGATGCCAAGACGCAGACCTTGCCATGGAATCAATTGGAACAGATGAACAAATGGAAGAAGCAATATGCTGAAGAACAAGATATAATATTACGCCAGTATAAGTTACAATGGCAGAACCATGTATATGCCAACTGGGATAGTTGGGATCAAATGATGCAACAGCTCAAGGACTCCAAAAAGGAAGTCAAGGAATCTAAGGAAAAGATGGCCTTGATGTTTTCATTAGTCCAGAAGTCGATGGCTACGCGCAAACCCTCTGTAAACTACTCTCTCTTTCTTTCTGAACGATTAGTTTATTTTCAATTAAAAGCAATAAAAGATGGCAGACCATATGAGTTAATTACTTCAGAGAAATTTGTTGAGACTTTTAATGAAGCCTCCAAGAGTGATCAGCATTTGCTATGCGAACTCTACCTTCATAATGAGGCCATTCCCGACAATAGAAGAGTTAATCTTATTCCAATTGCAGGAGATATACAAATAAGGGCATTTGTTTCATTTTTGTCTAACCAGCTCACTTGGCAAACTGCGTTCACTGCAAGCAGTCATAATGAGGAGAATAGACTCCTGTGGATCAGACCAGAACCTTTAAGCCCAGCCATGTTCATAGCACAATATCATAAATTCCTACAGAAGCCAGGAATGCATAGGTATGTACAGCAGTTACAGGCTTCAACACTTTCTAAGTGTCAACAGCAGATTAGAGTAAAGGGTACTGCTGCATTGAAGGCCAATGTTATGTTTTGGCAGCAGTCATGTAAAGAAAGACAGGATTATCACCCTTTTAACCCTCACAATCTTCAAGCTGCATTATCCAGGGTTTCTAATTACATTGGTTGCATTCAACGTTGTGGAGTAAACTGGATTGGGTATCATTTCCATTTTCCAATTTTATGGTTGCCTTCAGATAAATATCAGTGTCATTACCAGTTGACTGACAGAGATGAAGCCTTGGCATGGCAAAACTTGCAGAACAACAGTGGATTCAGAGCTCCTACAGATGCCACCTTCTCCAGCTATTGCTTGAGTAATTTGCATGCTCAGTCCCAGTACTCAGACTCTGATTCAGACTAGGGGTTGCCTGAGGACATGCAACATTTTTAGCTGGGGGGATGTTAGGACTCCACTATGTATCATTTTTGCTATATACTTTGACACCATTTTACTTTTTAAACCATGATTAGAAAGGATTCCATTATCATTTCTCATCTACTTTATCCCAAGGTATATACAATCCTCTTCTTTATTATACGTTTAATCTATTTTACATTTAATTCCATAATACTCTTATATTTTATCATTAATTGAAGTGTATCGTTGCTAACACAAGTCCAAAGATCGCAGATAGTTATATGCGTTGCTAGGAACAAGCGGCCGTTGCTGAAACAGCTGACTCAGTTGCTGAAACAGCCGTCAAACACGCAAATTCCGTCATGCGTAATTTGCGATTCTGGAAGAACTTTTTGTGGAAACAGCAGCAACAGCATGAAGACACGGTTACTTGGATCATCCTGAAGATAGCATTTCTGTTGTCTCTGTTGTAACAGTATCTTTTCTTGGAAGAACAGAATAGTCCTGTTTTGGGAAAGAGAACAGATTTGAGATAACGTAGATTCGCTCTCATGTAAATTGTAAAAGATGTCTCCTCTTTAAAAAGAGGAGACATCATCATTAGGAGGGAGTTCAATTGTTGTAAAGCTACAGGAGAGTATTGTGTGAGAACTGGAGCTAGTCTCCATTTATAATGTATCAGCTACTTTGACAGATGAATAAATTCTTCTTTTGAGCGTTCCAATTTAATCCTTTCCCCCGGGGAATCTTGTGAGAGGGAAAGGGCCCGCCTTCCTCACAAGATTCACCCTTTGAGTTCTGTAATTTGTTTAATTCTTTATGTTGTTTGCACTTCGCTTTAATTCTGCTGTTGGACATTAGTTACACAGTTTAGTAATACTCTGTTTCTTTAGCGCTGCATGTATTGAATGCATTCACTCTTGGAAGTTGAGAAATCCATTTCTATTGATTGTATGAATGTATGATGTTGGGAGGCAGGTGCTGAAGATTCCTGCATAAAGGAATAGGGTCCTGCTCCCATTAATTGCTTTCCTTTGCCTGCAGTGTGATTAGAAACAAGAGAAAAAGTGCTGAAGGTTCCTGTTCATGGGAATAGGGTCTTGATCTCTTGAAGTTACCTTTCCTACAGTGTGATTAAGTGTCAGGCATCAGGTGCTGAAGTTCCTACTAAGGAATAGGGTCCTGTTCCTGCTGTGGTTGATTGATTTCTTTCCTTGCAGATTGATCTTCCTTTGTTTGGATTGTAACTGCAACATAGAAATTATTTCTGCTATAACTTAATTGACTTCAGCTTTGATTAAGCAGAGTGTGAATCAGTAGATTTGTGAGATTACGAATTGTGTGGCTTTTTACTACAACATTGTTTCTGCTTTTGAAATTGAGCATATCCAGTGCGTGATTATCTTTGAAATAAAAAGACTTCCTCGGGTTGACAATTTATGTGGAGCTTGAATTGTGAAAGCAATTAAAGCGGCCAACATTTTGGCGCCGTTGCCGGGGAAGGTAATTATAGATTTCAAAAGCATTAATCTTTTCTTTTTAAATGTGCAGATTGTATGAGAGGACGTGGAAACCAGAAGAAAACTAACCCCACAGGTGGCAAAGGCAAAGGAAGGGGAGGAAGAAAGACTTTTATTGACGATATTGTATCAAAAGCTGAATCATCACAAAGATTAAGTTCTCGAAGATCAAAATTTCAGCACTCCCCTCAATCAGATTACAAAACAGAGGAAGTTGTGGGTCCTGAGAATATAGAAGACCCAACAGTCAGTGCTGGAGAGTCAGAAGGAAGTGTTAGTAAGTCAACAGAGTACATTGAGGAAATAATAGAAAGTGTTGGACATCCAGCAGAGAACTTTGAAGAGCCAATAGGAGATCTTGAAGATCGAGCAAGTGCAGTAGGAGAGCCAACAATGGAAGGTAACAATGATGGTTTCTTTGGTTGAGGACGTGTAGATCCTGAAGAAGAAAGAAGGGATGAGAATTCCCTCTCTACCTTGGGATTTCCTATCAGTGATCTCCCTGCAGGGATAACTCCTATGAAAAACATTCCATTGTCTGCTTTACCTAACTTTCATGGTTTATCTTCTGAAGATCCGGATGAATTTCTTTTTGAATTTGATATATTATGTAGAAGTTATGATTATGTTACTAATGCTCAAAAGTTGAAACTGTTTCCAGCCACCTTAAAAGGGAATGCTTTAAGATGGTTCATGAGCCTTGGAAGTCAGGTGATCACAACATGGGAGCAGATGAAACAGAAATTTCTGCTTAAATATCAAGACTACTGCCGGACGAGAGAAAAGAAGGATGAACTATTTAATATGGCACAAAAGCCGGATGAGAATTTGGAGGACTATGTAGAAAGGCTGCAGTACAATATACAGAGATCTGATCATCCGAATATAAGTAAGGAAATTCGCAAAACAATATTACTTAGAGGTTTAAGGGATGATTGTTTAGATATGTTAAACATGCTTGGCAAAGGAGATATATCTAAGGAATCATATGATAAGACCAAATGAACTGCTAGAGGTGCTTCTAGGGGAGAATTTCTGAAACGAGCAAAGAGATTCCACCTATTCCAGGGTCCCGAACAATTGTTTTCCTCAATTTGACAAGACTCTGACTCTCTTTATCGGCATAAAGCTATGACCATGAGTTTGTAATATTTCTCATGCCAACGATGCATAATATGGAGAGTATGTTCACTCAGCAATTCCTCTCAAAACTATGAGTTTTAAGTACTCTCTCCAAATTAAGAAGCAAGCACTTCGTAAAAAATACAATCTATAATCTACCCTTGAGACTGAAGCTTGGCCTCAATTTATAGTAGAAGGGAGGTAGTTTCAGCTCCAAAAAGGAAGGGATAAAGCCCTCTCATCATGGGATTTTAGCTTCAAAAACCAAGGGATTACTCCATTCATGAAAGGATAATGGTTCATGAATGGAAGGGGCGAACCTTGACCAGATAATGCTTCTAGAAAGCCCCAGCTAGGAGAATATTCGACCAGTTGGGCTTCTAGAACTTACTTTTTCCTTTTTTTTACCTTTTACGGGGGTCTGCAGTTTTAATGAGCTTTACGTGCAGGATCTACTGTAGTTTTGACAGCAATTAGCTGCGGTACCGCAAGGTATGACTAGGAAAAGTGCGAGAGTAGACTTTTTATGACTTTTAAGAGCTTCTTCTAGTTCCAAGACTTGATTTAGGGAACTTTATGTTTTTAGACTTCTAAGGAAGCAATAAATAGGTAATGATGAACCCATATAGATAGCTCAATGTCATGGTGACAAATTTCGGTGTAACGGCTCCATAGTTGAGTCGAGGTTCATCACAAACTTATCTCACATTGCATATCCTATCATGTCATTACAGCGAAAAGGTAGGAAATTTGAATGGACAGAGGAACAGTTGAAGTAGTTGTTGACAAATGCTCTAGCGTTAAAGATTGCAGATCTAGACAAAGAGTTTGTGTTATCTACAAACTCTTGCAAGAGAGTACTTGGTGGAGTTCTTATGCAGAAAGGACAAGTAGTATGTTGTGATTCACAGAAAGTGAATGAGCACAAGAAGAACTATCTGACACTTGATCTTGATTTGGCAGCGATCATTCATGCATTGAAGATGTGGAGGCACTATATTCTTGGCAGGAGGTTTGTATTGATGATTGATCACAGTGGGTTGAGATACTTTTTTGACCAGTTTAACCTAAATTTTAGGCAAGCTAGATGGTTGGCCACGATCAGTGAGTTTAACTTTGAGATAAGGTACATCAAGGGAAAAGAGGATAGGGTTGTGGATGCTCTTAGCAGGCAGATACAGGTGAATCATATAGCAGCTATGAGTTCTTATGGGAAAGACTTACACGATCAAATCTTACATGAAGGTCAGTAGGATGATAGGTATAGAGAGCTTAGGCTCAGGGTAAAATAGAGTACAAGTAGTGGTACAGGTGCAGGTGCACATCATGTGGATTATCATCTCTCAGCAAATGGATTTGATCATATTTCGGGACAGGATATATGTGCCAGACAGTAGTGAGCTCAAGAATATTATTTTGATGGAGTTTCATGTGAAATCGTATTCAGATCACCCAAGATACTAGAAGACATTGACAACAGTGAAGAAATTTTATTATTGGTCGAATATGAAGAAGGATGTGGCAGATTTGGTGGCTAGATGTTTGGACTGTTAGCAAGTAAAGGTAGATTGTAAACTTCTAGGTGGATTGATACAGCTGATTTTGATTCCAAAATGGAAATGGGAGGTCATTTCCAAGGATTTCATCACAGGTTTATTAAAGACATCTAGACAACATGAATCCATCATGATTGTGGTGGACAGGTTGACTAAGGTAGCACACCTCATTCCAGTGAAAACTATGTATTCAGCTAGTGATGTTGCACAGGTGTTCATTAGAGTTGTGGTAAAATTGCATGGTGTTCCGAAGAATATTGTGTTAGACAGAGATGCAAAGTTCACTTCCAAGTTTTGGAAGGAGTTGTTTGCAGTTTTAGGTACATAGTTGGCCTTTAGTGAATCTTATCATCCGTAGACACATGGACAAACAGAGAGGATCAACAAGATATTAGAGGACATGTTGAGGATATGTGTGATGCATTAACAGAAGAGATGGGAGGAGTACCTTCCATTGGTTGATTTCGCTTACAATAATGGTTACCGGGAGTCACTGAGGATGAGTCCATTTGAAGCATTGTATGGGCGGAGTTGTAATACTCCCATTAGTTGGATTGATGTGGTGAGTAGGGTATTGATTGGACCATACATGTTGGCAGAAATGGAATAAGAAATGTGGGTAATAAAGAAGAATCTAAAGGCAGCACTGGACATGCAGATCAGAACAGGTTGTTTAAGGAGTTTCAGGTTGGGGAACATGTGTACTTGCGCATAAATCTCGAGAAAATATCCTTGCAGATTGGATCATGTGCCAACTAGCACCTCAGTTTTGTGGACCTTTCGGGATTTTTGAAAGGATTGGACAAGTATCCTATTGACTTGCATTGCCTCCGACAGTGAAAGTCCATTATGTTTTCCATGTATCATTGCCTAAGAAGTATGTTAAATATGTTGATCATGTGATTGACTGGTCTGTATTGTAGGTGGAGCCAGAAGGAGAATTTCATCCAAAACCACAATATATATTGCAAAGAAAGTTATTCATGCTCTGGAACCGAGCAATCGAGCAATTTAAAGTGCAGTGGAATCACATTGGGCTTGATGAAGCTACATGGGAGATGGTGAATCAAATGTGGGCTATGTATTCGTTGGTTGAGTGAATGTCCTTGATATATGTTTTTGGTATATGATTTGGTATGATGTTTTGGTATATGTACATATGTATATGGATGTAAATACCACCATGAGCTATGTTTTAATATTCAATAAGTGGTATGGGTGTCATGTCATTATGGTTATCATGTTGTTATGTTGTCATGTTGGTTTTCTTCTCAACAAGTTGATCGTTGTAAATACTGCAACGAGCTAAGTTATAGAGCTCCATGTACAGTATTTTTTTCCTTCAACAGTCATGTTTGTTATAAGTGTCATTGAACACCGAGGATGGTGTTCCCCCAAGGGGGATGGTTTTGTAACAATCCTGGTGAAAATTCCATGTAATAAAAGTTAATAAAGGAAAAATAATAACCACAGTTATGGGACACTTATTCCAAGTTGAATATTGGGAAAACCATCCTAGTGCTAGTGTTTATTTTAGTTATTATGTCTAAGGAAATTGGCAAAGGCATGGCTAAGGATTTGGAAAGCCAAAGTGGCATTAAACGACATTTATTTATGAAAATAATGGAAATTAGGAGAAAAGGAAGGTGAAAGGTCACATTTTGCATGTGAGGAGGAAAATGAAGGAAAAATAATGCAAAATGAAGAAAATAGAGGCCACATTAATAAAAAGGTTTATGAGGATCAGTTCATCGCTTTTGTCAGTTAAATTTTGGAGCTCTCTCTCTATTCTCTCTCTCTCACACTCTTGGACACTTAGATTTTTCTTGGAGCACTTCAACATTGGATCAAGAAAATCAAATAAGGAAAAGAGGAAAGCAAAGATCCAGCAAGGAAGAGCAACGTCAACTAGCTACAAAGGAATTACTTGTAGGTATCTATTTGCATGTATGAATTCCTTGCTAGATTTGGAATGCATGGTTATGCATGTGTGTTCTTGGTTCTCTTGTTGTCATTAGCATGGGTTTTTCCAGGTGTGACAGCGTTCTTCAGTGTTGCCTTTCCATTTCCCGATAGCCATGGTATGGTGGGGGTTCTCTTGTATTTGGTTGAGATAGATTGTTGGATGGACTTGAAGTTGAGTGGGGTGGTCTCAATATTATTCACAAGGCCTAGGAATCTCGGGATGGGATAAACGGTAAAGCATGGAGGGGAACACCTCGATTGAGCCTACGGGATCCCTTGGCTTAGATGAATGGCGGGATACGATTCAAATATTAGTTGCATACCCATCCAGGAATTGGATACACTATAAAGCCCAGAGGGTGGAGACCTCGTAGGCCTAAGGATACCTTGATTGGTAATGGCGTGATACATGATAAATCTCAGAGGTTGAGATGGATAAATCCCTCACGATTTAGGTGGAGAGATCTGGTGGCATCCATGCTTGTTTATGGTCGGGATTACGGTAAAGCCTGGTTCTATTAGTGAGGGTGAGGTGGTTTAGCCTCGAGAATCCCTAGATGATTTCTTTGGTTGTGAGTCCCACATTCATTCTTGGAATATTGCACGGGGGTGATTGGCTGAAGAGAGATTTGGCTCATCCAATCTATGGTTGGGTGGAACGTGGAAGTCCCACACTATGTTGGATTTTGCATTTATTAATAAGAGTTCCTTCCCTTGGTATTTTATTTGCAAATGTACTGGTTCATATGTGGTATTTATGGTTGTTGTATCCTTATTATTTCTATTGTTTATATGTTATTTTAAGCATGTTTTATGACAGTGATGATGTATTTCTCATCATGTTTTTATTTATAAATGAATTAACAATGAATACATGACCTAATAGATGATAATGCAACTAATGTGATAAGGCATCAATGATTCTTAGAGATTCTACGATAAGTATGATACCCCTATGCTCAGATATGTTATTATGACCTTTAGAATGCATATTTTTGACATGTTTGACGAAATGCATATCATGGCTAGTGGGGATCCAGTCAAGTCTTTGTTCAAAACTTTGCACTGGCATCATTGTCTCTATTTTATTTCTCATTTTTGTAAATTCCATGAAGTTTTGGGTAGTGATTGGGTCATAGCCCTGGAATTTAGCCTTAAATCTCACAGTCACTAGCATAGCATTGATAAAAAGAGGCTACAGTCACACTTAGGCAGGCTCATGGGGGCCAATGAGGCTCTCAGTCGCATCCATGCCTTGGCAAGGGAGTGAGGGTTTAATCCCTTGAAATGTTAAGTTGCCTCAGGGGCTGGTCACTTGGAAGGGTGGGTTAGCTCCTTGAGGTTTTGTAGGATGTATAGAAGGTCAAATTGGTCGTGTTGTGTCGGTTCCACTTCCTTAATAGTACATGGGGAGTTGAATCAGATCATAGTAGCCTCTCATCATATATATATATATATATATATATATATATATATATATATATATATATGAACAGTTCTTTTGTAATAAAATTTAAAGATGTATAGTAGTAGCGAACATCCTAAAGGAAAGAGAGAAATACTAGAACCATAAGTGCATTATAGTGAATACATATACAGTCAATTACCAATAGTAATAGAGAGTCTTCGATGTAGAATTATATGGAATATAGAGTCTGTAAGTATATAGAAGATTTTCTTTTGTGAAATTCATTCAAAAAATAACAAATATTTTCTATTAAGATATAGAAGGAAACTGTCCAATCAAACAATGAAATATAAAATATATGAAAGATATTGAGAGCCATAAAGGGAATGTTGTTTTATTTAGGAATTAAAAATCATATCAAAACAATACATAGTTTGAATAGGCAAAAATCCTGTCATAAAATGAAAATTTCCTCAGTACAGGAAGTCGTATTTTCTTTATAGGGAACAAAATAAAATTAGGAAAAATTAACGAAAGAGAATAGTTCAAATCATTGTCATTCATATATAAACTTTCCCTTTCCCAATGAGGATCCAGAGGGTTCAAAGGGTTTTCCAACGTGGAGGAAAGCATAATTTAATTATTAAAATTAAAAACCCAAAAAAATTCCAATTTCCAGTAATATCGTGAGACTAACACAGATTGGAGCAAACCAAATGGCGAATACCTGACATAGACAAGACAAAACTGTATTTGTCAATGTTGGTTAATAGTCTATAAATCTAAACAAAATTTACGAACTAGAGGTTTTGTTTGAGAGTGAAGGAAAAGTAATACCTTGTATGGTTGTCGTGTCATCTCTGGGAAATCCTCTGTGTAAGAAAGAAGAGAGAATTGGTCATGTTAAAATAACAAAAGAATGTAAAATTATATTTTGGAAAATTAAAAACTAGATAAATCTATATACAAATAATGAAACATCTAATAGTATAAAAAAAAGAGAGTAGAAAATAATGCAGGGTAAGACACCCCATTATGGCCCATAGATAATAAGCCTAGAATCTCTACAACTATCAGGAATGAAAAATAGAAATAGTATAAACAGAAAAAAAAAGAGCAGAAAAGAATGATGGGTAAGACACCCCATTATGGCACATAGATAATAAGCCTAGAATCTCTTCAACTATCAGGAATGAAAAACAGAAAAGGGAGAAGTAAATGACTCAATATAGAAGACTCGACACATCTGAGGTAGTCGAAAAAAAAAGAACGAAATAACAAATAAAAATTCAACATCAAACCGTGAATGAATTTTGGTGCAGAAACAATAAACGTAAAGTACCCTTTTTATTTGCAGGAAACCTTAGGGTTTGGAAATGGATAAAAGCATTATTGTAACCCTAATGGGTATAGAAATAATCTGAAACCTAGGTAATGTCAGAACAAAATAAAAATGGATTTACATTCAGATGTTTTTAAAATAATAAAAGAACACTTCAAATAACAAAGGTACTCGAATACTTGTTGGGTACTAGGAATGTATTGAAAGGAACTGTTTGCATTTCCTTTCAAAAATTATGTATGAACACAAAGATTCATTACCTCAAAACTCAAGGGAATGTCCCGACAGCCTTGTACAAAACAGAAATAGAAATATTAAACATGCAATATAAGACTTCAATTGTAAATCCATTTTTTTTTTTTTTTTAAATCTAGATAATCTTATGGTGAGAGTTTTCCTTTCCAACAAGGCCTGTGGATCAATCACTCTTTTGCCACTATAAACCTAGGCTAGGTGCAACAACCTCGCAAGCCACACAATAGTAATTAACTTATGCTCTCATCAGAGCAGAGACGTCCACTATGGGGTCGCCACTTTCTAGCCAACACACAATGTGCCATATACTCAATGAGATTTGAACCTCCGTCTCGTGGGTTACACCCAACGAAACTTACCGTTAAACCACATGTCACCGTATTCACTTCTACTCCATTTTAAAATTAGAGTACATGACTGTTGTACGAACTAACTTAAGGATCCTTGCCTTTGGTAAAGATGTTGACATGTTATAGGTGGAAACCATACACACTCGAAAGAACATAGAGTCAGCTACCCTTGCATGACAGATGGAGGTAGATAACTATAGAAAGTGGTTTGAATACACTTGTTGGGATTACAATGACAAACTGGGTGGGTTGTCGTTGAATCTCAAAGTGAAACCATAACCACAAAGAGACATGATCAAAGAAGGTCAAGTGAGAAATGAATCGGCACAACATATACCTAGTAAGGCCATTAACTAAATGATAAAACCCTAAATTCAATATTAACATTTATTTATCATCGATTAATATGACTCGTTGGTTTGGTAAAACTAGTTATGCATACGTGGCAATGGGATCAATTTCCCGCTCATGCATAGAACAATCCAAAAGTGATCCAAAGATATATGTAATATGGTTTAATGAGAAAATAATACCACATCGAAAAATGGAAAAATCTAATGATACATATATATATATATATATATATATATATATATGCTTGAGAGAGAAATTCATGATAAGTCGAAATAATATTCCACATGCAATGTATAAATAAAAACATTGAAATCATACAAGTATTCAAAAGTGTAGATATTTACAAAAGAAAGTAGTACGACACCAAGTTTATGTGACAACTTAGCTGTGGAAATGTTCTATAGTTAAGGATTGAGCGTTGAGATATATATATCTATATGTATAAATGATGATGTTGGAATGAGAACCATTTTTTTGGTAATTCTTTCTGAACAAGATTCATAAAAGGAATTAGACTGTATAATTGGCAAGTGAAGAAAGAATTCCTAAGTAAAACTTTAAAAGTTGGTTTCCTAATATAAATTACAAATATCACTATAAGAAAGTTAAAGAAAATATTTTTGTAATAATTGTATTCATTATAAGAATGAATAATGAAATACCACATCCCATATAGGCGTTCATAAGAATAGTTATCGAAAAATAGATTGACATTTACTAAAAATGGAGATATAGTGAATAGTTGTTAGAAAAATAAAAATAAAAATTGGTTTAATGAGGGTCTTTACAAAGAACCTTTTAGGTGAGAAACCGCAGAGTTTTGAGGAGCTTATAGGGTAAGAAGAACCTACATCACCCACTAAAGAGATGGTTGGAAACAATAATCCTAAATTATTTCCTATCATGGAGACAAATGGGGAAGTTAGAATGAAGAGCATTAGCCCAACTACTCTTCCACACTTTCATGGCTTGGATTTTGAGGACCCTAAAAAATTTATGTTTGAATTTGCTGCAGTTTGTAGCACATATGATTACACCTCTCATGAGCATAAACTTAAATTGTTTCCTTCCACCCTCAAGGATGTAGTCTTGCGCTAGTTCATGAGTTTGGAAGGAGGCAACATCACTACTTGGGCTCAGATGCAACAAGAATTCAACACAAAATACAAAGATTACTGTAGAGAAAGAATTGGAGGAAATGTCAGCCTAAAAGTGGCCTCCTAAGGTAAAATAATAAAATAAGAGTTCTGAATTTTGGAGGGAAAAGAACAAAACTAATTTTTTTACATGTATTTTTGGCTTGTCTCCTTATCTATTTATCCAAATTTCAAGTATAAACATGCGTTGGATGTGGAATTAAATTCCACATCCAACAAGTACCCTTTATGCATACTTTTGAGAAGACCCACTTTGTCAATGCGGGTCATCTCAAAAGTATGCATAACGGGTACTTGTTGGATGTCTAATTTAATTCCGCATCCAACGAGTGTCTACACTTGAAATTCGGGTAAACTTTTAAGGAGATAAGCTAAAAATACAAGTAAAAAAGATAGTTTTTCTTCTTTTCCCCCGAAAATATTTACATGTACCTTTCTTTAAATTTAATGGATTTTGTTTGGTTTACATATTATGAAATGGAAATTATGTGAAAATTTCATGGGCACTTTTTGGCTGAAATTTCTTCTAATGGGACATAAAAGAAGAAATATTTAGGATGAATCAAGGGCCAGATGAGTCACTTGAGGAATTTGAAGAAATATTCCAGTTGAGTTATAAGAGATCTAATTGTACCCTGGACCCGGAATCAATGAATCTAGTGTTACTTCGAGGGGTCAAGGAAGAGTTAATCGAGACCCTCAACATGTTGCCTATTGGATATATTTACCAGCTCAATTATAAGGAAATTAGGGCAGTGTTCAAGAACCACTCTAGGGTTGCAAGTAAAAGAGGTAAATTCAGCTAAGGTTTGGTAAGTTCTTCACTTTCTACCTCATCCATCAAGAATGAAATAGGAAGTATGTTAAAGGATTTTAAAAGCAAAATGTTACATACTTTTTCATTTCAGATAGGAAAAATGTAGATCAAGAAGAAACTAGAGGAGATAGAAATGGAATTAGCCATATTATTCCCTAATGCACCAAAAAGCACCCTAGAAATGAGTGTCTATTGAATGTAACAGAAATATAATCTGTGTGTGAGGAAAATCATGCAACTGAAAATTGTCCATCTCTTCCAGGTCTAAAAGAGGTGTATCAAGGAGCATACGGAGGCATGGAACAACTTTTATTTGTCAACCAAAGGAGGCCACAAGGCCCTAGGCCATATCAACAAGGTATGCAAATGTATACACTATACTCATCCTTTCAATCAAGTCATAATGCACCTTTTCAATCTTAGTATCCTCCAAAAAACTCACCATGGTCCATGCCTTCTCCTTCGCCCTTTCCTCCTCAACCTGTCATTCCCCCTTTCCAACCATATCATCACCAATCTCCTTAATGGGTTAATCCCTCACAAGGATGGAGGCTTCAAGCAACCCAACCACATGCCTTAATGTCTCCTACTCAACCATAGTTAACCTAAATCAATCCAGCTAAGCAACCCCAAATTCTTGCTCAACCTAAACTAAATTGAAACAATAAGCAGACCCAATAGGTCTACAATGGAGAAACTTCCTATCTTACTTATGTTGTAGAAATCCAAGAAATCAACCTCGGGTCTGGGAAGGTACTTCCTAATGCACACTCACCTTCTCTAGTAGAAGATATTGGAGAAGAGAAGGAAGAAATTACTCCTCAAACCAACCCACCTCCCTATCATGAAAGTTTGTTCCATCCCAAACCACATACCCTAGAAGAGGTTGAACTTCTAGGAGAACTGAAAAACTCGTGTGTCAAAATCCCTCTCCTACAGGCCATCAAATATGTTCCCATATATAATAAATTCATCAAGGAAGAACTTTTTAAGAGGCCATGAAGGAAGAGGAAGGATGCCTCCACTATCAATGGCATTGAGAAATTGGTTGATCTAATTCTTGGGAAAATCATTCCCCCAAAGTGTTTAGATCCTGGTATTGGATGTACATATTAACAATATTTTAGCCCCCAACACACTCATTGATCTAAGGGTTGTAATCAATCTCATGACCAGTGAAATCATGCTTGAGATCAATCTCCAAGGAGTCCTAAGGAAAACCATAATAGTGTTGCAACTCGTATACAGGTCCATAGCAGCACCTAAGGATGTCATTGAGTATGTGATGGTCTGCATCGACTCTTGGGAGTACCTCACTGATTTCCTTGTTCTCCAACCTAATACCAAGTTCAATGGGTATCCTCTCATCCTAGGGAGACCTTGGTTGGATATTGTTGGTGCTTATATCAATTGTGGAGCTGGGTACATGACAATAAAGAATGGGAATCTCACAAAACAACGTGTATTATACCCCCTAGATCAACCCCTTGTTGAGCATGATTTACCTATGTGGGTATAATAGGAAGAAGAGGAATAATTCTATCAATCATCCCCTACCCCATATGTACACTATAAGACACTACAAGAAGCAAGCAGTTGGATGACGATCATCTATTTGATAATTTTATGCAAAAACAAATACCATGTCGCCATGTAAATTGATGAATTCATAGACGCACCTTTAAGACAACTTAAATACAGTCCATGGATATAATTACTCATTGTTGGTTCTAATCAAGATCATGTTAAAATTGTGGAAATTATCCCCTCTCAAACTCTAAAAACCGTCCTTCCCTTTCATCAGAACAAAAAATAATAATTGTTTATTGTCTTAAGGCAACACATTGATGCCTTCACTTGGGATTACAAAGAAATGAAAAGGTTCCACCCCTCAATATGTACACATCATATATACATCCAAGTATGCCACAAACATATTCGCCAACCCCAGAGAAGGATGAATCCTATACTCAAAGACATAGTAAAAGAAGATTTATAGAAATTGTTAGATGCATGATTCATTTACACTATTTTAGATAGTGAATGGGTATCACCTCTAGTTATTGTGCCCAAAAAAAAATGGGAGATGGAGAGTTTGTGTGAATTACAGGGAGCTTAATAAGGCTACCAAGAAAGATCATTTTCCCTTACCTTTTATTCATAAAGTTTTGGATGGTCTTGCATAGAAAAAGTTCATTTCATTTTTGGATGGTTTTAATCGGTACAATCAGATCCAAATCAGTCCTGAGGACCAGGATAATACTACCTTCATGTTCCCACAGGGGACCTTTTCCTATAGGTTCCTTCCATTTGGCTTATGTAATTCCCCAACCACCTTCTAGAGGGATTTCTTGAGTATATTTGTTGATATTGTTCATCACACGATTGAAATTTATATGGATGACTTCACACCCTATGGAGATGATTTCCGTGAATCCCTCTCTAACTTGTGTAAAGTTTTCAAAATATGCATTGAAATTAATATATTTAAGTCTATAAAAATGTATTTTTTTTATGAATGCATGGATTGTTCTAGGCCACTTCATCTCTAAAGAATGGATTCGGGTTGACCCTAATAATATTTACATCATCGAGAGGGTACTTGTTCCACATAAAAAAAAGGATGTTAGGAATTTCCTGGGATTGGTTGGATTTTATAGGATATTTATCAAATAATTGAGTAAAATTTCCTCATCTTTGTTTGGTCTGCTAACAAAAGATTCATATTTTTGTTGGAAAAACTAGTGTCAAAAAACATTTGAAGAGCTAGAGGAGAAATGAAAACTGTACCAGTTCTCAGGGGTCCAAATTGGGCCTTTCCTTCCATATTCACACTGATGCATTAGACAAAACAGTAGGGGCAACCTAGGGACAATTGGAAGGAAAGTTGCCTTATGTTATCTATTTCATTAGGAAGAATTTTCCCAAATTTGAAATCAACTATACAATCACTAAAAAGGAGCTCTTGTATGTTGTACATTCCTTGGATAAGTTTAGATATTACATCACATGGTACCAAGTTTTTGTCCACACTAATCATGCAACCATTAAGTATTTGATGAACAAACTTGATGTCAATGATAAGATTATTAGAGGGTGATTTTTATTAAAGCAATTTTATCTAGCCATTGTTGACAAGGGAGGGAAATAAAATGTGTATGAATGTAGACTTTTGTGATTCGTAATGTTTATAAAAAAATTTCAAATAAATCACATTGAATATTTTTAGATTGATGTGTTTCAAACACAGAATCAATATGGAAATATTGTTTTGGGAAAAATACCGAGGGGGGTGAATCAATATTTTAATTCACTTTAAACTTTTCATTTCATATTCTGGTTTCTATACACTATTGTTCTTCATGCAACCAACATATGTACGTGACTTCAGTGAAATAAAACATCGTATATCCAGCTAACTAACTTTTCATATATTTCATCAATTGTTCATCTTTAACCAGTGCATCATTACTTCATTATTCATTCATTAAGAAAAAACCATGAGCAGTAAAGAGAAAATAGATCATTAACACACAAGAAACATATCAACACACATGAACACTGGGATTTTAGGCGGAAACCCTATGTGGGAGAAAACAATTTTCGTCGTCGTCTCTGTCTTCTTTATTATTATATAAAGAAAATATTCTTACAATCTTGTACTGGCACGGCCTCTTACCAATATGCAGACACCCACTTGCATAAGGATACAACCTTCTCTCGTTCTCTAACACCCACTGGAAGGGAGCTACAAAACCCTGATCTCGTTTACTAGCTCCTACTAGAAGGGAACACCTACCCCCTGAACAAGTTTACCAACTACTATTGAAAAGAAGCTCTAACTCCCTCACTAAAGGCTCCATCCCTCAGCACCCTTCATGGACCACATTTCATAATATTTCAGACTGGATCCACCTGACCCAAAAAATCAAACCTATATGTCACCTTTCATTATATTTTCAAACTAGAGCCACACCCAACTTTATGCTCAATATCAAACTGAATACATAATATAAAATTTAAGCACATAACCAATTGAATGACAGTATTATTAGCAAACCAATAATTGAATCTCAATCAACCATTACAACTAGATCAAACCAATCCATGTCATCATAACCAAATCATACCAATGCACAACCACTCATAAATATACCAAGTCATACATTGATAACCATCACAGAAACAAAGTGTTGTCACTACAAACCTTGTTCAGATATACTTTAGAATGCATAAACTATTGTTTTGAAGAAGATCCACGTATGTACGTGCTTCCTCTGTATTACACCTGCGTACAGATCTCAAATCATTGACTACTGCATCATGAATCACTACAACACTGAATTAACCACTGAACCATACGTAGATCATTTAACCAATCACATATTATTGAGCCATACTGTAACATCATTATCAATCAATATTCCATTCCACATTTAACTCAATCAACATTCCATTCCACATTTAATTCAATCAACATTTTCAGACACAGATCATTAAGATAGAGACATCATTGACAAACAACAACAAACAGAGAAAAACTCATCAAATGTCATTATCAAGCCGCACTACAAACCCTAAAATATATACGATACATCCATGAAGCATATCAACATATGTACACAATTACCATGCATAACATCAGCATACAGATCTCAACTTACTGAAACCATGTCTTGGAATATATACGCGACTAACTAGAAAGAGATCCACATATGTACGCAACTAACCAGAAACAAACTTGTGTAAGAATCTGAAAACTTTCATTGCAAACATAAATTCACTTTCCGCAAATTTTATTATCAAAACTACATGCTTCTGAATAATTCATCTAGATCATGATATCATCATAATTACAAATTCATCATTATTAGCTACTTTGACATTTGCAACAAGTAAATCAATCAAGTATATATGTCAACACACTTTCAGATCTTCTCCTTGCTCTCTGGTGCACACGTGTTCTAGATAAAATCATTCATAAACAATCCATCCCTCTCACACATAATACCTTGATCTCTATCTCCTTATATAGGTTTATCCTTGGCCAATACCTTAGTTAAATCCCTTGGTAATATCGTTAGTATTATTTGACGAGATCAAATAACCATTGTCGCTCCATGGTAGAGACCCTTGGTATCCACATTACCATGGTGCGGATTCTATATGTGACTTTCACATGCAATAAATGTGTATGTACGCGACCCTTCCTCATAGGATCTGTGTATACTTTCTCAAACATCACCTTTTTCATTCATTTTTCTTTGAACTGTCAATTCCATGTTCATAGCATCTATACCAATTTGCATTAATTCCACAATCATTAAGTACATCTTTATTCCTCAAGTTTCCATCAAGGAAAACACATTAGCCATAATTCCAACAAATAGATCTCAGAGTTTAAATAAATAATGTAGAGATGAATGGTTAATTTTCAATGGATATAAATATTTTATGAAATAATTCAAATTTAAAAGTAAGAACATTAATAATTCAAAGAAACAACCAAGATAATAAATAAGAGATATCATTAAAATAAATAAAAATAAGAAAAAGAAATAAAATATTAATAAATAAACTAACACATATATAATTAAATAAATTACATATATATGAAAAAGGAGAAATAATAATATCAAAATAACAAACACCAAAAACAAATACATTCCCTAATGATTCTATCTCTATTTTTTGTCTTTATTGAATTTCGTAGTTTTGGTTTCCATTTCTTCCTCTTGAGTTTCCTATTATATCCAATGGAGTTTACGTCCTGCGTAAATCCATGACATTTTCTCTAGTTTCCTCTACATTTCTCTAATTCCACTATATATTTTCTCCCCCTCCATCCTCATTGTGATGTCCCTCTAGTTTATCTTCCCCTCGTTTTGTATGTCCTGAATTTATAACACCCTCTTCGCTCCCTCCCTATCTCAAGCCATCATGTTTTAAAATTGCTCTTACCCTTTTTTCCACTTTGCTCCATAGTGCCTGTTGGCGCAATAGCTGTGACCCAGGGTTCAGAGTTTAGCCAAAAAAACCCCCTCATACACTGGAATTTTCAACAACTACGAGTAGGTGAGGTCTCATCTAAGGTATGTTAGTGGGTTTTCAAGAACCTTTGATGGTTATGCAATGGATAAGGGGCAACAAAAATGACATTGGTTCAAAATAATCCACCCCAAGCTAATGTATTTTCCATATATCACAACTGTATCCATTAAACATGATTACATTTGAACGCCTTTACAACATGAGTGGAAACATTCCTAGTAAACAACGACATACACCGATTAAGAAAAAACACATTTTATAACCCATAAATTAATTATTTATTAGGAGTTCATATACGAGTGAAAACTACCCCCAACACAAAACAAGTGAACATAGCTTTTCTTATACACTTATACACATACACGATTATTGACATTATGTTTCAACTACAAATTATCGACCCATAATATTCACCAAAACCATATAGAACCATGAGATACTAGCATAGAAAATCTAGATACTTCATATTAATAGCAAATATCATTAATACCAGTTATACAAAGGTACCATACACTTGAATTATATAACTCTAACCATCATCCTTCATGTTATAATATATATTCAATGCTAATACAATTAATAAAGTAGGTATATAGAAACATCTTCAAAGAGAATAGGCATCAAACAAAATCAACATTAAGCCAAGCACAATATACATAGAACCATCATCACTCTAACAATGGGCCAACAATGAACAAATACATAATGGAACCTAAGCATAACAAAGAAGAACTGAACATAACCATCCATAATAGACAAAAACTATTTATATAACTTCAATCTTTAGCATCATGAACTTGGGAATCTTATGTTACCTCACCTGGCCATCTCACCCTAATCATCTCTCCATGTTTGTGTCGAGCATAAATCGATTGCTTGACCATATCAAGAAGAATCACAACCAATATCTTACTAACGAACTTGTACAACTAAACATAGTAATATCGACCACTACGTCTTGTATGTTATGTTACGGTCTTCGTGGATTCTGTTGTACCTATGTGTAGTCTATCAAACATATTTTTGGTATTCCCATCTATTTCTTTGCTATGCATGGTGTCTTCATGCCTCTATTGTACATGGTATTCCTTATTTCCTCCTTACCACGTAGTTTCTCCATACTTAGCCAAAATTCAAAATTTCCCTTTTCCCCTAGGCTCAAACAAGCCCCTGGGGTGACCCACAGTTCAAATTTTAGCCAAAAAAATCCCCTCATACACCAGCATTTTCAATAACTATGAGTAGGTGAGGCCTCATATGAGGTATGCTGATGGCTTTTTAAGAACCTTTGAAGGTTATGTAACGGAAAAGGGGAAAAATTAATGATGTTGGTTCAAAATAACCCACCCCAAGCTAATATATTTTCCATATGTAATTGTTATATCCAATAAACATAATCAAATTTGAACACTTTTATAACATGAGTTGAAACTTTCCTATTAAACTACGACATACATTGGTCAAGTGGAAACACATTTTCTAAACCACAAAGTAATTATTCGTCACGAGTTCATTATATGAGTGAAAAACTAACTCTGATACAAAACAGGGGAACATATATTTTCTTATACATAAACACAATTATTGACATTATGTTTCAACTACAAACTATCAACCCATAATATTCACCAAAACCATTTGTACAAAATGTGCATATAACAAAACCGTGAGGAATTGACACGAAACCTCCTCATACTTAAGTAATACAAATTACACAAAGGTACCATACATCTAAATGAGAGAACTCAAACCATTGTCATTCATGTCATAATATCTAGCTAACACCAATACAATTAACAAATTAGGTATATGAAAAGGTCTTCAAAGAGAATAAAAATTAAACAAAAAAAATGTTAAGATGAACACAACATACACAGAACCATCATCATGTTAATAATGGACCAACCATAGAATAAATGCATAACAAAACATGAGTAGAATAGCGTAGAATCGAACATAATTGTCCATTATCAGTAGTAGCTCTGTATATAACTTCAACACTTAGCATTGTGCTCCTAGGAATCTTAGTTCACCTCACCTCACCAATTCCCCTTGATGAGCTTTCAATGTTTGTGTCAACCTCCAACCTAATAATTGATCATATTGGGCCAAATTTCAACCAACAACTTACTCAACTAACTAACTCATATAGTTGTAGAGTGTGATATCGACTGATTCATCTTTTCTATTATGTTACAGTCTTTTCGGCTTCCGTCGCACATCTACGCGGTATGCCCATTTGCTTATTTGTTTCATGTGGTGTACTTTGGGCTCTGTTGTGTGTGGTATTCCCTATTTCCTCCTTATCATGTAGTTTCTCCATACTTAGCAAAAAAACTCAAAATTTTCCCCATTTTTCCTAGCCAAAAACTCAAAATTTCCCCCTTTTTCCCGTTGGCCCCAATAGTGTCACTCCCTTCCATAGCTCCTCTAGCTCCCAAATTCCTATCACTTTTTTTCAAAATGTTGCATAGGACCACCACTCCTCTTGCAAAAAACTTTGGAAGTAAAACCCACCACCTTGCACTCGAGATCAGGCAAGCATTGAAGCTGCGATTAGAAAAAGAAGATACCTTAACTCCTCATTTGATTCATGAAGAAATAAGAGTAGCTGAGTGGGAATCTTGAATTGATTATATTTCTCTTAGATATTCAGGTGGAGTATGATGTTGGCCTAAGCACACTCAATACATGCAAATAATTCATTTGTATTGGTATTTTAAGACCATCATGGGAAAGGTTGTCATCAAAAGAAACAAAGCAAATGAAAAAATCATCCTCTCCATTGATGCCTTGCAATAACAAGTAAACTAGATGGACCATAAGCTCAACAAGTTTTCCAAAATATTGGTTAATCTAGACCTTCAAAGCAGGGAGGAGGAGGACCTAATCGTTGTTCTTATCTAGGTGCATTCTCCCAATAGTAAAAAATGATGTCTATCTTTGGTGGTTTTATTCTTCGGCACTTGGGGTAACTTTCCTAGATCTACTAATAGTTTTTTTAGTTTTCTATTTATTATCATTACTCTAAGTTATCTAGTCATGTTTTATTCTATTTTAGAACTTCCTTTTAAAACTCAGACATGCTTTTATATTTATGTTCTAATTTCCCTAATGGCAAACCAAAAATTATATATATATATAGTTCCAATTATAATAAAAAAAACATAGTTAATCCACTTTATATATACTAATTTACACAACATTTCGTATACTTGACTTAATTGTTTGTATAACATTTGGTTTGGTCATTGTCTTGCACATATATGTTTTTCAATAGCATTGACATGATTATTTAGCTAATATTTTGTAAAATGGTTTAATTACATTTTATATGTTTTTTTTATGATGTTTGGTATTAGTTGTTGAGTATATTCTTAGAATCACGATTTTCGTTAGACAAAAACTCGTAGGTGTTAGTCTCATTTACCATCACCAGAGTTAGAATCCATGAGAGGCAGTCCATGTCGTGAAACACATGGGGAGCGTTGAACCCATTTTCCAACAATCTCCCCCCACCCCCCCACCCCCCAGCGCAAGCCGGGTGTGATTTAAACTCGATACCTTTGTCTCTAATACCACTTGTTGAAATCACGATTGTCGTTAGACCAAAACATGCAAGTGTTAGTCTCCACTACAATCGTCGGAGTTAGGATCCACGAGAGGCGGTTAGTTCATATCGCGAAACATATGAGGAGCACTGAACCCAATGTCCAACATATACATGTTTTTTTAAATAATAGATTTTAAATAATGTTTGATATTTAAGTATGAGGAGTTTCCGCAGTGCATTATATTAGATATCATTTTTGGGATTCAACTACGTTAATTAAGTCATTCATCTATGACCATTTCCATGAGAGGTAGTCGTAACTGACTAATTTGTCATGATTTAGGAATAGTCCACTTAGCACTCATTGCATCGGGTGATGCTCACAGGGGTGAAGAAGTGGGATTGAAACTAGTGAAATGAATCACATAGCATCAATCATCACTTCCGGGGCTTGCACCCGGTAACCAAGACTTTCCGGGAGGTCACCCATCCTAGAACCCCTTTGGCTCAAGCGCGCTTAACTATGGAGTTTTCCCCATAATCAAGCCCACTTAGCTTGCTACCCCATTTGCAAAACCTTAGCAAGTATTGCGCATCATGAACCATTCCAGTAGAGCTCCTTTTACTCTTTGTATTTAAGTATGAGGGGTTTCCGCAGTACATTATATTAGATACCATTCTTGGGATTCAACTACGTTAATTAAGTCATTCATCTATGACCATTTCCATGAGAGGTAGTTGTAGCTGACTAATTTCTCACTATTTTTGAATAGTCCACTTAGCACTCATTGCATCAGGTGATGCTATGTTATCTTCATGTATTAATGTTTTTTTGAATAATACAATTCAGAGAAAAAAACCACGGATGAATTTATATTAAGAGGGATTTATTTTTTAACAAAATATAATTTACTTTAATTTAATAATTATTTCAAATTCATATTAATGTCAAAGTATGTAAAAAATTTTAAAATCAAAGGTATTAGTTTTCAAGACATATAATTTAATGAAATTTTTTTCAATGTAGATTATCAAATGTTTACATCAAAGTTTAATTTTTTTTTTGGATATAAATCAATGTTAAAAATGGTTGACAAAGAATTTGTTTGTGTTTTTTAAATTGATATATTTATAAAATAAAAATTGGAGAATCTCTCTCTCTCTCTCTCTCTCTCTCTCTCTCTCTCTCTCTCTCTATATATATATATATATATATATATAAGAATTAAGGAGCCAAGGGCTTGTCTTCCTCAGATGTAAGGAAACAAATTAATAGCCCAAGACCTAGAGGCATCTAGTAGGAGTGAAATCATGCCCCCTTACTAACCACCAATGGGTAATTACATGTGGTGTGGTTTTCCTTGTATAACAATGATTAGTCAACTTGCATTAGCGGATAACAGCTATTGATGGCTATCCCCACTGTTGGTTTGACAACTAAGTTATGGTAGGCTTTCCCATTGTATAAAAAAAGAATCAAAATTAAAGAATTCATATTATTTAAAGTTGTGCTAAGTTAACAACAACATTATGCATACTTCAAGTCCAATTTTTTTAAGCAAAAGTGATAGTTCTTTACATGCCAAATATAGAGCTTACATGTCCTTTGGAAATTATAGCTATAAAGTCCAAAGAAAAATCCTAGTATTCCAATAGCTTTAAAAAACATATAATGTATCAAAACACATTATATCTAACAACCTCATCCAAGCCAACATTCAACAGAACAAAGTCTTGCTTTCCAATCTTCATATATTTAGTTAGCAGATGCATAATTTTTTCTTCCTTTAACTCACCACAGGTTGTGTTTACTATCATTATTTGATTGGAGGCCCCCGATTGAGCTTCCTTACTCAAATTCAAAAACATACTTCTCAACATGTTGAATTCCACTTATAAAGTAATTATTATTTTTGTACTAATGTGTCCACAATTGATGCAAATTGAGAAGTAACCTAATGCTCGTTGCCATGTACCTTTGTATTCAATGAAAAAATAGTTTCTATTGCATTGAATTAACTCCTCATGGTACTGTGACACATGTCTAATTTCTTGTTGCTCCATATAATCCATTAGAACAAGACATAGACCATTGAAAATAGAAGGCAATATACTAGAATGTTATACTAGGGCCAAGAAAAAATATATATTAGAAGCCAAAAAAGAACCTTCTTGTTTATAAGAACACCCTTAGAATTCCCCCAATTTGACATTTTATGAGAAATTTGGAAGCTAAAAACCCTAGACCTAAGAGAATACTAGACTAGCCATAAAAACGTTACATGTTTCTTAAGTTTAATGACACAAATTAACATAGAAAATCCACTCCAGGAGGGTGAAAACCAAATACAAATTGAGTATTAAAACAACCCACTGCTTTAATGAAGTAGAGACCAGAACACCTTTGGGAGACCTCCTCACTAAAATTAACATACTAGACATCTATATTACCATAGCTACCAAACATTCATTGATCAGTTGAATTATATTTCTAAATTCCTTAAGATGCATTCCTCTTTGTGTTTCCATAATACCACCTTTATAATGATAAACAACAATAACCAAATCAAATTCATGCCTCACCATGAAACCAAGCATGCAAGGGAGTACATTATTCTTATTAAATTACTTTCCTTGCTTTGAAAATAAGGCTTGTAAATGTGTGCCACAAGGAGATTTTCATTATATTTGGTTAAGGTATGATTTAATGCTCTATGGTTCCATTAATCCTATTTACCCCAAATTTTATCTTAGTGGCCTCATTATCAAATTTACCTACTTGTTGATTGTTCTCCCTGAGAACCTAATAAAATTTAATTTTTTGGAAATTTTCAACCTCCATATTAGCTTGATCTTATATAGATGTAAGGTTATAACCAGTTGGTCTGGATTTTAGGATCGTTTGATTGATTATTGTTTATTTTTATGTAGCATCGGGAGGTATTCCCATATGGCTAAATGTTTTTCAAGTCAGCATAGAAAAATAACAATAATAATAATAAATTAATTAATATTTGAAGTGACAAGTCGACCTGGCTTATGAAGGGGTGAGTCCCTTGGTTTATTTCACCTCATTCGACAAGTATAAATAGAGGCATGATGTCTCATTTTATCCATTAAGCAAGAACATGGTCCTTCTCTCTCTTCATCATTTCTCTTATCCCTCTTGGACAACCGCATGTGTGGAGTAGCAAGGTTGCAAGAGTAGTGAGAAGGTCGTAGGAGAAACAAGAAGGCTACAAGAGTTGTAGGAAGGTCATTGGATTTAGGTGAATCAAGGCTAAATAAGGGTTAAAGGGGTTGACCCCAAGGGACAATAGGTTGGTCAAGTTTGACTAGTGTTTTGACTTGGATATTGACACAAATTTCTAGACAAATACCTTTTTGTAAACCTTGCCGAAGAATAATTTCTCAAAAATAAAATTTGTTAGGTTTTCTCACAAGGTTGGGTTTCCCAAGGTAAAATCATTGTCTCTATTGTGCATGGTTGTCTTTATATGATATTTACTATTTTCGTTGCATTTAATGTTTATATTTTCTAAAGTGTATTTATTCAATGATAGTAGTGGCACAAAATATTAGTTGAAGATCACCAGGAAATAATTATCGGGTATAAAATTATATCTACAACGCTCTTGCATAGAAATCTCAACATGGTATCAAAGTTTTTTTGAAAGAGAAGTCATTTAAGTAGCCTAAGAGATAGTAATCAATAGCTTAATTGGTTTTTATATCTCTTTTCAAACTGGTGCCAAGTATAGGAGTAGAAAATAGGTTGGATGGTGCTACTAATTTCAAATCTTGGAAGACCGCGATACTTCTTATATTGGAATAAAATGACCTTCAAGATCATGTGAAGGAGTTCATTCCAGAGCTAGAGCGAGTTGAGGAGAAATCCAAGCATAAGAAGAATGGATCCAAGGCTAAGAGAATCTTGATATATTTTATAAAGGACCACTTGATTCCACCTGTTGTTGACTTGAGGACTACCAAAGAAGCATAAGATGTTTTGGTGGGATTGTTTGGAAATGACAAAAATAGCATAAAACTAACCTTGAGGCATCAACTATGTAGTGTCACAATGACTATATCATATTATGTTCTCCCTTATCGTATGAGAGTCTCTCAGTTGAGAGATAAACTTGGTGCCATTGGAGACACCATTAGTGATTTAGAGCTTGCTACAATGACTCTCATTGGATTTCCTTCCTCATGGGATCCATTTATTCAGGGAATTTGTGCATGAGAATGGTCACCCACATTTGATAATCTATGGACTGATTATATCCAAAAGGAGGTTAGATTGTTGTCCAAAGACAACTTGCAGGGACCTCGAGATGAATAAACTCGAGCCCTTGTAGCTCATGGAAGGAAAGGAAAAGGAAGAAGAAACTTTGGAAAGTTTGATTAGAAGAATACAGGTAGAAGACTAGCTCTTGTTTAGGATCAAAAGAAGAAGGATATGCCAAATATCAGGTGCTTAAATTGTCATGATTTTGGACACTATGCCTCTCTCTGTCCTTTGAACAAAATAAAGGAAAATTTGCATGCGGAAATAGTCGATGTTGTTGATGATGATGAAAATTAAACTCAAAAGAAGATTACAAATAGGCTCCAAAAAGAATACTTCTTTTGACATTCATTAATGAATTTCTTGTGAAGTCCAAGGATGAGGTTTTCTGTAGGTTCTAGGAGTTTAGGGCTCGAATGGAGAACTTGATATAGAAGAAGATCAAGGTTCTGAGATCATATAATGGAGGAGAGTATACTTCTAAGGAGTTCAATGATTTATGCAAGGAGGCAAGGATCAAGAGGGAGTTTACAGTTCCATAAAACCCTCAAGAATTTATTTTTTAATCAAGAGATAAGTACTGACAATCATATTTTTTCTCCTCTGTTTTTTTAGTCAGCCTCTTGTCCTCTTATTTTGTATGCTCTAGATATTAGAAATGATAGCTTACTTATGATTTTTTTCCTTTTTCCATGGAATCTTAAAATGGGGTTTGCGAAAAGGAAGAACATATCCATTGTAGAGGTTGCTAAGGTGATGATACATGCAACAGATGGAAGCATCGAGAAGTACCAATCAAGGTTTGCGACATGAGTTTTCTCTTAGAAAGAAGGAGTGAACTACGAGGAGGATTTACTCCAGTCGCCAGATGGTCAGGTTCTTGTATGGCCTAAGGGCTTGAACATATACTCAACAAGAGTGATTAGTGTTCAAGAGGAATGATTGTATAGATTATTGGGATGTCATGGACCATGTTAGATGATCAGAAGATATTCCAATTCATAGGAAGTAGATAGTCGGGAAAAGTGGAAGGGGAAACCTTCCAAGAGGATGTCATGAGTTGAGATTGTTAGATTATATGCATAGAGACAAGAGGTCTCTAGGAGCAATTTTCCTTCTATGAGGGGACCATGCTAGAAAGTTTGGTATGCTTCAGTGACAGAGGGAGAAATAGTGATAGGAGGATTTTCTTCTATGATAAAGGGAACAACTAGGATTTCCATAGGAGGATATGCTTTACTGTCATAGAGAGCACCCAGTTAGGGTGACTATAAAGTAACTGTGGTGATGGATCTAGTGAAGGAAGCTAAGCAGTTTATGGTTGAGTAGAGGCACGTGACAAAACATGTGTTGAGGTACCTATGTGGTACAATTAGATATGGTTTGATACATGGTTCAGAAGGATTAATGGAGCTCCAATACATATCCTCAAACGATCATATTGCAAAAATTCTCACCAAGCCTTTATCTACATCAAAGTTTGTATAATTCAGAGACAAGCTTCACGTGATGTATAATTTCTCCCTCTCAAAGAGGGATTGTTGATGTTTTTGTAGCTTGAAAAATAGGGTAGACATTCTCCCATGGGGTCATGCTGATTTGAATATAGGAGAATGATATATTCACCCATTAGGCCATGTGGATTTGGCTAGGGTTGAATGGCCCAGAGTATTGATGCTTTTAATAGTGAGGAAAACTTTCTCCCATACAACCGTGTTGATCTGGCTAAGGTCATGTTGATTTAACTAGGGTATATTGATACAATTACCCTTGAATTTATACTGATTTGGCTAGGGGTGAATGAGCCATGCCTACTACAACATAGGGAAAAAAAAATTCTGTTAGAGCCATGTTGATTTGGCCAGGGGTGAATGGCCCAGGAGAAAACCTTCTTCTGTGAAGCCATGTTTTTTTGGTTGGGTCATGCTGATTTGACCAGTGAAATGGATATATTTATTTGAGAAGCCATGTTTATTTGGCTAGGGGTAAATGGCTCGCGTTACTCACATTTCATACTCCAAGATGGAGTGATCTATATATATAAATGTGCATGTGAGGAGACACTACATCAACATAGCAAGCTCATGAAATTTTCTTATGGAGGAGAAATTTTAGCTAAGGGGAAATCTATTTTCAGCTAAGGAAAATACCTCCTTCTCTAAGAGGGAATGTTGATCTTTGTGCAACATTTCAAGGTATTACCATATGGCTAAATTATTTTCAAGTCGGCTTAGAATAATTATGAAAATTTTAATATTTGAAGTGGCAAGTCGACCTAGCTTATGAAGGGGTGTGTCCCTTAGGTTATTTCACCTCATTTAACAAGTATAAATAGAGGGTGTGATGTCTCATTTTCTCCACCAAGCAATAGAAATTTTCTTCTCTTTCTTCATCAATCCTCTTATCCCTCTTGGGAAATCACACACATGGAGTAGGAAGGTTGCAAGAGCAACAAGAAGGTCGTAGGAGCCGCACAAAGGTCATAAGAGCAGCAGGAAGGTCAAATGAGTTGCAGGAAGGGAAATGGTTGTAGGTGAAACACGGCTAAAGAAGGGCTAAAGGGATGACCTAAAAGGACAATAGGTTGGCCAAGTGTGAATGGTATTTTGAATTGGATATTGATTGGCACATATTTCTAAACAAATATATGATTTGTCAACCTTGTTGAACAATAATTTCTCAAAAAGAAAAGTTGTTGGGTTTTCTTCGAAGGTTGGGTTTCTCAGGGTAAAATCGTTGTCTCTATTGTGCATGGTTGTCTTTCTATGATCTCTACTATTTCTAAAGTGTCATTATCCAATGCTGGTTGCGGCATAAAATATTGGTTGAAGATCATTAGGAAATAATTTTCTGGTAGAAAATTGTGTCTATTGCACTCTTGCATAGAAAACGCAACATTGTTCTTAGGTCTCCGACAAGAATAAATCATTGAACTCAAGAGTCAACAACCATCTATGAACCTTATGATAAGGCATACACTTTTTCTTGATTATTGGAGGAGTTCCCTAGACCCTACTAATAAGTTATTTTACTTTTTTTTCATGTTATATGAATAAAAATCCCACGCCTACCACTCCTTACATAAATATCTATATATGATTTACACAATAATCTAACTATTTTATCTATTTTCATTTATATTTTTTAAAAACAAATTATAATCACACACACACACACAATTTAAAACATAAATTAAAAATAATTTATTTTATGAAAATTATAATATTATTTACTATTTTTCAAAAATAATTTATTAAACATCCAATTAGATATTTGACTCTAATCCCCTAAATAAAATACAATAACCTACCTAATTAATTGAGTAGAAAAATCACTCACAATAGATAAGATGTTAGCATAAATGAGTTTTACCTATATTACTTCTTCTTTTTATTCTTCTTAAATCAAAAAGAGAATTTATATTATGTAAATCTAGGTCTAGCTTGGGACAAATACATTGGGAATTACATTTCAACTTCTTCAAAATTCTTATCATTTTCCACAATAGATAAGATGTTAGCATAAATGAGTTTTACTTATATTACTTCTTCTTTTTATTCTTCTTAAATCAGAAAGAGAATTTATATTATATAAATCCGGGTTTAACTCGGGACAAATACATTGGGAATTACATTTCAACTTCTTCAAAATTCTTATCATTTTTCTCTTAATCAAGAGATCATATATTAAAATTTCTTGAGGAGCATACTATTTAATGACAAAAATGGGGTTTCTGTAGGTGTATACCTTACAAAATTGCCCCAACAAAACACAAAATTTACAAAACACAAAACCATTGATTGATAATAAAGTCCTCGATGACTATGAACTTGATCTTATGAGCTGATTTTCATTAGGTTAAATTAATTTTTGAGTTATCAGACTCCATTAAGGGATAATGATGGCCTAATTTGGCCAGTGATGCACAATTTTCCTACTTTCAATTTGCATCCATCATTATCGAGCTTGTCTAGTTCTTTGTCATTGTCCTGTAATACATGAAAACATGTTATTGATGGAACGTATTTTACCATTTTTCTTGTTATTTTCATGATATTTTCCAGATATTTTTCTTTCGACATTAAGCCTTTTAACTAAATCATTGCAAACTAAGGAGGGGGTCTCCTATAATTGTGAGCTCTTTCACCTGATTTTCTTTGGAAATCAATAAACGCTGATAAAGACCATGAATATTTACTTGATTATTTTTCATATGACCAAGTACCCATGAGTATTTGAACACTTCTTCATCCCTAGGGCCATAAAGATCCCCTCCCCCTCCTACCACTCCTGGACTTCATTTGGATGCCCCATCAAAATAGAGAATCCATCCTTGTGATCTATTATTCTTCTAAGTTCTGAATTCTACATATGTCATTCTAAGCTTCCAACATTCTCTCATATTTTGTTGATTCCAAATAGTAATTTGTGTGTTGGTATCCATACCTACCAATATACTGAGCCATACTTACTCTGACTTATCCAACTCTTTCATAGGGGAGATGTGATACTGCTTTTGAGCTTCAAATTCAACACGCAACGATAATGTTTTAATTGCAATGCTTTAGGGAGGAGTTAGCTTGTTATTAAAGATTGCATTATTCCTCGCAAACCAAATATTCCACAATATAAATTTGGGAAGGGCCTCCCAATACAATTTGAGGAGAGTTTTTTTTTTTATAATGTTGCCTTTGTAATTTTTTTCCCAAAAGGATAGGAATTCTTACAGAGAAGAGAGTCATTTTACCCCATTGTGAAGAGGAGATGTTGCCTCCATCCATACCTTTTTTATATACTCACATTCCAAAAAAATATGAGAGATATCTTCCACTTACTTCTTGCAGAGAGTGGATATTGAGGGGGCATGTATGTCTCTCTTTCTAAGGTTCTCATTTTTCAAAATTTTCTTGTGTGCAAGGAGCCATATGAAGGAATTCACCTCTGGATTAGCTTTAGTCTGCTATATTTTTTGCCAAATGTTGAGCTTTGGAGGCAGACTCAACTGGAAGAGCAAAACCACATAGCCTTCCTTGACTGAATAATTTGAAGCATTCCAACCAATTTCATCTTCATCCTCCTTTCTCCAAGGTGCATAACCTATTAGTTGTTCATGGAGCTTGGCAACCAAGCGCTGGAGATCCATATTACTTTTATTTCAACATTGTAGTGAATGTTATATATAAAATTAGGATGAATTTAATATATATATATATATATATATATATATATATATATATATATATATATATATATATATTACTTTTATTTCAACATTGTAGTGAATGTTATATATAAAATTAGGATGAATTTAATATATATATATTGGCTTGACCCAGAGGGGATCTGAACTATCAATCTTATGGTTTGCATAATACTTCAGAACATGACAATCGCTAATTGAGCTACCCCCATGAGCATATTATTAAATATATAAATAAATTAAAAACTTAAAAAGATCATGTTTATTTGGAATATATTTTTCAATTTTAATTTAATTATTGAGCTTAGAGACTCATTCTACAACCCAATATGAGGGCGATGTGTAATTTTGTATGTGCTCAATATGGAGTTGACACATGTCCCTTTCAAAATTAAAATAAAATATTCTTAAATGAAAAAATAATGTCCACTATAATCAAAATAATAAAATAATATACATATTTGGTTGGTTTTACTTAAAAGTGTTTTAAAACGTAGTCTCAAGTCTAATTGTGCTTGCTTTATTGGTTGTTGATATTACAACCCAATACAAAGGAGATATGGTAAAAATACTTTAGTTTTAAATAAAATATTTCCATCTCCATATGAAATAATATAATTTTTTATCAACTTTTAAAATTCTTTTAAAGTAATTAAAACAAAAGGCAAATAAAGTTGATGTTATTTATATTTTTATATTTCAATTGGATACGTAAATAAACCATTTTAATATCCACTTTAACTAATTTATTTGAATATCAACTTTAGAAAACACACACACATATATATGAACCACGATAAAATATTTCAATGTGTAAAGAGAATACGTGATTGAAAGTAAAAAGATTCAATTCCTACCTTATAACAATAACAATAATAAGAGAGAGATGTGTAATTAATTCAATTCTTAATACAAAATTAAAATGAGATATTTAAAAAATAATAATAATTAAAAAATTCAATGTGCATCATAAGTAAATTATTTCAATATATAAAGTCAAGTAATATTGAAATGTATTTAAAAATCCCTTGATCGGGGTGCAACAAGACATGATGCTGACGAAGGGATATGTACCTTTGATATTATATTGAATATTAGGAAGGGTTGGTGGGCACAAAGCTGCCCACACACATTTTTTACCATGCTTAAGGTGGTGAGGAGGGAAATTACCACCCAACGTCAACACTTGTATAGTCATGTACCCTAGTTAATCGACTTCCCCACGAGGAGTAAGGTAAGATTTTGGAGAAGGTGCTCTGGAAATTTAGGTTGTTCTGGCTATAGAAATTAATTGTAGATTCAATATTGCTCATGTAATGTTCTTAAACATAACACTCAAATCTACTCTACTCATCTGCAGAAGCAATTCACGATTGAAAACATATATCAAAATAAAGCATCATGATTTAACACACATACACGAGGATTTATCTAGGGAAAAGCAATTGCTCAAAACCCCTTCCTATTTGTATTGCATTAGTCATAAAATAGAGAAGAAATACAATGCTTGCTGAAGCCTGAGAAACCTCTGCACAAGTGCATTCTGTCTCACTACTTCATAAACTAGCTCTGGTCAATACTTAACCAAATTCCTACCTGCCGAAGTTCCTATTTCCTTACGTTGTTCAATTAGGAATTAGCCCCTATTATTTAGGGAAATTTCCCATCCAGAACTACACAATCCCTACAGGCCCTTCTCTGACTACATGCACCACCTATACATCTTGTATAATTATACAACTGATAGTACATTGCCCTTGAAATCCAATCTCAACTGGGTAACTCGAATTTCATGCATGCATGAGTTAATTCTTAGGTGATTGATCAATTAATTGGTTGAACACTGAATTTTCACCCCACTGCTAAACCTCCTACTAGTTCCTCCAACAGTTAGAACTAGTTTAACTGACCTTTACTCAATTTAACTGAATTACATTGTTACAATTGAAATTAACTCAACCTACTCTCCTAAAATTTAGGAATCTTTGTACACAACTCAAGTTAAACTCTCAACTTAAAACCACCTCATATGAAGGTGGGGATGTGTACTTGGCTTCTTATTCAAGTACACATGTATACCATGAGGAATGGTTGATTGAATCAAGTGCATCCTTTCACTTCACTCCCCATAAGGAGTGGTTCTACAAGTATGAGAAGTATGATGGTAGTGATGTCTTCTGAGGGGATGACAGTAAGGCCAAAATCTTCAAATGTGGAAAAGTCAAGTTGAAGTTGCAAGGTGGAAGGGTTAGAACACTTCCTAGTGTTCTGCATATTCCTGCATTGTCCAGAAACCTGATTTCTACAAGCAAGATATATGATGTAGGTGTAAAAAAAGAGCTCGAGAAGGATACCTGCAAGATTGTTAACTAAGCTAAATGAGCAATAACAACTCGTTTAACTCATTCAAGTTGTTTTGTGATGTGTAATTACAATTTTCTCGTAATTTAATTCAAGGGAGAAATTAAATTAGGAATTTCTTGTTGCATATTCAACGCTCCCTCTCAAGAAGAAAGGGATTATCATATACCCCAATCCTGCCTATATGGAACTCGAATTTTCCTTTGGAAAAAGCCTTTTTCAAAATATATGCATCTTGTTCCTTTGTAGGAATTTATTCCAACAACATGATCCGCCTCTGCACACAATCTCGTAGATGGTGATACCAGAGGTCGATATGCTTAGATCAATCATGAGAAATTGGATTCTCAGATAGTTTGATACAACTCTGATTGTCACATTAAATCATAGTGGGATCCATAATCTCACCAAATAACCCAACAAGAATCTTCCTCATCCATATATCTTCACAAGTTGCTTGACTGGCAACCATTTACTATGCTTCTATTAAACTGAGTGCAACTAATCTCTGCTTCCTGTTGTACCAAGAAATTGTTGTTGACCCAATACTGAAAACTCCTCCTGAATTTCTCTTCCAATATGATGGACTACCCACCCAATCTGCATTTGTGAAGCCTTGAAGCTTCGCTCCCGCTGTCTTTTTGTACCAAATACCAAACTAAGTAGTGCTTCCAAGGTATCTCAACACATGTTTTTTCGCCTTCCAATATAGTTTGGTTGGCTTAAACATTCCTTGACTAATTTGGTTAACTTCATAACACATGTCTGGTTGTGTGTTCACTAAATACATAAGTGAACCCACAAGCTGGCTGTAATTAATAATGGCCTCCATTTCCTCACATGAAGTGGTGTCTTCCTTCCTCCAACTGCCTGCTAGAGGACTGTCCATGGGTTTGATATTCTCCATGTGGATTTTCTTCAGTATCTCGTTGGCATACTTGCCCTGAGAGACAAATAGTTCCACATCTCCTTTCCATACTTCCAAACTGAGGAAATAATGCACGAGTCCCATGTACTTCATCTTGAATTCTCTTGCAAGATCCTCTTTGCAATATTTGATCAACTTCTCATCATCAGTTAAAATAAAATCATCGACATATAATACTATAATCAACAATTTACCTTGAATAACGATATGGTAAAGGTTTTCATTTGCTTCACTTTTGGTGAAGCCCAACCTGGTGAAATAGATGTCGATCCTGGTGTACCAAGCACAAGTTGCTTATTTCAATCCATACAACACTCGCTTGAATCTGCACACATCTGACTCTCTGTTGAAGGTCTCAAATCCTTCTGGTTCAATCCATACAACACTCGCTTGAATCTGCACACATCTAACTCTCTGTTGAAGGTCTCAAATCCTTTTGGTTCAATCCATACAACACTCGCTTGAATCTGCACACATCTGACTCTGTGTTGAAGGTCTCAAATCCTTCTGGTTGTTCAATGTACACCTCCTCCTCAATCACTCCATTAAAGAATGTTGTCCTCACACCCATATGATGGATATTCCATCTCATCTATGTTGCAAGTGCTAGAATTGATATGATAGAAGAGTATCTTGCTACTAGAGCAAAGGTCTCCTCATAATAAATTCCCTCCACCTGAGAGAACCCATTGGCCACAAACCTAGCCTTTTGTTTCTCGATGCTTCCGTCTGCTACTTGCTTCACTTTGTAGATCCACCTCGAACCTACCACTAACTTGTTCTATGGTCTTGATACCACTTCCCAAACACTGTTTTTGACTATGGAATCATTTTTCTCTACCATGACATCGACCCAGACTAGCTGCTACACTAATTCCTTGAATGGGGATGGTTTTGTCTTAACTAGCTCACTCATCAGAGCCCTGTACCCAATGTACCGATCTAGTGACCTGCTCTACCTGAGTTGTGATGTGGGTGCTCCCACATTCTCTCTAGCATCATGTAATAATTTGTCAGATTCCTTGGTGCACTTACTTCCTTCTATAGATCTCTCTACATGAGTAGGTGTCTCCACTCTTTTCTCCTCTGCTAGTGGCTGCCCCACAACATCTTGAGGTTCTTCCTTTGGAGCCAAAAGCTCCTCATCTACATGCAACTGAATCTCCCTCTCAAGGGAACACCTAATTTCTTTCTCTTCATCAAAATCCACATCTCTACGAACAACAATCATCCTAAGAGATGACAAGTACATCCGATAGTTGTGAGGTGCATCAGTGTACCCCAAAAATATGCCCAACTCTACTGTCACCTCTAGATTTTTCCTTGGTTCCTTGGAAACATGACAGTAAATTGATGAACCAAAGATCCTGAAGTGCGACACATCTGGTTTCTTCCTTGAAAAATCTTCTTATGGCGCACTCATCTTGAGAATTCGATGAGGAATCTTGTTCTGCACATATATCATTGTGTTGCATGCTTCGGCCCACAAGTGTAGAGGTAGGCCCTAATCATGCAACATCACCCATGCAACTCCCACAATACTTTTGTTCTTCCTCTCAGCCACCCCATTATGTTGTGGGTTAAGGGGTGCTATTAACTCTCATCGATTTCCTTCCTTTGCACAATTTTTTTTAACTCATTTGACACATATTCTCCACTGTTATCACTCTCGAGAGCCTTCACTTTCCTGCCAGTTTCTTTCTGAACGAGTGCTTTAAATTCAATAAATTTATAGAATGTCTGGTCTTTCTTTTGCATGAAGAAAATCTAGCACTTTCATGAGAAATCATCTACAAATATAACATAATACATGTGCTTGGTCGTGGAGGTTGTCGAGAAAGGTCCACACACATTCGAGTGAATCCTTTCAAGGATTGCTTGCGCTCTACTGTCTCGATCACGAAAGGTGGATTTGGTGTACTTCCCCAATGTACACCCCTTGCATGTATCTCTTTGCTCTAGTGCACCTTTTGGAAGTCCAATATAAACCTATTGCATGATCTTCAAGGCTCCATGGTGCAAATGGCCAAGTCTCTTATGTCATAATTCACCAATGTCTTGGCTATGCACCTTCTCTTATTTCATGATAAATGTTGCACATTATTATACATCCAATTTGTATAGGTTCTTCACTCAACCCCGATCCGCTTCACTTGTCCCATGGCGATGTTTCTAAGGAAAGCCTTCCCTTTTCTAAATATCACATCGTAGCCATGATCTTCCAACATAGCAACTGAAACGATATTCTTCTTCAAACCCAGAACATACATGACATCTTTTAATTTGAGAGGGGAGCCAGACTCCCTCTAAAAATTAACTGTACCAATACTGGTCATGCTATACCTTCCATCATCTCCTATCTCGATGTGCATCTGGAGGTCCTTCTCCTCCAAGTCGCTGAAAAAATCTTTGTTGCCCGCAATGTGGAATGAGGCACCACTATCTGGATACCACACACTACCCATCACCGAAATCACCATTGATCCAGATTTATGTAGGAACGCAATAGAATAAACATATAACCATAAATACAAAGATGTAGCGGAAATAACTCTTCATTTCATTAATATCAAAGAACTGAGATTTGCTTACAGACATAATGGAAATAAACTAGCTAGGGTGTTGGTAGCTATCTCTGAGAAGAGATGTGGTGGCTACAGGCCTCTGAACTGAGTTAAAATGAGGCTCGAGGGCCTATTTATTATTTAGAAACAATGGAAAACCCTAAACATCCAAAACCCTAACCCTATGAGATGAAGCGCCAAAACTATGGGCCCCGTTTGGGTAAATTGGTGTTTCAACTTCCCGAGGACGTAACTTTGGCATACAATCTCCGTTTGACACGAACCATACCTCGTTAGAAATATCTATCCAAGGACTACAAATTTTGAGTGAGAAACATGGTCCATGGACCCATGTTGCTCTCAGTTTTCCCAAAAAACGTCGTTTAGGGCCTCAAAATGGCTCCGTCCGAAAAACTGCTAAAAATAGTAAGTTGTGTCGAAACTGAAAAACTGAAAGAGACAATGGTGGGGCCCAAGGAGAAATAGGCGGGTGGCCACCAATATCCACCTGGATCATTCCTCCCCCCTTAGGAAGCAATGGTCCCCATTACGTTAAGTTCCTCCATGATATGAGGAAACTTCTGCTGAACTTGGTCCTTGGTGAACCACTTTCCTTGGTGCATGAGTTGGCTAGCTTTGACAACCTGATACAGTTGGATCTTCTATTGGCGAGTGTTCTTGATTTGAATATCCAAGAAACAATCTGTGGTGGCCTGTTCCATGCAGTGTGGGTTTAATTCTGTTGGTGTGAGTTGTTCTGCAATGTCAGAGGTGTCTAGTAGAGGTGGGAAGTAGGGACGAAGGCGGTCCACATTGAATATTGGGTGCAGACCAAGGAATGGTGGAATACTGAGTTCGAAGGCATTGTTCCCTACAGCCTTGGTGATGGTTTATGACCTGTATCAGAGCGGGCGAATCTTGCAGTGGGGTCCAGTGAGGCGCTCCTTCTGCAAATGTAGCCACGCTTTGTCGCCCGCCTGGAAGTTGTGTGGCACCCGATGTTGATCATGGCGTTGTTTGTACTTAGCATTGGCTCTGTCCAATATGTCATGAACCTGTTGGCGGATGTGTTGAATGCGCTCGATTAAGCTATTTTCTTTGTTAACTTCAGACTGGACATGAGCCGAATCGGCCTGAGTAGCCGCAAATGGCATGGCTACGTCAATGGCACATAATGGCTGGAATCCCAAGCCCACTTGAAAGGGGTTGTCGCCGGTTAAGCTGTGGAGAGCTCAATTATAACTATGTTGTACATAGGGGAGGCTCTCGTCCCATGTGTGTGGATGCTTTGAATTGTACATGCGCAGAATGTGTACAATCATTTTGTTGACGACCTTTGTCTCGCCATCTGTTTGGGGATGGAAAGCTGTGGACTTGGTGAGCTTGGTGTCCATCATTGACCAGAGGCTGGACCAAAATGTGCTGAGGAACCTGCTATCCTAATCTAATATGATAGACTGTGGGATCCCGAAGTGCACCCACACTCATTCAAAGAAGAGTTTAGTAGTGGCTTCTGTTGTGATATCCTTCTTGCAGGGCGCCATAATGGCCATCTTCGAGAATCTGTCGACGACCACGAAAACACCGTCATTTCCATGCTTAGTAGAAGGCATCCCTGACATGTAATCCATGGATATGGATTCCCAAGGTCGACTAGGGGTAGGTAGAAGAGTATATAGGCCTTGCTTCTTGATGGTCGGTTTGGCAATGGCACAAGCAGTGCAGGATCTGATGTGCTTCCCGACATCCTTTCAAAGGTTCGGCCAATAGAAATACTTTTGCAGTTCTGCTATTGTTTTCTCGACCCTGAAATGCCCAGCGACTCGATTGTAGTGTGCTTCCCATATCATCTTGGTACGCTCGCTTAACAGCCACGGCGGTGTCCTAGGCACATGGCAAAAGTGCATCTTGGAGGTGGAAATTTGGAACTTGCGTACCCCCCAAGAGTGCCTTGTATGTGTGGCTGAATTCTGGGTCGTTCTCGTAGAGAATCGGCCAAGTAGAAGTCTCGTGCCCACAAGATTTGAGAATGGTGGTGAGCGGCACGATCGGTGGTCGACTGAGGTAGTCTGCAACCTTATTGGTGCTACCCTTCTTGTACTTGATGTTCAAATGAAACTGTTGCAGATATGTGGACCACTTATGATGGAGATCATTTTGAAACTTCCCTTGTGTCTGTATGAACTGCAGGGGCTGGTGGTCTATGTGGATGATTATTTCCTTCCCCAAAATGTAATGCTTCCATTGTCGACAAGCTTGCACAATGGAATACATTTCTTTGTCATAAGTGGGATACTTGCAAACTGTGTCAGATGATGTCTCACTGTGATATGCCACTGGATGTCCCTGTTGAGTAAGAACTTCCCCAATAGCATAGTCAGAGGCATCTGTCTCGATCTCAAATGGTTGTTGCAAGTCTGGTAATGTGAGCACCGGGCAGAACAGAGGAGATTTTTCAATTCTGTGAATGCCTTCTGCTTAGATTCCGGCCAAAAGAATTTTGCTCTCACTCCTCCCTTGGTGACTTTACTCAAGGGCCAAGTGATATGAGAGAATCCCAACACGAACCTACGGTAGAAATTAGCAAGACCCAAAAAGCTGCGAAGCTCTGTTATAGTGGTTGGGGCTAGGCAATCCCAAATGACTTGGATCTTGGTTGGATCCACATGCACCCCCCTTTCATCAATAATGTATCCCAGATATTGAACTTGGGTCATGCCAAAAGTTCACTTCTCCAAATTGGCACACAAATTGTGTTGTTGCAGTGTTTGGAGGACTTGTCGGATGTGGTGGAGGTGCTCTTCCCAAGTCTGGCTGAAGATCATAATGTCATCAAAGTACAACACTGCAAATGAGTTGGTGAATGGCCGCAAGATGTCGTCCATCAACCTCATGAAGGTTGCGGGAGCATTCGTCAACCCGAAAGGCATGACTAGCCATTTGAAAAGGCCTTCCTTGGCTTTGAAGGCAATATTCCACACATCGTAGGGTTCAATCGGTACCTGGTGATACCCAGACTTTAAGTCGATATTGCTAAAATATTCGCCCCTTTGAGTTGGTCCAGAAGGTCATCAATCCGTGGGATCAAGTACCTATTCTGGACAGTGATCTTGTTCAGCGCTCGATAGTCAATATAGAGTCTCCACGTCCCATCCTTCTTTTGTACCAACATGATTGGGCTCCCACGGGGCGATGAACTTGGTCAGATGTGACCTTTCTACAGCCGCTCCTAAATCTACCTCTTGATTTCATCGTTCTCCAGAACAGAGCATTGATAGATCGGTCCATTAGGTAGTGGCACACCTGGGGTCAAATCAATCGGGTGCTTGACCTGACAGTGCATAGGAACCCCTGTGGGTGAGGTGAAGATGTCCCCGTACTCCTCCACAACCTTTTCCATTTGTTGTTGTCGTGCAGAGGAGCCATGTCTGGAGGTCGTGGCCACAATCTTCTTCTTGCCTTGGGGGCGGATCATCAGGAAAATGAATTTCCTGGTTTGGGAAATGAGTTTACTACATTGTTTTGCAATAACCAAAGAGATAACGACAGGAGGTGGTACCTCTGGTATCTTGTACAACTTATTTCCCAAAGTAACAATAACAGCACGAGGCCAAGACTCATACACAACATGACACTTCCACAAGTATGGTTGTCCTAATAATACATCAGAAACATCAATAGGAGCAATGTCACATAATACCTCATCTGTGAAGGGCTTGATGCTATAGGGAAGGCGTCACTTCTGGCTGACGCGGAGATTTCGTCCTTGGTGAAGCCACCTGATGGTGTATGGATGTGGGTGAGTTGTGGTTGGCAAGCCCAACTGCTTCACGACATCTGCTGAAATGAGGTCCTTTTGGCTTCTATTGTCGACAATGAACTGTACTGGGGAGCCCTTTACCCACATCTGGGAGTGGAAGAGACGTTCCTCCTCCTCTTGATCTTTCGGTTCCTCCTTCTGGATCTTTGTAGTGGCAACAATGGCATTAGGCTCCGCATCAATAATCTATTTCCCTTTGTCATTCCCCTTGTCAGGTTCTAATTCAGAGTCGGAGCATGCATCTGACTCAAAAGCCCTCATCTCGGCCACCAGCGACTGCTTGGCCCGACACTCACTTGTGTTGTGAGTGGAGCTCTTATGGAACTCACACCACTCTCCCGTGTCCTTCTTTGGCTTTGCGGTGTTGTTCTTTGCTTGTGGCTTTGACAGGTTGTCTTGAGCCGTCATGCCTTGGCTCTATCCTTTGTTCTATGGTTTGGGAGCACCATTCCCTTGCTTTTGATTCGCAGATCCAAAGTCGCACTTCTTCTGTTTGAATTTCTGCTCAATCTTTGCAACATACCGGTATGTCGTACCAAGCGAGGAGATGTCGAGGAACTCCATTTCCTCCTGAATGTATATGTGCAGACAACTACGATACTTTAGCACCAGATGTTTCTCTGAATATTTGATAGCCAACTTTTTGCGCAGGGTATGGAACAGATTCTTCAGCTCATGCACATCTTGATCCCTTTGTTGTCGCAACGTGGTCCACTGTATGTACTTGTCCTCATAGCTCCCCACGGGATAGTATTGTTCCTTGATGGCGTCTCGAAAATAATTCCAAGTGGGTACGACCGAGAACAGAGAGGGTTCTATCTCGTCCTTTTTCTCATAGTAGGTTTCCCACCAGTCCTTGACATGGGGGGTAGCTTTGAGGAGTGCAAAAATAATCTTCTCCCGGACGGAAAAGTCATGAACCGAGAAATATCCTTCTAATAGGTTCAACCATCTATCTACGGAATCTGAATCTATTTGACCCTCAAATATGGGAATGTCAAAATTTACTTGTACCTTAAAGGGAGTCACACCTCCAGAGTGGCTGCTGGATGCAGATGCGCCACCGGTGGCCAGCCGTTGAAGGATCTGGGCAAAGTTATCCATCATCGCGTTCCTTTGTTTTTCGAGGGCCTCCTCGAGCAATATTTTGATAGGATCTCCTGCTCCCTCATCTTCCTTTTCATCTCCCATGGGCATTCGTCGGGGTTTGTGAGGCTGATCTTGCAAAGGTTCCACCAAATTGAGCCCTAACTCATTATACCCCGACCTCGTTGGGGACATGCAAAGAAGGATCGAGAAAAAGCAAACCTCTCTGATACCACTGATCCAGATTTATGCAGGAATGCAATAGAATAAACATGTAACCATAAATACAAAGATGCAGCGGAAATAACACTTCATTTCATTAATATCAAAGAACTGAGATTTGCTTACAGACAGAATGGAAATAAACTAGCTAGGGCGCTGGTAGCAATCTCTGAGAAGAGATGTGGTGGCTACAAGCCTCTGAACTAAGTTACAATGAGGCTCGAGGGCCTATTTATTATTTAGAAACAATGGAAAACCCTAAACATCCAAAATCCTAACCCTAGGAGATGAAGTGCCAAAACTATGGGCCCCGTTTGGGTAAATTGGTGTTTCAACTTCTCGGGGACGTAACTTTGGCATACGGTCTCCGTTTGACACAAACCATACCTCGTTAGAAATATCTATCTGACTACAAGTTTTGAGTGAGCAACATGGGTCCGTAGACATGGTTTTCCCAAAAAATGTCGTTTAGGGCCTCAAAATGGCTCGGAAGTTTAGGACCCAAAAAACTGCTAAAAATAGTAAGTTGTGCCGAAACTGAAAAACTAAAAGAGACAATGGTGGGGCCCCAACTGGAATAGGCGGGTGACCACCAATATCCACCTGGATCAACCATGCGAGTGACAAGGGTGAAATCAAGTTCGAACTGTGAAGCCAAAGCTTCACCTACTTACCTGCCTTCTTGTGTGGACACTTTGTGGCATAATGTCCTAATTCGTGACAATGAAAGCACTTGATTTTCAACAAGTCTTTCTTCTTGTTTGCTTGACTAGATTCTGCTTTGGATTGGGATTTATTCCCTTTCCCTTTCTTTTCCTTTCCATCCAAGGCATAGCTCTCCTCATCCTCAACCTTGGACGAATTCTCGTCTCTGGTATCCTTCCTAAACTCCTCCTGTACCAAATCTGACCATAATCCTTCCCAGTTTGGTAGCTTATCTCTCCTATTTACTGAATCCTGGTAGTTGTGCCAGCTCTTGGGAAGGCCTAGAAGTGCTAGGCTTACCTGATAATCTTCTACAACCGTAACACCAACACTCCCAAGTTCATCACGACATTGTGTGAACCTGCTCAGGTATTGTGGTATTGTGTCACCCTTATGCATTTTGATATTCCAAAGCTTGTCTTTGAGTGCCAACTTCCTGTGGTCACTTTTGTTCTAGAACAAATATCTCAATGCTTAACACATTGTATACAAAGTTTCTTTCTCGTGGATATTAATCCATCCAATATAATTCTCCTAGCTTTGGCTACACTCTTCTTCCTGCTAGATTATGAGCATCAATTGTTATTGGTTTCAGGACATCATTATCAATTAATTCCTTCAACCCATTATCCTCCATCACTACTTCCATGCGGTCCTTCCAACCAATATAATTTGAGCTACCCTAAAGAGCATACTTGAGCCTTAGATCATAGAACGCCATCCTGCTAGCTCTGAAGAATAGATCTGCAAACTCGTTCCTCCTGCAAAGAAAACTTGAAATTCTCTTCTCTATTGTGAATATAGCTATGATACCATGTAGAAATTAATTGTAGATTCAATACTTCTCATGCAATGTTCTAAAACATAAGACTTAAAGCTACTCCACTCATATGCAAAAATAAATTCACGATTGAGAACATATATCAAAAGCATGCATCATGATTTAACACACATACGCGATGATTTATCTATGGGAAAGAAACTACTCAAAACCCCTTTCTACCTATATTGCATTAGTCAAAAAATAGAGAAGAAATACAATGCTTGCTCAAGCCTGAGCAACCTCTGCATAAGTATATTCTATCTCACTGCTTCACAAACTAGCTCTGGTCAATACTTAACCAAATTCCTGCCTTCCCAAGTCCATGTTTCCTTGAGTTGTTCAATCAGGAATTATCCCCTATTATTTATGGAAATTCCCCATACAGAATTGTGCAATCCCTATAGGCCCTTCTTTGACTGCATGCACCACATGTACAACTTGGATAATTATACAACTGATAGTACACTACACTTAAACTCCAATCTCAACTAGGTAACTCGAATTTCATGCATGCACGATTCAATTATTATCTAATTGATCAGTTAACTGGTTGAACATTAAAGGTCCACCCCACTGCTAGACCTCCTACCAGTTCCTTCAACAGTTGGAACTAGTTTAACTGACCTTTACTCAATTTAATTGAATTAAATTGTTACAACTGAAATTAAGTCAACCTAGGCTCCTAAAATTTAGGAATCACTGTACACAACTCAACTTAAACCCTCAACTCGAATTAACTAAGCTAATCAAGTGATAACAACTTAGTTAACTCATTCAAGTTGTTTGTGATGTGGAATTACAATTTTCTCCTAATTTAATTCAAGTGGAAAATTAAATTAGGAATTTATTATTGCATTTTCAACACTGGCTAGGGATACTGGTATTGGAAGGCAGTTCTCTAGATTTCCTTGGGTTCAAACCATTCACACAAAAGAACGTTTAGTGGGTATGTTGATCCAGGTGGATATTGGTGGCCATCCGTCTATTCCACTTGGGGCCCCACCATTGTCTCTTTTAGTTTTTTTCACAACATACTATTTTTAGCAGTTTTTCAAGTCCTGAACTTCCAGAGCCGTTTTGAAGCCCCAAACAGAGATAGTATGCCGAAGTCACGTCCTTGGGAAGTTGAAACACCAATTTACCCAAACAGGGCCCATAGTTTTGGTGCTTCATCTCCTAGGGTTAGGTTTTTGGACGTTTAGAATTCTCCATTGTTTCTCCATAATAAATAGGCCCTCGAGTCTCATTGTAATACAGTTCAGAGGTCTGTAGTTCCCACATCTATTCTTAGAGATTCACTACCAGCACCCTAGCTATTTTATTTCCATCATGTTTGTAAGCATATTTTTGTGATTTGATATTAATAAAATGAAGCCTTATTTCCGCTGTATTTCTATGTTTATGGTTATTTCTGTATTCTGTTGCGTTCCTGCATAAATCTGGATCAGTGGTATCAGAGCGGTCTGCTTTTTCTCGATCCTTCTTTGCATGTCCCCAACGAGGCTCTGGTATATGGGAGTTAGGGCTCGATCTGGTGGAACCTTTGCAAGATCAGCCTCGCAAACCCCGACGGATGCCCATGGGGGACGAAAAGAAAGATGAGGGAGCAGGAGATCCTATCAAAATATTGCTCGAGGAGGTCCTCGAAAAACAAAGGAATGCGATGATGGATAAATTTGCCCAGATCCTTCAACGACTACCCACCGGCGACGCATCTGCATCCAGCAGCCACTCTGGAGGCGTGACTCCATTTAAGGTACAAGTAAACTTTGACATTCCCATATTTGAGGGTCAAATAGATGCAGATGTCGTAGATAGATGGTTGAATCTATTAGAACGATATTTCTCGGTTCATGACTTTTCCGACCGAGAGAAGATTATTTTTGCACTCCTCAAAGCTACCCCCCATGTCAAGGACTGGTGGGAAACCTACTGTGAGAAAAAAGACGAGAAAAAACCCTCTCTATTCTCAGCCGTACCCACTTGGAATTCTTTCCGAGATGCCATCAAGGAACAATACTATCCCGTGGGGAGCTATGAGGACAAGTACTTACAATGGACCACGCTGCGGAAACAAAGGGATCAAGATGTGTATGAGCTAACGAATTTGTTCCATACCCAACGCAAAAAGTTGGGTATCAAAGATTTAGAGAAACATTTGGTGATAAAATATCGCGGTTGTCTGCACAGATACATTCAGGAGGAAATGGAGTTCCTCAACATCTCCTTTCTTGGTACGACATACCGGTATGCTGCCAAGATTGAGCAGAAATTCAAACAGAAGAAGCGAGACTTTGGATTTGTGAATCAAAATCAAGGGAAAGGTGCCCCCAAATTGCAGAACAAAGGACAAATCCAAGGCATGGTAGCCCAAGACAACCTACCAAAGACACAAGCAAAGAACAACACCATGAAGCCAAAGAAGGACACGGAAAAGTGGTGTGAGTTCCATAAGAGCTCCACTCATAACACAAGTGAGTGTCAGGCCAAGCAGTCGTTGGTGGCCGAGATGAGGGCTTCTGAATCAGATGCATGCTCTGACTATGAATCAGAACTTGACAAGGTGAATGATAAAGGGAAGCAGATTATTGATGCGGAGCCCAACGCCACAGTTGCCACTGCAAAGATCCAGAAGGAGGAACCAGAAGATCCAGAGGAGGCAGAGCGCCTCTTCCACTCCCAGATGTGGGTAAAGGGTTCCCCGCTACGGTTCATTGTTGACAATGGGAGCCAAAAGAACCTCATTTCAGTAGATGTCGTGAAGCGGTTGGGCTTGCCGACCATAGCACACCCACAACCATACACCATCGGGTGGCTTCATCAAGGACGGGATCTCCGCGTCAGCCAGCAGTGCCGCCTTCCCTATATCATCAAGCCCTTCACGGATGAGATATTGTGTGACATTGATCCTATTGATGTTTCTGATGTATTATTAGGCCAACCATACTTGTGGAAGCGACATGTTGTGTATGAGTCCCAACCTCGCGTTGTTATTGTTACTTTGGGAAATAAATTGTACAGGATACCAAAGGTACCACCGCCTCCCACTATCTCTTTGGTTACTGCAAAAAAATGCAGTAAGCTCATTTCCTAAACAAGGAAATTTGTTTTCTTGATGATTTGCCCCCAGGGCAAGAAGAAGACTGTGGCCACGACCTCCAGACATGGCTCCTCTGCACGAAAACAACAAATGGACAAGGTTGTGGAGGAGTACGGAGACATCTTCACCTCCCCACAGGGGTGCCTCTACACTGTCAGGTCAAGCACCCCATTGACCTAACCCCAGGTGTGCTGCTACCCAATGGACCGATATATAGGCGCTCTGTTCTAGAGAATGCTGAAATCAAGAGGCGAATTCAGGAGCTACTGCAGAAAGGTCACATCCAGCCAAGTTCATCGCCCTGTGGGAGCCTGATCGTGTTGGTACAGAAGAAGGATGGGACTTGGAGACTCTGTATTGATTATCGGGCGTTGAATAAGATCACTGTCCGGAATAGGTACCCGATCCCATGGATTGATGACCTTCTGGACCAACTCAAAGGGGCAAAATATTTCAGCAAGATCGACTTGAAGTCTGGGTATCACCAGGTACCAATCGAACCCTCTGATGTGTGGAAGATTGCCTTCAAAGCTAAGGAGGACCTTTTCAATGGCTCGTCATGCCTTTCGGATTGACAAATGTTCCCGCAACGTTCATGAGGTTGATGGATGACATCTTGCGTCCATTCACTAACTCATTTGTAGTGGTATACTTGGATGACATTCTTATCTTTAGCCAGACTTGGGAAGAGCACCTCCACTACATCCAAGAAGTCCTCCAAACACTGCAGCAACAAAAGTTGTGTGCCAATTTGGAGAAGTGTACTTTTGGCATGACCCAGGTTCAATATCTGGGATACATTATTGATGAAAGGGGGGTTCATGTGGATCTAGCCAAGATCCAAGTCATTCGAGATTGGCCAGCCCCAACCACCCTAACAGAGCTTCGCAGATTTCTAGGTCTTGCTAATTTCTACCGCAGGTCCGTGTTGGGATTCTCTCATATCTCTTGGCCCTTGAGTCAAGTCACCAAGGGAGGAGTGAAAGCAAAATTCTGTTGGTCGGAATCTCAATAGAAGGCGTTCATAGAATTGAAACATCGACTCTGTTCTGCCCCAGTGCTCACATTACCAAACTTGCAACAACCATTTGAGATCAAGACAGATGCCTCTGACTATGCGATTGGGGCAGTTCTCACTCAACAAGGGCATCCAGTGGCATATCACAGTGAGACATTGTCCGACACAGTTCGAAATTATCCCACTTATGACAAAGAAATGTATTCCATTGTGTAGGCTTGTCGACAATGGAAGCATTACATTTTGGGGAAGGAGACAATCCTCCACACATACCATCAACCCCTGCAGTTCATACAGACACAAGGGAAGTTGCAGAATGATCACCATCAGAAGTGGTCCACATATCTGCAACAATTTCATTTGAACATCAAGTACAAGAAGGGTAGCACCTATAATGTTGCAGATTGCCTCAGCCGACCACCGATTGTGGCCATAACCACCATTCTCAACTCTTGTGGGCATGAGACTTCTGATTGGCCGCTTCTCTACAATAGTGATCCAGAATTCAGCTACACATACAAGGCACTCTTGGGGGGTATGCAAGTTCCAAATTTTCACCTCCAAGATGCACTATTATGTCACCTGGGACACCTTTGTGTTCCTTCAAGCAAACGTCCCAGGATGATTTTGGAAGCACACTACTATCGAGTCACTGGGAATTTTTGGGTCGATAAAACAGTGGAAGTATTGTAGAATTATTTCTATTGGCTGAACCTTCGACATTATGTCAGGGAGTACACTAGATCTTGCACTGCTTGTGCCATTGCCAAACTGACCATCAAGAAGTAAGGCCTCTATACTCTGCTACCTACCCTTAGTCGACCTTGGGAACCCATATCCATGGATTACATGTCAGGCCTACCTTCTACTAAGCATGGAAATGACTGTGTTTTCGTGGTCGTCGACAGATTCTCGAAGATGGCCATTATGGCGCCCTGCAAGAAGAATATCACAGCAGAAGCCACTGCTAAACTCTTCTTTGAACGAGTGTGGGTGCACTTTGGGATCCCACAATATATCATATCATATCGCGACAGCAGGTTCCTCAACACATTTTGGTCTAGCCTCTGGTCAATGTTGGACACCAAGCTCACCAAGTCCACAGCTTTCCATCCCCAAACTGATGGCCAGACAGAGGTCGTCAACAGGATGATTGTACACATTCTACGCATGTACAATTCAAAGCAGCCATGCACATGGGATGAGAGCCTTCCATATGTACAACACAGTTATAATCGGGCTCTCCACAGCTCAACCGGCCACAGCCCCTTTCCTCTAGGCTTGGGATTCCTGCCACTATGTCCCATTGACGTAGCCATGCCATTTGCAGCTACTCAGGTCAATTCGGCTCATGTTCAGTCTGAAGCTAACAAATAAAACAACTTCATCGAGCGCATTCAACACATCCGCCAACAGGTTTATGACATATTGGACAGAGCCAATGCTAAGTACAAGCAACGACATGATCAACATCGGGTGCCACACAACTTACAGGTGAGAGAAAAAGTGTGGCTACATTTGCAGAAGGAGCGCCTCACTAGACCCCACCGCAAGATTCGCCTGCTCCGATATGGGCCATACACCATCACCTAGGCTGTAGGGAACAATGCCTTCGAGCTCGGTATTCCACCATTCCTTGGTCTGCACCCAGTATTCAATGTAGACCGCCTTCGTCCATACTTCCCACCTCTTTTTGACACCTTTGACATTGCAGAAGAACTCACACCAAAAGAGTTAAACCCAGACTGCATGGAACAGGCCACCACATATTGTATCATGGACATGCAAATCAAGAACACTCGCCAATAGAATATCCAACTATATCAGGTTGTCAAAGCTGGCCAACTCCTGCACCAAGGCAAGTGGTTCACTAGGGACCAGGCTCAATAGAAGTTTCCTCATCTCATGAAGGAACTCAACACAATGGGGACCATTGCTTCCTAAGGGGGGAGGAATGATCCAGGTTGATATTGGTGGCCACCCGCCTATTCCACTCAGGGCCCCACCTTTGTCTCTTTCAGTTTTTTTCACAACTTACTATTTTTAGCAGTTTTTCGAGTCCTGAACTTCTGGAGCCGTTTTGAAGCCCCAAATGGAGATAGTATGCCGAAGTTACGTCCCTGGGAAGTTGAAACACCAATTTACCCAAACGGGGCCCATAGTTTTGGCGCTTCATCTCCTAGGGTTAGGTTTTTGGACGTTTAGAATTCTCCATTATTTCTCCATAATAAATAGGCCCTCGAGCCTCATTGTAATACAGTTCAGAGGTCTGTAGTCGCCACATCTCTTCCAAGAGATTCGCTACCAGCACCCTAGCTATTTTATTTCCATCATGTTTGTAAGCATATTTCTGTGATTTGATATTAATGAAATGAAGCCTTATTTCCGCTGTATTTCTATGTTTATGGTTATTTCTGTATTCTGTTGCGTTCCTGCATAAATCCGGATCATATGTTAACAAAATTAAGCCCTCATATCATAATTCCACTGTAATATGCTTAGGTTTTCCTGATTTGTTGTGGGTTTTATTAGACTTGAGTCTTTGGCTAAGTGATTTCATGTATATGTTTGAAGTAAACACTGAGCTTGATCTTGATGATGGGTTGTTTGGTACCCTGAGGTTTCGGTCTAGCTATTTCCTTCCTTGTAGTGGTTTTTTTTTTAGTTGTGTACTTAAGCACTTATGGGCAATTGAGTCTATCATGGTGGTACTCAATATTGGGGGGCTCCAACCCAACTCCTCGAGTACCCCTCATCTCACTTGGCAAGAATGTTTCTGGAGGGGTTTCCAAGGGTATTTTATTTTTTTGGTAAATTAGTCTATTTCTATTAAAATAGCGTATGGTACAAGATGGATTACAAACAATAGAGGCTAGATAATAGGGAACCGAAAATGAAGAACATTTAACCTCAGTCCCAAAGAGTAGCCAAGAGAGAAGCAAGAGATACATACAGAAAATCAAGGGAGCCACAAGACAAACACTGTAAACTACCTTGAGTGGGTTGCTTCCTCAGTACGACATTTCTTTCCTTTATTTTTTGAAACTTTGACCCAACCGTCCTGGGGTTGTTGGGCTAGTATCACTTGAAGCATGTTGGTGTCTGAAGGAGTGGGCTTCTTATCCGAATCTGAGGAGGGGGTTTCATGAGATCGTTTCTGTGCACTCGTGGGACAAGTGGGCACGTCAACGTCTGCCGAGGTCATGTCCTTCTCTTGCTTTGCAACCTCCACATCTTCTTTGATCTCTTACTCATCCTCATCTGAGCTGAAGGAATCAATGTCATCCATGGGAGGTGGAACACAAGGCTTCCAACTTTTGGAGTTTGTTTTGCGGATGCTCATCTTCTTTTGGGTCAGGAAGGAGGAGCAGGAGTTTTGAAGATGTCCTGTTTGGTGGCAGTGGCGACATCGGAAGGCGGTATTCTCATAGTCCAGGGTCTGTGTCCAATGGAAGTCTCCCACTTTGAGATTAATTTGATATGGCAGGCCTTTGCTGATGTCTATTTCAGTGCATATTCTACCGAAGGTGTATATGCCTGATTCCCCCCTGGAGGTATCCATTGCCAGAAAGCGGCCTAGAGTATTTTCGATTCCTTGAAAGAAAAAATAGTTCCAAAGAGGGGCCGGTAAATTTGGGAGCCTGACCCAAATGGGAAGCTTGGTGATGAAGGCCATGGAGGGGTCAAAGTCTGGGAACCATGGTGTGAGGAATAGCCCCGCTTTTCCCTAGAACCAAGGTCCTCCTGTTATAGCTTTTTGATAGTCCTCCTCAAAAGCGAACATAACTATGAAGAAACCATTTGAGCAGAAGAAAATACAATTGTTATTGGTCCAATCAGAGTGAACCCATTGATAGAGATCTGTAGAGCGTGGCCATAATCCGTTGAATCGGCAAATTATGGCCCTTTCTGCATATTGTTGAAACTGGTCATCCACTGTTGGGTGGGAGATTTCAATGGCTGGTATATCTCCCATTTTGTCCATTAAAAAATGCTTGGGAGTCTGAGGAGGAGGTGCAACTTTCTTGGGGTGTTGTGCATGGACATCATCCTTGTAGGAGAAAGCTTGTGCAAAGGAGGGCTGCCCATAAGCCCCTCCTCGCAAACAGAGGGATAAAACCAGAGTAGCATTTTTCTCAATGTTATAAAAAGAAAGCAGGAGGTTGTTCTTGAGTTGTTTACCTCTGTAGAGGAATCGCTGCATGTCGGAAGGGATCCTCAACTTTTGTTCTAGGAAATGCGTTAGAATTTGCACCCGATTTGCAGATCGCACACAACAGAGCTGCGTTTTGCCATTGAGAAGAATGATATGGATCTGGAAGCAGGGTGTAATGTTTGCCTTTTCGAGAGAGGTGCAATGGAGCGAGGGTCCAAGATGGCACGAAGGAAGGCTATGAGTGACAGATATTTCCCTTGTTGGCTATCAATGGGGAGCTGATATGATTAGCACAACTGTTGTTGGGATCCTTCATTTTGAAGCCCTTTAGTCTGTGGTCTGCGCAAGATGTTGTAGAAGCCGTGTCGCCTGGCTTGGGCCTGGTTAGATCTTGAGGAGGAGGTGGGTGGAGCCAGGATTCCATCAAATCCTCGCTACTGTGAATAGTGGCAATCTCGTCCTTGGGTGAAGGTGTGCCATGGTTCTGATCCTCTGTCGCAGCCGGATAGATTTGGGAAGCGATGGTTACTGGAGGGTGCTCACTGTTGCAGATCTGGGCCATCTACTTCCCTCTCGCAACGCTGCTTGTCCGGAGAGCTCCTACCCCGTTCCTATTGCGTGCGCGACTACAGTTGGAGGAGTCCCTTGCCGCCTTCTTGTAGGTAAGCTCCATTATCTTTTTGTCTTCGTGGCAGAGGAAGGGCTTTGCTTCTCCCGAGAGAGACCGTTCTCAGGCTGCTGGAGGTTGAAGAGTTTCAGGAGCGACATTATGGCCATGGCAGCGGCCAGACAAGGAAACCCTAACACCATCAGAGGTACGCAACTCATTGTTCTTTCGACCTTGCCCGCTCTATGCTGTAACTTCCAAGTTTCCAGGGGTATTATCTATGCTTCATTTTTGCAATTTTTGTTTGGAATCCTGGTGCGTATGGGTAATCTGTTGCTAGTATGCATGGGAATTATACACATGGAAATTTTAAATGTCTCATGAGGAGCTGGGAAGCGGTTCATCATGGAAGTCGCTCTAATGTTTTTATTTCAACTATATTTTCTTCCCTAACTTTTATAGGACCACACCCTCAATCTGTGTGGTGGAAAATCTTCCATAAATGCCCTCCCTTTTCGAGGTCTACTATAGAGAAGTGTTGGCCAAGGAAGGAGTCATTCATCTCAAATAATATGTGTATTTGTGTGTATCTCAATAGTTGGTCTCAAGATATGGCCCGAAAAGCAACCCTCCCGCAACGAAGAACCATGGGGGGGCAAAGCCATAGTAAAAATAATGTGAATGGGTAAGAGTTGCAAGCTCTAGACTGACAAAAGGTAGAGGCCGAAGAATGAATCAAAACTGGATAAAAAACATAGTTGATGCTTACCAATCAAATGCACACCCCTAGACATGACAACTAATAGAAAGATGGGAAAAAGAAGCGGGCTAACAGGTGGTGGATAATGAGGTAGAGTTGGAGGAATGAAAAATTTTCCTTCCATACCCCGGTCATACTAAAGGTCGCAACACCCAATACCAGCAGACACTACATCTCTTTTGGATGACAAAATTTATCTTAGCAAAAACAGTTTCATCATCTCTTGCAGGAAAGGCTGAGTCAACGACTGAAATTCAGGATATTCATAAGGAATTTTGGCTTATCCAACGACAAATATAGTAGCAAAATGTCTGGTTATCCCACATTGAAAGACACATTCCCTGTATTCCAAAATCTGAGTTGCCGGGATCCAGTGCCAAAGATCTGACACCAATTGAGTCCTCAGATGATTAACATGCTTTACTGCTTAGTTATGTCAGTCAAGGGCATTCAAGTTCATAGTGTTTTACCGAACATTCTCAAACTGTTTAGATTTTGGACAGCTTATAATGCAATCAGATGGCCAACATACTTGGTTTCCAAATAGGCAGGTTGGGGCCATCTGATCATGGATGTTAAATATGTATTGCTTGCCTATTTTTGAAAATGGAATAAAAATGATATGCCAAGTTTACAAAAAAAATATATTTAAAAATATATTGATAGAAAAAGAAAAAAAATTAATGTGGTCAGTGTAACATATAAACAAAATATGTCAATGTTCATGTTAAGTAAACTATTTCAATGTCAACAATTTATTACAATAATAATAATAAGTCTATATATTATATAAAGTAATTGAAAAATTAATTCCTATTGTTATAGCATTTCAAGTATCATTATTTTACATTTTAACCTTTCTATTAAGGGTTAATTTTGAATGGAGCAATTATTACATGTATTCAAAGGATGTTGAATCTTGTTATGTATTTAAAAATGCAATTTAAAAAATGAGAGAGAGAGAGACCATGTTTAAGCTATTTTATTACATGTATTCAAGGGATGCAATTTAATATATATATATATATATATATATATATATATATATATATATATAGATATAGTTTAGGAGAGAGACCATGTTTTTATTATTTTATTACATGTATTCATGGGATGCAATTTAAAAATGAATATATATATATATATATATATATATATATATATATATATATATATATATAGAGAGAGAGAGAGAGAGAGAGAGAGAGATCAATCTTCACCATCATCTATCAAGTCTATAGAGAGACACAATCTTTGGAGATCTAATTTTTTAAACTTTTGAACTATAAAAAGAGTTTGTACGTCAAGAGATTTGATCTCTCTCAACTTTTGGTAGATTTATGGTTAAGATTGATCTATACTAATTCATAAGTATTAGGTGGATTAAACTGTTCTTAACCATAGTTACAAAATTAAAGGTTGCAATTTATCTTGAAAATAAAAATGCCATTCTTACCTTTTTCTATTAAATAAAAAAATAAAAAATGTCATACAAACAAGTATCATATAAAATAAATATAAAAAGTATCAAATAAAATAAATAAATGTTTTTTAAAACATAGATAAATCACAATATAATAAAATATATTTAAAAATTAAGAATTTTCAAAAACAAATCTTCATAATTTTTTGTTTTTCATGTATATATTTTACTTTATTAATTATTTTTATGATTAATAATAATAATATAATATTTTTTTATAATTGGTTTATTATGTACATTGGCTGACTGTATAACAAAATAAACTACACGAAATACTAAATTTTTATTGTAATCTATGTCTTTGTTCTTCACATCCATATCCAAGTGATCAAATATTTAATACGCTTTAACTCTGATGAATGTGTT